>RPOG01000325.1:56736-441779 GCA_008086565.1 Thalassoma bifasciatum
TCAGGACTGGACAATTTACAAAAGTTTATTTTAAAACTGCTCTCCTTGTACCTTTTAATCTACATCAGAGCTTTGAATCTTTAGTCCTGGGACATTTTTTGATGTTTACTCTCAAGGTCAGATCTGTTTTTTTGCTCATCTCAACTTAGAACAAAAATAAAAGACACAAAACTGAAGGATCTCATCTTACTCGTTTTTTTTTTTTTTTTAACGCAACCATGTATATATATATATATATATATATATATATATATATATATATATATATATATATATATATATATATATATTTGCTTGGGGTTAATTTTTATATACTTTTTGATTGCTTCACTTACATTCTTCTTTTGTATTGTAGTTCTATATCTTGCGTTTATGTCTCAAAGGTGCTGCACACTATTTAAAAAACAAATAACACTTTTTAGACCCCCTCAGAAATGGGAAAAAAACATCATTTTTTTTTCCCACACAGCAACAAGAATTTAACTCATGATTCAGCATATTTCACCATATTTTCCAAGATTAAGATCATTTTTCCAAATCTTGTATCTGTCCCAACATTCTTGCCATCACATCTCTGTTCTTTTCTATGTGAATGAAAAGTAACATCATAGTTCATTTGTGACCCCCATGTTTTTCTCTACCTGATAGCACCTGCACAACTTGAACTGTTTCGTTACGAGGGATCATGCAAAAATCACAGATAATGAAAATGTAAACAGAGAACAACATGCTACGAACATGTTAGCATGCCCTTCTGAGGGTTTCTTTTTCCAAGGGTTACTACTTCACAAAGTCGGAAAAACTACTTTTCTCTTGGATTTTCATGTTTATATTTATGTTTTACTTGGTTGTGCAGTTTCCTCCAGGCACAGTAAACAGTTAAAACTCCAGTTCTGACTGACATAGATCAAAAATGTCCAGGTATTCTTAAGTTATAAATACCATATATAATGGATCCATCACAAATAAACAAATATTTATCTATCAGTAAAACAACTGCACCTGGCGTTTTACTTTGAAAGTTACCAGATACTTTAACCGTTCCTGTGTCTGCCTTCTTGTTTGAAGTGTCCTGAGCACGGGCTCCATCAATCATGGACTTAATGCAAATCTTCAGCATAGTGGCAAGATGTCTCTGGCATACACCCCAAAAAATGCAGAGCTTGATTCAGAAACTGAATAGTTGAAGAGAATAGTACAGAGAAGACAGAAATGCACTACGAAATGTAACTTTCTGTGAGAATCCAGCACTGCCTTTCCATAGCATACCATATCCATGTCATAACTGCTGTTAATTCACACGGAACTGAGCAAATCCACAAAAAAATAGCCATGAACGAAACGTGTTGTCACTGATAATTAGACAACAAGACCTGATATAATACTTACAATCAAATGTAATCCTAAATTTAACTTTCATGGACTTTTGAGACATTTTATGATCTTGCTTTCTTAGGGATTCACAAAACTTTGCATGGCCACTTGTGTTTAATGTACAACTGCAGTCAAAAATAACCTTAATCTGATTCTTGAGCTCAAATTTGACTCATATCTGCTTTGTTTCTGACAGAGTGAACAGCTACAGTCACTTTGAATCCAACATTCCCCAGTCAGATTCAGGCCACTTTCAACTATGTTTCTGAGTCGACGACATTGATTTTTTTTTAAGGCGATTGCAGTGTGAACACTCAGGTTGGCCTTACTGCAACTTGACATCATTCTGGAGACAGCAACAGTTTTGGGGAGCAGACTACAAGGGGGTGTGAATCATGCTTAGTGGAAGCAAAAATGGAAGGCAGCACTGATTTTGATCCTTTTTAACATAACCCACACACAAATTTGCCATCAGCTGCCACACACAGTTTTTAACACAAGTCTGGAAATGAGACTACCAGCAGCTTTCATGATTGTTTCCATAAACACTGTTCTGTGCGTGACGTCAGGAATGTGAGAATACAGGTCACTTCAGGTGACTGAGCTGTTTGTATCCTGCTGCACATACAGGCCATAGAAACGTAGTTTGAACAGTCAAACCAAGAACAGAATCGAGCATAAAGGCCTATAGTGTGAACATAGCCTTAGCTAACAGCGCTGCAGCTGAGTTATTTTTATGGAAAAACGACATCATCCCAGTCAAGTTTTCACTAACCTTAACTTCTGAAGTTCTGTGGCATCCAGGAGACTTCCTTGTGGATTGTTTTTGGCTTGTTCTGAAAGACAAACAAGGTGAAGGACGAGCACACGTTAGATCATCACCTGACAAGTAATTTCATAATTAAAAGAGACACGCCGCAAACTTTTCCAACTTCACAAACAGCAAAAACTAATCACAGGCTCTGTCCTTGCGAGCCCTTCTGTGGCTCTTTGTTGCTGCGAACAACCTGCCTGCGTGCAGCTCCTCTCCTGTGCCACTCTGTTGTGTGATATGCAGAAAGCAAACCTAAGGTAAACTCAGTGGTGTTTGTAAGGGAGCTTTTCTCTCCCTCTCGCTCCCAGGCGATCATTATTTGATCTTGTTTAGTTCATTATTCATCTTGAGGGAGCCGGTTGTGACTTGTGGATAAATGCCATATGAAAGGCATTGTGCGCCGAGGAATGCATCCTCACTTTTATCCTGGCTCCCAAAACAGATCAATTAGTAAAACTAAACAGTAAATTATTAATCACATTGCTTTGTGTCCCCGTTCCATCACCGGAAGAAAACAGTTCATTAGAGAGAAAGAGGGAGGGGGGAGACGCGGGGAGGGGAGTGTGATTGAGAGGGGCTTTAAACCGAGCTGATGCTGTGTGAACATTTGAAGAAAAAAGAGGAGAGAATTATCAAGCGTGTCCATCATTTCCAGGTAACTTACAAACCCAACACTCCCCCTGGTCCCCCCCCTCCGAAAAAAGTGATGTGCACTCAGAAAAACGGGGTCAAGCAGTGAAGGAGTTCAATGTCACAGCCATCATATATACGTTGCCCGTTGGGGTGCGTGTGATTAAAATAACACACGGGGATGTTTCATGTCATGGCGAGAAATCAGACCATATTTGCAAGAATATTCAGATCAGATGAATTTTAATGAGGTGTACACTCGAGGGGGATACCGCTGTCAGAGCAGGTGGGGATAGAAGGTGGAAGAGAGCTGGTCCCCCTTATTTGCCAGGAGACAGTGAGGTACATAAACTTTTCTCCTCTTTTTTCACAAAAGAGAGAGACAGAGAAAGAGAGAGGGATCCGAATTCAGGGGTCCACTCAGTGTTCAGATTGCTCTGCTGTTCTGAGTTGGGCAATTTGAATAAATTATTCGGAATAAGAAGAAGGAAAAAATCGCTCAGTGGGGTTCATTTTGAGAGAAATTATATTTTCGTAGGAAAGGTTAATTTTGAAGGGAGCTTGAATGAGTGAGAACTGGAGGGAAGGTAGGGAGCAGAGGGAATGAAGGTAGGATAAGGAGAGAGGGAGAGGAAGGGGGAGAGAAAGAGAAATAAAGGAGGAGGGGGGCACGAGTAGCATTGGGCGTCAAGTAAGAGAGGAAGAGAGAGAGAGAGGATGGAGGGAGGGGAAGGAGGGAGGCAGTTATTAAAAGCGATTGCATTGCCTCCCGGATGTCTCAGGAGAGCAGAATCAGTGGAGATGTTAAACCTTGCTTGACACCCCAGTTGGATAATTGTGGGTGTGGGAGCTAATCAGCGGAAGATGTCTCCTCAATTTAAATCTTGTCAGTTAGTGAAGATTAGGCCCTCCTGTCCCGGCCACCATTAGCTTTGTTGCATGTCAATGCGCCGGTGAGGGTGTCTGCCCGGTCCAACTGCAAGGGTAAAAAGAGGCGAACGCGACGGAAACCAGCAGATTTATTCCAGCTAAGACCAGCATGGTATTTTCACGAAAGGAGAAGAAAAAAAAACACACATAAGAGGGGGGAAAAGGGGGAATTTATGCAGCCTTTTTGAAAATGCATTTGTTACTACTGACCTAACAGGGGGACCCGGTGGAATAAGAAATGTAGTGCAGGGATGTGCTCCAGATTTTCCTGCTAGAAAAACATTGCAGCGAGTGGTTAAATGTAATGTGAACACAAATTTGAGGCCAGAGAAGCAAATTAGCTGAAAATACATAAAATTAAGAGGAATTATGATTTCTGTAAAACACACTGTCCCTTTGCACATGCTGGGTTAAGATGTAGAGTTATGGGATACATGTGGGTGAAGGAAAGCATACAATCCTCATTCAAAGGTTATTAAAGCTCTAATAACCTGTGACAGTTTGCTCTCATTAATAAATATGGAAGTATAATTTTAACCTCAGCTAAAAGGACAGATGGGTGGAGGTGGCTAATTCAAAATATGCACTGTAGTGATTTTTTACAGCTCCAGTCTGGCTGGCTGCAGGCCATAGCTTTTGCATTCCCCCCATGGTAAATATTTGTAACAGATTTTTCCTGCAGGACAATGGCTCCTTTCACCGAGCAGGTCCCGTAACCTCGCCGCGAACGCGAGGTCAGGGCAAATAAACAAGGCGGCCGTGCCAAGCTGAGCGGCTCCACTGATTCCTGGGCTGGGCCTGCCTGCATACCAAGGGCCCTCTCTCTGCTCTCTCTCTCTCCTGCTCCTCGCCACCGGAGTCTGAGTGCTGACAGATGTTTCGTTCCCCCGGCTAGAAAGCAAAGCGGACACTGGGAGGAAAGAAAACCAGGGATTGCTTTTTCTGCACTTGTTTTTTTTTTTTTTTACCCCTCTCTCTCGTTTCACTTCAATCCTGAACTTCAGACAGCAAATCATGAAAAGAAATGTAGAAATTTATTATGATCTGCCTCTTTAGAGCAGCGGTGCGATCCATTATGAACATGTGTGTAACCTGTGAACCTGGCGGTAATTAACAGCTGCACTGCCCCTGCAGTTTAGGGTCAGAAACCCCTGAGTGTGTTTGAAACTATCAAAAAGAAAGAACTCAACATGTGTTTGTGTGTTTTCACGCCTGAATACACACTTTACTTTCCTAAACAATGCAACATCATGACCGGTGCATCCCTCCACTTCTGCTCTGTTCAGGCTGTTATTAGCAGCAGCCTCAAAGAGCCAGCTGCCGCCGGCTACCATGAGGTGTAACGAGTTCAGGGCCCCCGCTCAGGCCCGAGGCAGCACACGGTAAACAGTTGTTACCGCCTGTTTTTTTCTTCCAGCCGGGCTCCAACAAAAGCCTCTCTGTGAGAGAAACAACAGCAGAGTGAGACATCGATCCACGTGCTCGTGCTTTAACATCCTCTTCAAGAGCTCTTTGGCTGCCAGCAGGAGCAGCAGCGCGTGCCAGAGCTGGCAAAAAAAGAAACACCTATCAACCTGGTGCTGTCTTTAAACTTCTGCTTTTTTGGAAATATAATAACTCTTGTAACTTTTTTCTCACATATCTGCTAAAGAACATACTACTTCACTAATTTGCAAAATATGTGTCATAATATTCTCATCTGGCATGTTTAATTTTCATAATGTGGCTAATGTGTCTCAGAATTTTAAAACATATGTGTAATTTAGCAAAAAGTAAAATGGAAAACAGGGATTTTTACCTTTAAGAAATTAGATAAAAATATTTGACAAATGTGTGTATCTTTAAAAATCTTCTCAAACATTAAGCACACTCTTGAAATTACATTGGCCATGAAGGACCCAGTTAAAAGTATCAAAGAGGCGAGACAAGAGAGTGGCGTTTAATCTAATCTACATTCTAATAGTTGGGGAGACATTAATTATTGATAAGGCCGGCAATTGATTGGTTAATAAGATAATGTAATTGAGAAATGAAAATCATCAGAGTTGAGTGTGTGTCGGCTCCGATCTGAGCCGCATGGGGTGGGGAGGACTTTGTGTGTGTATGTGTGTGTATGTGTGGGTGTGTGTGTGTGTGTGTGTGAGACAGTCGGGGTCTTAGGGGATTGCCCCAACATAGGCTTCCATCATTACTGCCACACTATAAAAGCAGAGTGGTGATTAAAAGGACTTGATTGATTTGACTCTCATTGGGATAAGCTGTCCTCGTTCCGTCACTGGGCTCCTCCTGCTTAGAAAAAAAAAAAAAGTGTGTGTGTGAAATTTAAAGAAGTGAGTGTGTGTTAATGAGTAAAACTAAACCAAATAATGACGTAAATGTTTCTGTTGTTGGAGCGTTTTTGAATCTTTGAATGTGACATTTCTTGTCTTGATTTTACAAAACAAACATAAACAATAAATATGTGTAATTTCCACATTTTCAGTTGATTTTATTTCACTATAAATGTTTGTTTATCAGTGAAGGTATGTGTGTTTAAAAATAATGTGTGTATTTCAGAGTCCAGATACAGCAAAGTGCACATATGTGTGTGTGTGTGACTGTGTATCCATGTCGTCAAGAGGTGGCCCCACTCCCCCAGTTTTCACTCGCCTTTTGTCTGCACTCTGTACTGTACTCCGCTGCTCAAACACACACTCATACACACACACACTCACTCCAAACTCCAACCCACCCTGAGAGACGGAGACGGACCCTGCCGTCTGACACAAAAGCTATTGATTTTACTATCTGCCGCGATGAATGATCTTCCTGGGCCAATTTCTGAATTTAGAAATGAGTTCAATACTAATAATGATAGTGGAAGGATTCTTTAAACTGTTCCAGTTGAGAAAGGGGGGAGAAAAAGAGGGAGGAAAGGGAGGAAGGAAGTGAAGATTTGTGTGTGTTTGGCTTTGGAAAAAGAGAGGATATGATTTCTCGCCATGGGTGAGATTAAATAAAGATGACACCGATGGTTTTAACAGTCTAAATTACTACATTCTACCCTCAAATACAATTACTCCTATTTGGCTTTCCTCGCTGGGCTCAGAATGGAAGAAGTTAGCTGTGGGATTTGTCTTTTTTCAGCCTCTCTTTTATACTTTTAACAACTCCCAACTTTTATTCGAAACAGTTTTCCTCCACCTTTTCCACGCACCGCTCTTCTGCTTTTTATGACGCAATTTTCAATATACAGCGTTTTTTGCGAGCTTGCTCCTTAATCCATTCATATATTTCATGCGCCATAAAGACACAACTTGCTCAGTTTCTATTTTGCGTCGCACAAATCTGCCACGGAGTAAAAAACAGGCACATAAATATTTAACATGGCCTCTGTTTAGATGGGGAAAACTATTGATGTCAAATTAAACAACAGATACGAGGAGGAGAGCTCAGCAGAGTGGGAAGTTTGCTTCTAATATTTCATCTCTGGGTGCACATTATTTTCCTGCTTAGTCTGAAAAGTGTCGTAAAAAGATGCAGAACAGGCGTGTTAAACCTTGCGTGTGGTGATCATGCTGTGTAAAGTGTGTTGTAGGAATGCATGTGAATGTTTCCAGCTCTCGCTTGTCTTTTATTTTGGCGGGCAGGCAGCTTTGGGACCGTGTGTGTTAATCAGACGCCCCTGTGCCCCGTTGAGGTGTTAATTCAGCCCCCCTGTTACAGCGAGGTGTAGATTAATAGATAAGGGAGGTCTGAGCGAGGGTCAGCGTGATACGGCCCTGGCTGTGTTCACCGGCTTGTCAGACACCTGCCTGGATTAAGCCGCCGGCTTCTCTCTCCGTAGCGTGCAGGTGAGAGGTCAACCATTTACCCAGTTCATTGGTCTCTCATTCGATGTTGAAGGTGGGGTGGGGATCTGCATAAAAGGGCTCTGGCATCTGTATGCTTTGCGAGGGCTGGGTGTGCGCGGGGGGTCCTGCACCGTGGAGGCAGAGGAGCGGACGAGCGATGCAGGATCTGCCGTGGAGGATTACTGTAAATACACTCTGAGACTCAGGAGGAGATGAAGAGAGCAGGACTGGGCATGCAGTTTTTTAATTTAATTTATTTCGTCTTTAAATCTGATTTCAGCGGCGCAGCACGGGGGAGTGTTTTCATGTCTTTTCAGGAATCTTCTTGGAGTAAGGACGAGAAGATCCTCTGCAAACAGAAAAAATAAGAAAAAGAAAAAAAAAACGAGGGGGAAAAGGGGGGAAGGAGGGAAACGCATGAAACATGAAACTCTGCAAATTTGACTTATAACAAGCAAAATTACACCCTGCTGTCATTTAAATTATGGCTGCCCTCTATAAAGGTGTCTTTTAGGTGCATTAATTGAATTCGGCACTATTTCCCAATAATAATCTGTAAAGTTCAGCCGTCCATCCTTCATGAGATCCCTGCCGCGTACCAGAGGAGTATCTATTTCAGTGGCTTAATTTATTTTCATGATTCGCCGATAATGACGGCCATGCAGGCTGTACATCAGAATTAACCTTCATTTCACTGAGGTATATTACGATGACAGTCCCCGACACATTTCACCTACACAAAGGGCATTCTCTCCCCCTATTTCTCTCTCTCCTTGTCTCCCCCCCTGCCTCCTCTGTCGCTGCCCCTGCTGTATAATCATCCTCGGCAGACCAAGATTGTTTGATAGCCGATTAATTTTCATAGGAAATCAAGTGGCCAGCTCTTTCTCTCTATCGCTCGCTCTTTATTTCTCCCCCTCCCCGTCTCCTTCCAAACACATACACGCGCTTCCCTCCAACAATGGCGACCGACGCTTGTGTGTGGTGACTTTTCCTGTCAATTAGGTGTTTTATTTAATCTCATCTAACTTTTTTCTCTAATAAATTGCTCCCCCTCCTTCCTTCCCCTCTGTTTCTGATATCTGCGGTGTGGTTAATTTATTTTGGACGTTGCCAATGTAACAAAAGTGCTGTAAATTAATCAGGGGACATCAAGCGAAAAGGGGGAGGGAGTGTAGGGGGTGGGGGTGGGGGGGTCCTTCGCCTGCCTGCCTGCTTGCTCGCTGCCTCTAATTTCTATGCAAACCATTAAGTGTCAGATATAGATTCCGCCATTTGCTATGGTCTCAGTCAAAAGATTTCATTAGGGACCTGACGTCACATTTTTGAAGGCAGCGCCGGATCATTTCTGTCCTATTTTCTCCCTCATGAGCTCTTTGTTCTTCGCCCCTCTGTAGGATCCTGCCGCTAAAAAAAAAAATAAAAAGGCCCCCTATGCAAATGACAATAATAGATTTTGCTAAGCGCCGCCGCGACGGCGTGATAGCCTATTTAGTCGGAAACCAAAGAAACATTCAATTTGTGGCATTAACCACAGCACATGCAAAGGTTGCCAAAAAAGTGATTAAGAAATTACAGAATTGGTCCTCGCTACCAGTTCTTTCTCTCTTTTCTCCCTCGCTCGCTCATTGACGTGACATGTGTAATGAGGAGGGCTGGTAATTAGAATATTCTGGAGAGGTGAGCCCTGCTGGAGCTAGCAGCCTGAAGACTGATCTCTCTCTCCCCCTCTCTCTCTCTCTATTATTTCCATCCTCTGTCATGAGGGCCTGGACGGAGAACAGACAGTAAAACAGCTGTCTGATGACCACCCTCTCTATGGATGTCTCTCACTCTTCTTCCTCTCTCTGTGTGAGAGCGTGTGTGTGTGTGTGTGTGTGTGTTTCAGCTCTTCGAAGCCCCTCTGCCAGCAAATAAATATAATCAATCTCCCATTTACATACAAATAGGCTTCTCCCCTTCATCCTAATAATCTGCCCAGCATCCTCAGAGAGAGAAAATAATATTCACTCCACATTTATCGTTCGATGGCCTTATTGATTGTTGTTTTTTTCCCCTTTGGATGAATTTTTTTCTGCTTCATTTTATTAGAGGATATTGAAGGCATGTAGGGCTGACATGGCACATATGCTTCATTATTTCCGGCCCAGGGATGATTACGGTTATTGACACTGTCACATCTTCCCACTCGTCATCAGTTATCGCCGCTTACCGAGGCGACATCCAGGAAGACGGAGAGCGAGAGAGGAGAAGGAGGGGGGTGCGTTCAGGAACATCATCATGGGCGTTTTGCACGTGTTTGTGGCGGCGTGTTGCTAATGTGGCTCATTCCGCTTTGTGTCATGTCGATGATGAGGGGACGAGCGCTGTGGCTCTGACTGGGTGTCAATCCTACTTTGGACAAACAGCGCTCCTGTCAGTGTGCTCAGATGCATCATGGGAATCCAACACATACTTATACAATCCTGAAGAAAAAAACAAAGACTGGGGGAAAATAGAAGGGGTCGCATTTCTCACACTGGAGAAACGGATGCAAGACAAAAAATACAGTTGGTTATTGATATGAAAGTTCAAACCAGCTGCTCATCAGCTGATTCAAGTACACCTGAAGAAGAATGGACGCAGGATGTAGTAAGACAGTTATTTTAAATTTCAGTGGTTAGTGCTGCTGCCTCACAGTAAGATGGTCACCAGTTTGAATCCTAGTTCAGTCAAAGCGGGCTTTTCTGTGAGGAGATTGCATGTCCTCTGCAGTTAACCCGGCTTCCTCCCAAAGTCCAAAAACATGTTCATCAGGTTAAATGGTGATTCGAAAAACCCCACAGGTATGAGTGTCTCTGTGTGTCAGCCCTGTGATTGACTGGCGACCAGTCCAGGGTGAACCCCACCTCTTGCCTTAAGACAGCTGGGATAGGCTCCAGCCACCTGTGACACTGAAGAGGATAAGCAGTAGAAAATGGATAGATGTATCCTGAGGGTTATGGGACAAACAAACTGACACCCAATACAATTGTACCGGAGCTGAGTCCCAGAATCTGATTGGCCCAACAAGACACAGGTCGATCCATGACCCAAATTAAGACTTTTACTGGTTCTGACTGCAGCCCAGTATCCAAAAGACAGCAACTGACAGTGAAGAGGTTTAAGGGCAGGAAACATCTCAAAGGACATATCTGGTCTCATGAAGTTGCCTGGTTGGACTTTGACAGAGAGCAGCAAACATGGGACACTGAAAGGTGGAAGAAAGTTTGATTCTCTAAGGATAAAAATTTGAACCTTGATGATCCTGATGGCGTCCAACGTTACTGTCATGACAAGGAGATCCAACCGAGATGTTTTCTAGGTGGCACATTGGGGATGTGGGGGGGCATCATGATCTACTTTTTCTGTCAATGGAACGATGGAGCTTACGGTGGTGCAGGTGGCAGGCTATGTGGAGATGTTGCAGGGGGCGTCCTTCATGACTGAGGGCCCTGGTCTGTGTGCTAATGACTGGGATTTTCAACAAGACGACACTGCAGTTCACAATGTCCGTCTAAGAAAGAACTTCTTGTTACGGAAGAATAATTTCACTCTTTTGGAGAATCCTGCCTGTTCCCCTGATCTAAATCACATTGAGAACATTACAGGATGGTGAAGTTCCTCATTACTTTAAAACACTTTCCAATAAATGACCTCCTCCCTATTTCCTCTCTTGCTGTCATTTTCTTATTTTCACATTTTGAAGCTCTACTTAAAACCTGATCACCACCCACTAGTGAGAATGTGTCTTGATTTTTCCTCTTGGTCTAAAGATTCTGATCAAGGGTTTACTGCACGTTGAGTGATGGAAGACTTGGAGACAGTAAAACTTATAAAAGCTCATTTTGTAGGGCTGTCTAATTAAAACTTGTCTGATTTGAGATCTGGAGAGGAGAGTGCTGACAGCTTTATGATCTTATCAATCTGCTGAAGCTTTCTCAAGGAAACAAGAACTTAAAAAGAAGCCCTTTGACATTTGGTTTTATTGTTCTCTGCTGCATCCTGAGTTTCCAAGACGTCAAAAACACTTTGACGAAGGAGGTAAAACTGGCTGCATCAACACTTTAACTCCATCTGTGATATAGTGACAATCACAGGAGCAGCATATGTCGCATTTAAAGGTAAAGAACTGCTGTTAACCTGCTGTGTAATGTGCAAATGAGCTGCCATGGCTATTCCCGGGGACAGCTATCAATAACAACATCTGTTAGCAGACTTGATCCTTGGAGCACAACTTGCCAGGTAGTTAACTTGTCACTCATTAGCGTGATTACTTTCACAAATAGGCCTCCCACACTTGGCTGGGTCATGTAATCTCTTATTTTCCCAGGCATTACAGGAAACAGTGCTCAAGTCACAGTTTCCACAATCCCTGCTCGGCCGTGCTAATTAGCGCTTAATGACCATTATTGACTCATTAGCGGACATTTGGGGATCGTTTGGAGCAGCCATGACCTCAAACAGCTCAAATGCCATTCTGTGGATGATGTTCAGCCGTCTGACTGGAAACTACTCAAATGAGCTTCTCCAAGGTTCAAAACCTGTTCTGGATGATTACCCAGCATGCCTTTGCAAACCCGTGCAAGTAAAAGATGTTGTATCCCACGTCCAAACTCTCACACTCTGATTCTGTTCAGGCCGAAATAAACTGTGAAAACATTTTTTGGAAGATGCAAATCAACCTCGTAGTTCTTTAAGAGCCTCAGCTTCAAAAACTAATTGAGTAATCACGACTCTCGGCGGAGATGAAAAAAGCGGTTTGATCAACATCTAAGTCGTTCCAGTGACTGTGCCGTCTGAAACAAAGAGACGAGCTGAGTGAAGGTACGCTGAAAAGATCATCAACAGGCGCTGACAAAGTGGTGCAATTAAGATGAATGGGGATCTGACAAAATGTTTGTGAGAGGTGTAAACACACAAGTCAACAGTAGTGAAGATGTAACAGCAGAAATAGATCACAGCGTTTAACAGCCTGTCATAATCAAACAAGATCATTAAAAACGGAGGCTTTCCACAGAGATTAGAGTCTCCTGTTTTGGAGGAAATTAAACGTTTGTGGTGATGAGGTGAAGAAATGAGCTGTTTCTTTACAATCTGACAGGCCATAATAATGCTGTGAAAATGACCAGGAATCAGCAGCTCTTACTGACATATTTATTAACCCTTAATGTGACATATGAATGCTCTATCTGATAACTTTTCCTTTAAGCTATTTTGGTCACTAAGTGTGCGCAAACATCCTTGTACCATCATTTCAGACGAATGAAAACAAAGCTCACCTGTCCCTCAGGTGTCTTTTGATCCCTAATGATAAGTGGGCAGTTTTCTGCAGTGTTACTTGCTGTGTAAACATCTGCTATACCTGGGGAAAATGCTCTCCATTTGGGGGCTATACAGGGGCCGAGTTAGCAGGGTGGTTGGAATGGCACTGGCCACCTCTGGAAGCTGATTGGACACTTTGGTGCCACCTCAAGTGATTCTCAGTGCACATATGCTAAGATACATAATTTAGTTTCTGTTTCTTTTCTCTGTGTGAGCACCTCACACTCACTCATGCACACTCTGTTCCCACCCCCTAAGTGCTTGTGGCATGATAGCAGAGAGGAGCATCGTTTGGTGTTATTTTACAGCTGATTACTGAAATTCTGCAAACTATGATATTTTCAGAAAACAGATACCGTTCTGTGGAAACATCACAAACTTATACAAACAGCTAATAATGCACCACAATGGAGCTTTGAGCTACAGCTTAAACAGGGGAAAGAGGACCCCCAAACTACCCCCAGACCCCTGGCTTAAAGAAAAAAGTCAAGAGCAGAGTCCTTTCAACCCTGCCCATGTAGCTGATTTATGGAAATGAAAACAAAGATAAAGTCATCTTCAGCATTAGCTCATCTCATTTTTCAAAGTGTATTTGGATTCCATTGTTCTAACTATAGGAAACTGATTAAATACACTACTTGGCCAAAAGTCACAGGGGTTGATTGTTTTGATAAGTTTCTGCACTGTCATGAGATTTATTCCACAAAGTCTTCTCCAGAACATCCCAAAGATTCTCAATGGAGTTAAGGTCTGGACTCTGTGGGGGCCAATCCATGTGTAAAAAAAAATGTCTCATACTCCCTGAACCACTCTTTCACTATTTGAGCCACATGAATCCTGGCGTTGTCATCTTAGAATATGCCCGTGCCATTAGGGAAGGAAAAAATCCACTGATGGAATAACCTGGTCACTCAGTATCTTCAGGTAGTCAGCTGACCTCATTCTTAGGGAACATAATGTTGCTGAACAAAGACCTGAGCAACTGCAGCAACCCCAGATTATAGCACTGCCCCCACAGGCTTTTACAGTAGGCACTTGGCATGATGGGTGCATCACTTCACCTGCCTCTCTTTTTACCCTGATGCTCCCATCACTCTGGAACAGGGTAAATTTAGACTCATCAGACCACATGACCTTCTTCTATTCTTCCAGAGTTCAATCTTTATGCCCCCTAACAAACTGAAGCCTTTTTTTCCAGTTAGCCTTAGTGATGAGTGGTTTTCTTAAGCCTACACAGCTGTTCAATCACAATCCCTTGAGTTGCCTTCACATTGTGCTTGTTGAAATGCTCATACTTTCACTGCTAATCGCCCCCTGAGTTCTACTGTTATTTTTTTATTTGATTTGGCCAAACATTTAGGTGAGCGCTGATCATGATCATTCAGGACTTTTTCCAACCACATTTCTTCCTGGAAGACGATGGTTCCACACCATCCTTCCAGTTTTTAATAACGCGTCGGACAGTTCTTAACCCAATTTTAGTAGTTTCTGCATCAATCTCCTTAGATGTTTTTTCAACTTGATGCCAATGATTTGACCCTTCTTAAACAGACTAATATCTTTTCCACAACCACAGGATGTGTCTTTCTCCATGGTTGTTAAATAAATGAGAAGTTACTCATTGCATCAGCTGGGGTTAAATAACTTGTTGTCAGCTGACAGATAATCATTCATTTTAAGATGTCACCTGTAAAATTGGTTGAGTTTTTGCAGAATGTACAGCACTTTACATTTACACCAGCAGCCTATGTACAGTCCAAATGTGGTTTCTGTGTGACGACTCACCTGCCAACCAGGAGACACAATCGTGTCCTTGAACAGCCCACCTGGCAGACACAAAGAAAATAAATTAATGAACAAAAGGCGTCATTCAAGACTCATGATGCTCTAAAATACATATGTTCTTTGAAGTCCTTATTTCAGCAAAATTATATACACACTCCATATATACTTAAAAAAACTTATATCTAATTAAAATGATAACTGCATTCTCATTTTTCAAACTCTCATATCCTGAGGGCCAATCGGGATGAGTGCTTTTTTCCCCACTCTTTCCCTCTCTCCCTCCGTCTATCTGTTTCTCTCTCTCTCTCCCTCTTCCTCTCACTCCACTGTGGCTCAGTGAACTGCTCCTACAGCAATATCCCATCATTACCATCTCCCCAGCTGAGCTTCAGCCAGCCATTATCATGCGGCATTATTAATCTTCTTGTCTTATCAACTTGCAAATCACAAACCATTGAGCCTTATGGCACGGTTTGGGGTGCGCCGTTATTCATTTTGTAGGTCTACCTAGCCTCCCAGTCTTTCTAATCACCTGACGATTGTCACTCTCTGACTGTTGCCGTGCCCTTCTGCTGGCCCTGCTGCCGGATCACTGGAAAGGATCCAAGTGTTTCACTACTACTCACACTTTCACCGACTACGACTTTCCTGTCCCCCATTCACACAAAGAGACGCTGTTTCTTTTGCCTTCCTCCACCTCAATCACAGATCAGTAGAATATTGAACCACAATACTTTTTTTTTTTTTTTTACAGCGAAGTCAGACAAATCACCTCAACCCTGACTGATTCTTCTCCTTCTATTTTCTTTTCTCTTGAGTCTTTTCTAATCCCTAAAGTGAAATCACACAATTTCATTCAGTTCTCCCGATTGGCTGCTTCTGTTAGGAGTCACAGGTTGACAGTTGAAAAAAAAGAATGTATTCTACAACATGTAGTGTTGGAAAATTCAGCAAAAACTGAAACAAACTAGGTTTCAAAACAACTTTAAGTCAGCTATTGAACAAATATATTAACCTAACACACTCCTGGATCTTAATACTTTTATTTATGCTGTCTCAAAATGACAGAATTCATCCTCAGTGTGACATCTGACTGAAAGAACACCGAAGCACCTTTACAAAGGAAGCAAGAAAAAAAGAAACAATGAGATGAAACAAAATGCACATCATTAATGTGCGGGTGTCTTTAAGATAACTTCGTCTTGCTGATCTGTAGAAAATGACACCACATATATTGTGGATGAGTCACCTCAAAGGACTTCAACAAAGAAATGGGAGAAACTGTGTAAAAATATCAAGTTTAACTCCTGTGTTTGTTTATATCTTTTCGTATCATACTGGACAAAAATATGCTGCCGTAGAAACTTTTGAGTTTTGGAAGGCGCTTTACCTGCTGTAGGTGTTTCTTTACCATCATGGAGGTCACAACAGTCAACAATCCAGTCAACAAATTTTAGAATACATTTTTGAGTAATGTTGTTTTTAGTTTTATGCAAGAAAATAAGTTGAAATTCATTTTTAAACATAATATTTGTTTTAAAGAAGAAAGAGTTCACAAATCAGTATTTGGTTGAATGCTTTGTTTTATTCTATCTTTTTCTTTTTCCTTAAAAGACTATTACTAGTTCATCACTTTGCTGCAGGATGATGTTATTCTGCTCTTGAAGCCAAAATTCAGCTCAGCTTTGATGTGTTATTAATCAGGATGTTCATAAAGTTGAAGAAGTTGTGACTTTGCAGAATTTTGAACTTGAACTGTGGTTTCTGCATTTCTTCTGCAGCTGGACAAGGTGTTATGTGAATCATTTTGCAGTCTGGATGTATTGTCCAGTAAAGCAAATGAGCATACAAAGATGAGGAAATTCAAACAAAATGAGGAGTAGATATTGAAGTTTTCATTTAAACTAATTTAACAAGAGAAGTAATTTTGTAGGTGAAGACTGAAAGACTTGTCTTACACAACGGAAGTTTTCCTCAGGTGTTCTTGGTCGTCCACTCTTCCCTTTATCTCACGCTGTCCCTGTCTCTACAAATTTCTTGTGTCATGCAAAAACTGATAGATGTGGTGGATCCCTTCAATACTTAGTTCTGTAGTTTTGCCAGGTCTGTATATCTGATTTTGTTTCAATAAACCATGACTCATATTGTGCCTTTTCTGAAGGAGCAGACTTTTTTTAGGGATTTATTTAACAGAACCTCTTTCATCAACAGGATACCTGAAATGCACAAATGCAGTGTTTGTGCATAATTTCAGACTGACAATTTTAGAATTGATGTTAAGATTTCATTGTTGACTTTTAAAGCACCCTCTGGACTAGCTCCAAGGTACATTTCTGATCTCACTCCATATGGCCCCATCATAACCTCAGGTCCTCAGCCAGAGCCCCCACTCTGTGAAACAACCAGGACATCAGACTCTGTCCTCTTTCCAATCTCTTTTAACAACACATTCTTATTGATGTACTTTTATGGGAGGTATAGCTGAGCGTGTTTTAATCGTCATCGTTTTTTATTGAACCTTCATCTTTTCATTGACAGTATCATGGGCAGGGTCTTAAATCCTCTCTCTTTTGTTATCTTAATTGATTTTAATCTCATTGTTGGTTTTGTCGTTTTGATCTTTTCCTCCCTCTATTCTGAGGTGGCTTTTTTATCCTTTTAATGTTGTATTTTCTTCTTCTCCTCCTCACATTTCTCTTTTATTGCTATTTTACTCCTCTTTCATGTCTCTTTTGGTTCTTTTTCAATGTTCATTTTTATTTTAAACTACACATTGACAGGTTTTTTTGAAAAGTGCTAAACAAATGAAATTATCATTATTATTATCATTATTATTACCATTAAAAACTTTGATAACTACAGAGTACAGAGAATAAATCTGGTTAAGATCTCTTTCCGATTTGATTGCTTTTTACTGTATTTTCTAAATTGTTAAGAGACTTTACGAACACCTTGTATGTTTAAAATCCACCATCAAAAGACAGTAGTTTGACCTACCGCAACCCTTTCTATCCACTCTTCCATTCCTGAATAAAGGCAGAAAGTTCTCAAAGTCAGTGTTGAAAAGATTTCAACAATAATATCCAGCGCTGTATTTCCACTCAGGTTTTTTAAAGTTTCAGAGCGCAATCACTTTAAACTACACAACTTTCTTTTTCATGTCGCTCATCGAGCTTTTCAGACAAAATGTTTTTTTTCAATCAAAAATAAGATTCCTCCTGTATTGTTGAGTAACCCTGCTGAAAGTTGAAGAGTAAAATCAGCTCCACCTGCAGCAGTTTAAAGACATAAACGCTGCTACATGTTAGCACATCAGTGGTAATGATCATCCACGTTCCATCGGTCCGATCCAGCTCTGAGCATTGAAAGGTGCCATTTTGCATAATGAATACTTTAACTTCTGACACTTGAAGAACATTTTCTGACAGCACCTCTTGACTTTAACTTAATGCAGGTGTTCATATGTGATTAAGTCATCTTAAATCCTGATATAGCTGCTTTAAGTCAAAGATCTGAAAACCTCTCACTCTGTTTTTACATACCAACAAATTCTTTTTACTCTCAGTCTGGATGATTAAAGTAGCTCCTAAAGAAAAAGCATTTACTTAAATACACCTCAGGCCGTCCTGCTGAAAGTATTCAAGAGCAAGGGAGATAAATTTTATTAATGGGGGAGCATTAACAAGCGTCTGCCCAGAGCCGACCCTTCTTCCTGACACATACTGTACGTCCACAGTGTTTCTGTCATCTCTCCCCTCTCGCTCTTCCTCCTGATATTAATATTCGAAAGGGGAACAGAGCTCTGCAGAGAGGGAAAGTTTCTTTAAAGACACACCATTGACCCCTGATTCTTGCTCTCACTTCAGTTTGCTTTTCTCCGGGGCTGAAATATTCACCCTGGAAAATGCGGCGTGGCTCGAGTCGTGCTACTCCAGGAGAAAAATGTGTATGAGGAAATTGCAAGGCTTGTGTGTTTCTGTATGTGTGTGTGTGTGAATTTGCATTTCCTTTGAAAACTTTACATGATAAATCACCTTTTTTCCCCCCACTGTAGCTCATTAAGCAGCGTACAACAGGTAGCAGGCATGAAATATTTAGCAGAAGACAAAGTGTTTCATATGCTCCAATGGACCCAGCTATTACCGGGGCCTTTTGCACAACATCCGCTAAAAACAGCCCACCCTTTGATCTTCATTAATATCGTTTGGTTAAATATTTCAAATATGCCTTCATATGTTTGATTAACATCTTTCAGAATTATTCAGTAAAACAGAGATTAGCTCTGAATGTTCAACTGCTAATGATGAAATTGCGATTACCCACCAGTCACTATAAATCCAATGAAGGTCGGGGAGGAGTAATATTTCATTTAATCAGTAAAATATGGCAATGCATGCTGGACAGTTCATGAAACTTCACGGACAAACTTCCCCCGTGCATTCAAATATATGCTTATAAGCCCTGGGTATAAATATTCGTGTCGGGGTGTATTTTAGAGCACATTTCAGAGCGCTGCGTGCTCAACATTGTAATTTCCAAGCTTATCTAATCAATTCTGCAAGCTCCATCGGCCTCATATCAGGCCTTGTGAAAGAAATCAGCTCAGTAGCACCTTCAGAACACTTATAAATAATGAAAAACAGCTTTTCAAAAGAAAGAAGCGCTTAAGGAAAAAAGTGTTGATTAGAAAAGTGCCTTTTATCCATGCCTTCAAATCTTTCACATTCCAAGATGCGCAGGACTCCGGGCAAACTACGACGAATAAAGTACCCCTATCTGACCAGGAAAAAAAAAGGAGTATTAATTTTTGGAGATAAAAAGTGCTGACAGCACAGAATGAGCCAGGTGGTATTTGGATATGAGCGCTGAAGATGAGATGAGAGCTGGAAGATCACTTTCATCTTGTGTATGGAGTTGTCCTTGAAAACTTCTCTGAACCCCGGGCTGTGTGGAGAGCAGCGAGGAGTGTCTCCACCTTTCAGTCATTTATCTTACTGTTTCTTTGAAACTCGCACATGTCAGAACCAGAGTCTGACCCGGGCGCTGCGGGTCAGACGGTTTGCCAGATGAGAACCGAGTCATTGTGGGAAGCAGAGGATGTTTGTGCAGCTCTATTGTCCAACGGGAGGGTGAGAGAGTTGAGACACGGGCGAGAGAAAAGGATAAAAAGAAAACTTTTACCTGGTTAACAGCATGTGTCCTATTTTGTCATGCTGCTGCTATGCAGAGCTCTGCAGAAGGTGGAAATACAGACTTTTTATGCCCGTCTATAAATTAGGAGCTGTGGGTTGATGAGCAGTGAAGGAGAGTCGTGTCTCAGCTCAGACACACACACACACACACACACACACACACACATACGTACATAAAGGGAGAGAGAGAGAGAGAGAAAGAGCTTCTGTAGCTGCCACATGATACATTACACACACACATACACCCACACACACACACACACACACACACACACACACAGAATGATACAGTAAGGTCTTGATGACAGTTATCCTGTTAGGCTGCTATAGAAAAGACTGCTACACAACTCACTCTCTCTCTCTCTCTCTCTCCCTCTCTCTCTCTCTCTCTCTCAGTGCTGGCAGGCACTAAGGCCCTTGTGCATCTCCTCCGGTGAGGATTTGCATTCTGCTCCTGGCAGGTCGACCGACAAATTGCCCAGGCAGCCGCGGGAGACGGAGGCTCTGGCTGAGGGGAGAGACGCTGCTCAGAAAGCGCCTCATCCGTCTGATACTCTCTGTGGAACCGCTCCTCCTCTCCACACACACATAGGGGCTGAGAGGGGCGGACAGGCAAGGACTGTCTTTTGGAAACCGGAAGGCCTGGCGGCCATGGCCGGACCATCCCTCCCTGGGGCCAGGAGGGGCTCCAAGGCCAGTGTCCCCCCCTGAGCTCGCCTTAGGCCAGCAGCCCTCAGGCTATCGTTCACAAATCAGCCCCCGTTTTCCCAATCAAAGATGCCGACTGGGGGGAAACCGGCCCAAAGTGCTGCTTAGTGTCTTGAATAATTCACCACCCGAAATGTCGTCACACGAACGGACCGAGCGGAGAAATTAGAGGCAGAAAGATAGCAGGGGGCCATGGCCGCTCTTGTCCTGACCAAACTCATTTCAGAACATTTATTTAAAAGTGAATTTCAATCTTTAATCAACGGATAAAGTGCTTAAGAACCGAGTTAGGAGATGAGCAAATAGGACAAATTGCAAGCCAATGAAATGTATCGGGATCAAAGTGATTTCTGCTTCATATTCCTATATTTTTACATGATTAATGACGGAGGGCAGTTCTGCAGCCTTATTAACAAGCTCCAGATAAGTAGGGCTGATGTAAAAAGACTCATGTTGAAAGTGCCAGTAATGGACTGGACTCTGTTCTCGGATTCTTGCGGTGGTGCGTTTAGTAACAACTTCCCATCAAAGGGTGAAGTTGAGAAAAAGACGTGCTCGGCCCACAAAACAGTCCAAGATTGGGATTCATAAAGATCAAAAAGTAGACTGTCAGCATTTGGGGAAACTTTTGCATAGATCACATTTCTGTACGTGCAGAAGGATTCAACTTTGGAAACTCACTGAAAAACAGTCACAGGTGGAAAGAGTCCCAAATGTTTGGGAGTAAATAGTTGGTCTAGTTGTTGTCCATTCAGCCCAGTATGTTGGCTGTGCTCTGTGGCAGGTCTCCTTTATGCTGAGAAAAACTGTTTCACTCCCTGCCTTCAGGATCAGGGCTTCAGGGTTGACAAGATGCAAAAGATGCTGGAGGTGAAAGCGTTTAAGTTGATGATTCAGGAAGTGAACTCTCCAAAGTGTCGTCGCAGGTTTAGTGGATGAGGATGTTTGTTTTCAGGACGTGCAGGAACCTTATCACCGTCCCTCCCCTCCTGTTTGCTGCCACCCTGCCCTCTCTCCCATCCCTTAATGAGCCTGGACGCGTGGCTGCCTCAGCACCTGCCGTGGGTGGCCACAGGGTTAATCCCGACCGGCTTCCTCCCTTACCTCGTCTTCCTCGTCTCTCTCCCTCTCTGCGATGCCTCTGGGCTGCTGACGGCAGCAGGCACCGTACGAGCGGGCGATGAGGAGGGAGGGGAGGTGACAGGAGGTGCAGATACCCCGGGGTTCCCCCCTCCAGCACAGCAGAATGAGTTGTACCAGACGCCGCTGGATACCTGACAAGCGAACACCTTCATAAATTACCAAATGAAGATTGATCGTGCGCACCCTTCACCTCTTTTTGTGTCAGCGTACAGGCAGATGAATGCATGCTCAGCTATGCATGCTGGAAGATGTACACAAGGTACACACGCAGACATCCTTCTTCTGCTGCTGTTGCTTGTTGTCAGACTGAAGCTGGTAGTGCTCTAGCTGGGGAGGCCTGCTCCACATGCAGAGATAAGATCGGCCTTGTCTGCATGGAGGTACCACCAAGGTACACACGGACACACATGGACAAGTTTTCATGCACAAACATACTAAGGCAAATGTTAAAATGTGTCATCTCTGCATGACTTCCCCTGACATGAGTGTGTACTGTGCTGAGTGTACACCATGTGGAAAAAGGACTTGGTTTCAGCAGAAGGACCGGGGCCATTCACCCTGAGATTGATGCCTCTCATCCAAATCAACCCCCCCATTTCCTCACATCCTCTTAAAACCATCCGCATCAGCAGAACGTCCACAACACACACTTGCAGAAGTTAATCGACTTGTGAAATCACAATCAGAACATTGTCTCTCACTCACACACACGGCTCTCCTCACACACTGTTCCTCTCACACATTTAACCAGGGACAGTAACCTTGTCTTGTAAGTTGCTTACTCAACAGACCTTGTTACGGTGCAGGCGCTTTACTGCTCCTGCCTCCGCTCAAAGGTCAGCCCATCTCATTTCAATGGGGGGCCTGCTCTGTTATGATCGCAGCCATTATCATAAGCTGATTCACAAATTGGTGAGGTAAGGGATGATGGGATGGTGAGTCCAGGATACACAGACAACAAACTCGCCTGGTGCCTGTCTTTCATTTCTTGTCTGCACTCGTCTTCATGGACCGAGCCAGTAAATTGGCAGCACTCCAATGAAAGACGGATAGAATAAGTCAGAGAGGGAGGTGGAATAAAGAGCAACCTTCTAACTCCCTCCTTAAAGGAGCCTCTTACATGTGTAGACACACAAGAATGACTTGAGGGCCTGTCAGCAGGCTGAGAAAAGAGCTGAGGAAAGGAGAGAAGAGAGGAAAGAAAAGTCAAATAAATCTGACTGATTCTCTCTGCCGCCGGTTGGCCAAAATGCCAGATGCAATGTAAATCATGACGTGCTGACTGTCCATCCTTGCCAGAGCTGACATTAGCCCACCAGCTGTCTTCCGCTTTACGATCCGGCCAATCATCTCATCCAGAGGCTCGGGCGTAGAGATTGATGTTTATTCAGAACCGCTCGACATATTTCAGTTACACAAATGGGGGAAAGAGACACTTACACATTAGTCAAGGCCCTGTAACTGATCCGGGATAATTTAATACACCATATAAAGGACACAGAGAGGGTTCATCTCTGTTATCTGAAACAGCGGTCAAGAAAGTTTGGAGAGGGTCAAGTCCACGACTTCTAATGGTTAGACGAGCTTAAAATTCCCTCTTATGGACTAATTCTGAGCACATTTGATTTACACATGCTTTAAAGTGCCACAAAGGGTTCCCATTCAGACCTTAAAGATGGCATGTGTGGGGTCCAGCTCTTGAGGTGTGGAGTAATGACACTTATGGAAATCCAACAAATGTACCGGTTGGTGTTTCTTGCGGAAAGTTAATTCAGGTGGAGCAATTGTTCTGGGAGCAAGCCGCCCTTAGAAAAAACAGCCCAAAGAGGGAATGTATAATGTCACGGCTGTAATGAGCGGTATCATTACAAGTACCAGGCTGAAGCCATAAGTCAGGTTCAAATGGACAGAAAGGGAGGGACGAGGCAGCCGGGGGAAAAGGCAAAAAAAGACAAATTCTTTTGGCTTTCTTCCCAAGTAGCACACATTAGCGACAGTGTGAGCTCTGTTTGGTGCCCCACGTCTGACCCCGGGAGTGTGCTGACTTCACCCGGCTGTTGAGACTCCTCAACTTCATGTATATTTCCACAGGTGAGCTGCTTTAAAAGCTAACTGTAATTAACGCGCAGCTACTAAAACGCAAGAAATAAAATATATATATATAAATAAAACACAAAAGTCAAAGTGCCTCTCCGCTCACCACTGAAGTAACAGCAAGTTTAAATAATTCTAGAGAGCGGCTGGCCAATAAATTTCCGAGCAGAGGTTAATTTGGTGAGGGGAAACCTCGGCGCAATTACCTTGTTCGATGCCTCCCCTCCCAAATGCCCTCAGGGCCCCGTCTGAAATGTCACCCAGGAGGAGGGATGGAGGGGCTGCAGGTTTGGCGAGATGGAGACCCACCTCGGGATGCAGCCATGAAAAACAAGGTAATCAGGACAGGCTAAATGCTACCAACAATGGAGTCCTATTAGTGTCTATCACCGGAGAGGGGGAAATTACTCTCCTTCAATAATCACTCTCTGCCTTATAATTTTCATCAGAGTTCCCATATATAAATTAACTTTACGCTGCACAGAGCGAGAGAGAGAGAGAGGGAGGCAGAGAAGGAGGAGAAAGATGCAAATAAGGACAGATAGAATAAAAATGTTAAAGCTTGAATGAAATGATTGTATTTTTCAGGTGGCTCGACTAATATGATTTTAATAAAAGCAGCCAAAGAGCTAATACTGAATGATAATCACATTAGTAATGCATACAGAGCAGCTTCTTTCTTCTGTTTCCGATGGCTTATTTGCAGTGATGGAGGAAACACAGCCTGGATCAGTGACAGAATGACTCCCCACTTCCTCCATCGACCACCAATACACAAGACTCTATCTTTATCACACTCCCACAAGCTCTGGGCCCGGGTTTGCCATATCAACCGCCGAGATCTGGGATGCCTGTAATTACCGCACTATCTACTCAAATCAGACCGATCCAAATCTTTATTTCCCCGAGGCCCCGGCCAGGCTCCTAGCTCGCTCCTACCTCCCAGGAAGACACAGCCGACGTCTGTGCTTTTTAATCAGGCCTCGACTCAAGCTGTTCCAGCAGAGAGGAAAAAAGGCCGCC
The DNA here is from genome assembly GCA_008086565.1 of Thalassoma bifasciatum. Classification (NCBI taxonomy): domain Eukaryota; kingdom Metazoa; phylum Chordata; class Actinopteri; order Labriformes; family Labridae; genus Thalassoma; species Thalassoma bifasciatum. Next base: position 81,606 of record RPOG01000325.1, read on the forward strand.
AAGCTGTGCCAGTGGCTTTTAGAAGGTGAAAGGTTCCAACAAAGTTTTGCCCAAATATAAACACAAGCGGGCTGTTAATTCAAACGATGCACACTGTGTGCACAGTGTGTTAACCAGCTGGACAGCCGGGAATCTTTTTTTTAGAAGAATTGTCTCATGAAACAAAGTTGTCTGACTTTTCCATCTGGACTTTGTTGTTTGAGTTTTCCAGTCATTAGCGAGCTACAGGGCTCTGTGATATTATACAGCACTAATGGCACAACAAGGAATTAGCAGACTGAGATTTAATTTAATTTAGCACCTCCGCTTTAAAGGGAGATGTCTTTTTATTGGCCTGAGCTTTGACACTGTTGCTAATATTAGCAGAAATAAACATATTTCCCGAGTCCCATGTTTCAATGTCAGTGCATGATAAAAAAAATAATAAAAAAACATCTCGAACCAAGAGAGGAGGAAGCTCATTTGCACTTCAGAGCTCCATTTAGCGTCTCTGCAGGCCCTTTGCTTATTTGCTCATCGCTTCCCCGCCCTTCTGCATTAAATGCTAACAAACCCAAACTGCAGGAGACCAAAAGCCCCACATTAGAATTTATAAACAGTTTAAGAGAGACATAAGCAAAAGGCATTTACACAAACACCATCAATATTTCACAATTCATAACATTTCCTCTCTGGTGTGTACTTAAATCTTCATCTGGTAATAAACGATGCTCCAGCCGCACGCCGTTAGCTAATTGCTTGTGACTGTTTGTAGAAACAGCACTCTCCTTCCCCTCCTCCTTTAAGAGAGAAAACATCTCCGCGGAGGCTTTAAATGGTGTATGTACAAATAAAAATCAGCCTATTTGATCAGTCTGCAGCGTACCGCAGGTTCATTCAGTGAACGTGTCAGTCTGAAGTCTTTTCACTGTCAAAGAAAAAGATGTGATACATCGCAGGAAGTGTAGCTGGAGGAGAAGTTGTTTTCACTTTGTGCTGTGTAGAGTTAAAACAAGGATTTCAAAGGGAGATCAGGCTGATTTTAGCTACAGGTACGAGCAAAACAAAACCATCTTCATGTCATGGAATAATCTTATCTCTCAGGCAGAAAAAAAACACCTCGTTATAAAAACAGCCCTGCATTTATTAGTCTCAGAGAGGACAAAAAGTGCGTGTACCTTCGTGAATGTGGGCCAAATAAATTAGACAAGCAGCTTGAGCAAACTCAAAGGTCTAATTAGGTACACAAACTCAAAGGACATAATGTATGAGGAGGATGAGGGAAACGGTAGGTTAATGCGGCGCAAAGCAGGAACTCACCCGCTGATCTGGGCCCGCAGTGTGGCCGAGACGGAGAGTATACGGCATCCTAAAGGAGCTTTTGAAGTGAGCATTGTATCAGAGGCCCCTGCTACAAATTACCTCCTTGCAGCTCAGACAGAGCAACACCCACACTTGACACTCATACACACAAGTACATGCATACTTGCATCCAGACACACACACACTCGAAGAAATATTACAGAGTGAGAAGTAAAAATAACGAGAAGAGTGCAGAGATGAGAGAGAATAATGGAAAAAGTGGGCACCCTCACTGAGGTAGCATGCTACAGAGGACACCCATTTGTTTCTCCTTCTTTTACTTCCTGTGAGGACTGACTCCAGTGTTTGGCTGCGTGCCTCCTCCTGCTTGTGCATCACTTATTTTTTTGTGATCCCGATGCTAATCAAAGCCAAGCGTACGGCCGCAGAGGGATAAGACTTTACATTCCTCGACGCAGCACAGGTGGCACCACTAAAGGAGAAATAAAGAGCCGTGAAATCCTCCCCCTGCTCCCCCTGCTCCTCCTGCTCCTCGTCCCTCTCCTCTCTCAGGTGGATCGCTCATTAAAAGATCGCTGTACAGCAGGTGTTCGGTCACACGGTGGTGAAGAAGAGGGTGCTTGAAGTGGCAGAAATCACAAAGTAGAACGTAATGCGGGAATGCAAACACGCATACACACAAATATGCACCCAGAGTGAATACACACGCAAAAATGCTGCATGAAGATACAAACATTGTCTGTTAGTGGATACAAACACAGTCAAAGGGGAGTGAACATCTGTTTGGAGCAGGTCCCTGCAGATCTGAGGAGCAGGGACTCTGTGGTCTGCTAGTTTAGCTTTGATGCTGCTGATCCACACACACTACAAGTCATGGGTTTTGCACTTTAAGGTGGAATCAGGACACCTCTGATGATCTTCTGTAGTCTGAACCTGTGGTGAACAAGCCTCACATACAGCTGTGCTCATATAAGTTTACATACCCTTGCAGAATGTATGATTTCTTGGCCTTTTTTAGAGAATATGAATGAAAACGCAAAAACTTTTCTTTCACTCATGGTTAGTGGTTCTGTGAAGCCATTTATTAGCAAACAACTGTGTTTACTTTTTTTAAACCACAATGACAACCAAAACTTCGAAAATGACCCTGATTAAAAGTTAACATACCCCAGTTCTTGATACCGTGTATTGCCCCCTTTTACATCTATGATAGCTTGAAGTCTTTTTTGGTCATTGTGGATTAAGGTCTTTAATTTTTCAGATGGTAAAACTGCCCATTGTTCTTGGCAAAAAGCCTCCAGCTCCGGTAAATTCTTGGGCTGTATTGCATGAACTGCAAGCTCAATGATACTGAAGTCGGGAGACTGAGATGGCAACTCCAGAACCTTCACTTTATTCTGCTGTTGCTAATGGCCACAGAAAAATGTCTTATTGTAAGTTATTTAAAAGCAACAATGATGTCTGAATGCTTAAGACACTTGACAAGCAAATGTCCCATTGGTAGTTTTTTTTTTTTTTTTTTTAACTTGTTACAAGCAATTAAGACATCATTTTTGTTTTAAATAACTTCAGATAAGACATTTTTCTGGAAGTGTCAGTTGAATGAGGCTTTCATCTGGAATAATAAGATTTTTTTCTAAAAATAAGACATGATGACTTGCTTAGATTACAGTTTTTGCAGTGTGGCCCCTGCAGTGAGTACTCTTTCAGGGGCAGTAGAGAAGAACTGATTCCCAGCTCTGACCCCTCTTTCGGTGTTCAAGTCTTGAACACTTTTTCTGAACGTTGAGAGTTGAAAAATCCCCCTCTGCTGACTGTTGGTCGTCAAATATATCATCTATCCTAAATATTTGACATGGAAAATGTGAAATAAAGAGTAGTTTGTTCAGTTGCTCACTACAACCCTACCACCAGTTGAAGTTTGGAGCAAAGTTTTGTGATTGGTTGACAGCCTCAATGCCAAAATACTTGACAGTTTTTGGCAGTGCTGTTACACTTGAGTCCATTCTTAATCTAAAGACCACTTTTTGAAGGTCCTGGTCTTTTCCCAGACTCGAGGGCATTTTCACTCAATCTTATCTCAGTCTTGGACTGGCCAGACTCAGGATTTTCTGTCAGGCTGGCACTTGTCTGCTATTCTTCAACTTTATCAATGTGATGATATTTAAAAAAATATATTTTGGTTGAACTTTTCTCGATTGTAACCTGATTCAAAACATTTATGGATAGCTCACTGATTGTTCCGTCACTTTGAAACCTTTTCAAGTGCCTGATGCCAGACACCAGGGACAACATTCCATCTTATTTCTAGTCCGAAAAACCTCTGAGCCCTAACTGTAGGCCTCATTTACCCAATGCATACACATCTCATGTTCAAATATTTAGAAAAATTCTGGACTCATCATTGACTTTAAAGAAATACAAGGAATGTTATTTTTTCCTTTTGTGAGAAAAAGAGCATCACTAGCCCAGAGTTCAAGGCCCTGAAAAAGGGGGGAGGACTTGTTGAAGTTGCCTGAGCCTGTAGTGAGCAGTCCTTCTGCAGACACAATTATTTAGAGTTTTTACAGTTTTCTGTGAAAGGTGACTGTTTTGTTTCTTATTTTTCTAAAGCTTTTTTTCAGTAAAGTCATGTTGTGGAAAGGAAAAAGTTGTTTCTGACTTACAAAGAGGAAAGACAAACTGAGAGAAAGTGGAGGTTGACACATGAGAGTCACAGGTGAAGGCCCACGCTGGGACACCAAAGCTTCTCTTCACATGTCGCCTGACGCCGCTGCCATCACACTCTCTCACCACATTATGATAATGCAATAAACCCTGTAGAAAGGAAAGTCACAACTGTTGTAATTTCCCCTCTCCTGCTCAGCCTTCGTGTAAATGCTGCCGTCTGGCTCCGTAGGGGGGCCGCGGTGCAGCCTGCGCTGCTCCGACGAGATAATAGCAAATGTGTTTGCAGGGGATGCTATTTTTACGCAGGGATGCCACATCTCATTCCTTCAGCACATTTCTTTTTCTCCCTTTCAGAGCCCGATTATTTCCCTGCCTGTCCTCCCCTCCTATCCCATCCCGCACGCCTGATTCAATTAATATTCAGCCAAAGTAAGTATGAAAGTACAAAAATCGATTATCATGCTCTAGAATCAAGTCTGCTGTTCTTTTGTCCTGGTGAAACTCTGGTTTACATCGCGGTTTTACGGCTGAAACCTCATCTTATAAGACGAGCTTGTCTGCTTTTGTCTTCTTACACTCTCAGGGAGGATGTTGTCTAGTCTTTGCTGTCAGGGCACTGACACTCAGCATGTGTGTGTGTGAGTGAGTGCGTGTGTGTTTGTGCGGGCGTCCCACTTGCGTGTGTGCATGCTTGTACGCAGGGACCACTTGTTATTCCCGGGTTGGAGCTGGCTGAGGCCTGTGTGTCTCTGTGTGTTTACAGCTCTGGGGGCTTGTTGCCTCCTGACTACAAGAAAGCCTGATGAATAAATAACATCCAACTCTCTCTGGCGCTCCCTCTCACTCTCTCTGAGGCCTTGAAGTGTGTGTATATAAGTGTGTGTACGCTCCTGCACCTGTATGTGTGTGTGTTTCTGCGTATGACGTTTCTGTTTGTGACCGCACGTGTCACATTGTGTGTGTGTTTGCAGCTCTCGGCATCTCTCGGTGGACCCTCGCTCTCCTTCATCTGGCTGATTCCTGGCCCCTTCTTGGCAGGAAGCCGTCAGAGAGCGTTCTCGCTCTGATGGGGGCGGGGACAAACACGGGGATGGAGGGGGGGGAAAAACATCCTCTTCATCCGTGCATCAGTCGCAGTGAGCGGCATGCGCGTGCTAGCATATATGTGTGTGTACGCGTGTGTGCATTTCTGTGGTTGTAAAAGACTCACACTGGAAGCGAAAGAAGAGGAATGCATTAAAGAGTGTGTTTATCCTCCTGAGCAACACTACCACAAAGCTGCAGCTGCCCTCCCAGGAGAGGCTTTCATTAACCCTTCGCCTGCTAATTAAACGAGCTAAACGCAATTTATTTATCCAAACTGGACACACGAGCATGTTTGCAGCCTGTGCGTTATTGCCTTGGAGAGGGAAACCACATGAAGGCAATGAGAGTTAATGCCCCAACCAACAATTAAAGACCTCTTTCCGAGTAATCTTTAAGTGATTTCTGCAATGGCCATAAAAGAGTCTCTTGTTAGCGCTAAAGCAGCTCGATATTCATTTGTCTCTCGCGGCTGCTTATGAAAGCAGGAGGGGGAAGTGGTTTTATTTACATGGCATTATATTACATCAAGTGGTTGTGCTCAATTAGGGGAAGCCATCACAATGGTTTTAAGTCTCTAATACAGTCTGCTGAAAGCGACCATGACTTGCTAATAGGGTGTAATTCCTTTTGTATCTGTATCCATGTGCAGGGAAGGAGACGAGGAGGGTGGGAGGAAGAGAGGGGGGGGCAAATCCGTATCATCAGTAAAAACAATGCATCAATTAAGCAATTAGCGAGGAACAAACTGGGCAGCTTTCCAAACCCTCCCAATAAGGCACTGTGCCAAGGGGGCTTGTAGCGTTCATTATACCCACATCACAGAGACGCAAAGAGAGAGAGAGAGAGAGAGAGAGGGAGAGAGAGGCTTGCCTTTCATTTGTAAAGTGGAGGCATTTGTCTGCCAGCATGGAGACGTTTTGTTCCGCCAGATGTTGCTTTTTAGCGAGGCCACATGGTCGGTCAAGGCTGGGGAGAAGGTGTGTGTGAGTGCCAGCGTGCCAGCGTGTACGGAGAAAAGGGGGGAGGATATGGTGATGGGGGGGGCGCCAAACGGCCTCTTCACTGCCATCTGATTAATTAAGACTTGAAAGGGGCCCAGTGGCAGCAGGGTTTTAATTGTGGTAATTGGGGTTAATAAGGTGCCATTACATGCGCTGATCACAAGTATTGTTTCAACCAGACGGGCAAATTGAGCGGGGTTAAACACTGATGGTGGAAGGGATTGGAGGGAAAAGGGGGGAGAGAGGTGGTGAGGGGGGGAGGAGAGAGGAGGGAGACTTGGCAGTGGTACATGCCACTTGTTTCTGCATGTTAACACCATGTAGGCCCTGTCGGGAGCTGAAAGGCTAATAGACAGGGAGCTGCCAGGGAAGGTTGGCGCCAACAGCAACCTGTCGATAGTTTCCAAAACAGAAAAACAGGTCAAAGTCCTCTGAATCAGACGATTGTTTTCATTTAAAAAAATAAACTATGTCAACAATGTCAGAGTCTTCATTGACCTTGAACTTTGTCAAATATGGTGAGCACGTGCAGGTACTTTCCAACAGAATATTTCTCAACACATCAAGTATCTTGAAACTCTCATAACGTTAAATGACTCCCATTTGGATTAGTTTCCTCAAGTGCTCTAGTATTGACTACGTATTATGCATTGATCATGGAGATAAATATGACCTTTGACCCCTTGAAAGTGGCCTCTCACTGTTAACTGCTTACAGTCCTGTGTCGGCTGTGATGCTATACACTGCAGTGGGGGGTGTTATAATTGGGAGACAAAAAACATTAGAGGAATAATATTGTTCAAGGTAAATTTTGGAAGCCAGAAATGTGAAAGGAAGAGACATCATAGAGTTTGCATACTTGCATCGACTCAAGGGTGCAGATGCATGTCGAGGAACTTGGTGTTATCATCCTGTTCCTGTGTCTCTACTAGTTCCTTCTCCCTAATAAGTCTCTGTACTTCAGCAGTTGTTGTGTTTAACTATGGTCATAGGAACAAAAATAATGACCCAATAACAGAAAATATCTCAAATGATTATTCACCAAAAATCCAAAAGATATTTACCCAAGGAAACCAGTAAGACAAGCACATTTCTCGCCTTCCTCCAAAACTGTCTTTATCTGCTCCACTAACATACAAACCCACTGCCATCAAATCTAGACATGACTATTCAAACAGTCTCCATGGCACAATTGCAAAAGTCCTAAATAAACTGCTGCACATTGAGAACTCTACTGACCACGCCACACCAGTCCTCCATGATCTTGAATCCAGTCCAAAGTTCTGCTCCCCACCTACAAAACCCTTCATAACCAAGCTCCCCCAACCACTGTGACCTCCACCTTCCAGATCCCTCCAGTTCAGCAACATCCACCCTCTGAAAGTCACAAAGACCAAGCACCATGCTCTTTCTTTGGAACCTTCTTCCGAACTTCGTTAAAAATGCTCCAAACCCTTAAAAATCCGCCCTCGGATTACCTTTAATATGATTATAACTCTCAAAAGGCAGACAAAGAAATTTTTTGTTCATGAGATAAATCCAAACTTTGGCTAAAATAGATTTCAAACAGCCGAACATTTATGTTCATGTTTGTAAATATGTGATAAATCCTGTGACTGAAGCAGAGAACTCATGCTGTTAGCTATACACAACAACTGCGGGATTACAGACACTTCCTAGTTTAGTAGCTATATTAAAGATAAGTTTTGCTAAATCCTCTGTTGTTTGACCATAATTCACTTCTTTATGCATATAATAGAAGGTTAAACAAGTCTTTTTTTGCCTAAAAAGTAGGGATAGACCAATTATTGGCGCCAATATTTTCATTTTGATGCACATTGGCAACAGCCTTTTTTCACCAAACAGCCGGTAAAAGGGATAGCATTCAGAAATAACTTGGTTTAGCACTAATAATCCCATTATAAATTGTGGATCATGATCAGTCGTATACCAAGAGATGAGACTTTTTCAAGATCAATTGAAAAGTCCTCACAGTCACTTTAATAAACATATGCTTTAAGGCATTCATACAAAGTTAATTGGTTGAGTTTGTATTATTCAAAATTCTGACACCAGTGTTTTCACCTTTACTGCAAATGAATACAGGCTCCAAATATCCGTTATCGTCCTCCTTGGTTTCCAAATATTGGTATCAGCCCTAAAAATAAATGTATTGGTCCATCTCTACTAAAAAGTACACTCCATAATAATAATAACCATGGTTGATGCAGATTAGGAATGGGGATTTATGTGCACAAGTTTCTCATTTAGCCCAAACATCCTTTATGCAACTTGTCTTTTGGGTGGGCGTTGTGTCATCTCATGTGAAAGGTCTAACTTTGAAAAAACTTGAGGTTAAGGATCAAATGTGAGCTTCAGGGGCCACAGAGGGAACTGCACTTCAACTGGAAGAGAGTAGAAACAAAGCTGCTTTACTTCCGTACTGTCACGTTGTATGACTTAAGTGTTTTAGAGGATAAATACACTTCACAATGACAAGACCATCCCTGGTTTTTCACCTTCAACAGGTGTGTACCTCCATGTCTGATTTACAGCAGTAATGATTTGTGCGTCTTCAGAGGATGTTGAAACAGAACATTAAAAACTTTGGTCTCCTTTCCCATCAATCTGCAGCCAACTCTTTCCTGTGACTGCACTTAAGATTTAACATCATCACGTCCGCTGGTCATTTTTAACAAAGGAGGAGGAAGAAGTTCATTTCTGACAGCTGACAAATGCAAAGAAGTACACACCAATCCTGAAGTATTTGACTTCAGTGTGTTTTAAAGGTACCTTTATAAATATTATGACTTCCAGGGATTAAACATCCTCCACACTTGAAGAGATCCTCTCTTAACTGGTTTTAATTTCATATTTTTGTCCGATTCAGAGAGAGAACATCCTGGCATGTTCTGATAAAAACAATGAAGTGCATTATATCCCCTCCTCCCAGCGACGCAAGTCTTTCTGGGTGTGCCTGAGTGATTTGAGCTAACTTTGCAAAGCTCTGTGGAGTGTGTCTGCTTTACCTGCTGACAGCCGGCAGAGAGAGAGCGAGAGGGAGAAAGAGAGATAGAAAGAGGGAGAGAGAGATCATCCCTGGTGGGGTTTTGCTGTCCTGTGGTCTACCTTTCTGTCAGGTTGCCCAGCAGAGAGACAGAAGAACGCCAGACCAATTAATCAAAGTCAGATGTGGCTGGATGCCTGGAGTCACTCATGATCCCGACTCTGCCTCTCCCTCTCTGCAACACAACACACACATTCACACACACACAAACACACCCCACAGACCATCCCTCATGTTCCTATCCTCAATGTTTTATCTGGCTGCAGAATCTGTTTTATGATGAATGTCCATCATCCGTGTTACAAAGCAACTCTTTGATGACACCTGCACCATCTTGACCAGTAATCGAGCCATCACCCACTAAACAGACTCCAAAAGAAGTCAGGATTTGCAGGGTACCGTCCTGTTCCAAACCTTCACTCATCTTTGTGCCTACTTTAAGATCACACATACCATGACACACACACTTCCTCCCAACGTCATCAGCGAACGGTGAAGTCGTCCCAGCAGGTGGGACTGAAGCAGAGTCTTTCAAACAGGATGTAAAACAGTGAGAAGCTTGTTCCCTCATGGCCTCAAAACGCACAGATCATCTCCCTCGCTTCTCTTTAAATTTGTCAGAGTGGCACTTTTGCTTAAAACGGTAAATTTTGAGAAACAGCAGATTGTCTCGTGATGTCTCCACACACAGATGACACCTCCGCACTTTTTAAAAGCGTTTGACTCATTTACACCGCTGAAGAGAGGCTGTGACACTTCACACGGTACAGAAACACTTGAACTTTCTGAACCACCAATATTCTCTGGTGGGATGACGTGTTTAGGGAGTTCTATTCCAGTAATCATCATGTGCATACTTAAGACTTTGCTGTGTGTTCATTCTTTCCTTTCTTTAGCCAGTGACTTCTGTGACTATGTCTGAAGTTTTGATGCATAAAAAGGAAAAAAAGTTGCACCGGGTACTTGCATCCTGACCTGAGTGACCATTTCCAAAGCAGCAACATGTTTGATGTGCACCAAGGAATTATTATCGCCTTTTTGTTTTAAGATGTAATATGTTTTTAAAGCACGTTGTCATGTTTAGTTTAGTCTTAATTTTTGAAAATGCTCTTTTTTAGATTAGCTTTTAATAGTTGATCCCTCCTTATTTTCCAATTACAGTCCAATATATATTCTTCCATGCTTTTCTGAAGTACTGGAAAACTTGAAAAACACCTGATTGTTTTAATATTATAATGAAAATAATGTTTTGTATACTTATCAGAGAGAACCATTCAACTTCAATGGCCCTCATTAAACTTGATGACATCACCAAAGCCCTCAACAATAAGGAAATCACACTTGGAGTGTTTTTAGATTTGTCAAAGGTACTTGATACAGTCCACCATGATTTCTAAAAGAAAAACTTTCTCAGTTTAACTGGAACCATGGCATATTAGGGACACTTAAAGATTTAAAGATTTTTAGAAAGTGGCAAAATTGCAGGTTAAAAAGTGGCAAATTTGCGAGTTTGGTTCCTACCAGAATCATAGGTTGTTATCACGCTGTGGTTCACTGCATTATGGATCGACTTGACAGCCTTATCAGGTTAAACTTTCCACTTGGACTCAGCAACAAGGACACACTCCTGGTCTTAGCTCAGAGTCATTGCATTATTATCAATATTAAGACACACAATACAACATTGACATGTTTAAGTCTCTGCATCTCTCAAGCCTGCCAGCGCATATGCGTCATCACAACATTCAGGACTTTAGACTTTGTACAGCAGCAAATTTTCCTGGTTTTTTTCTTTTTAAACTAGGAAATATGCTACTTGTTTTGTTTTTTGTTTTTTGTTTTCCTTAAAGTGGCCCTATTATGCTGTCGTTTGAAGAAAACCTATGGTCCTGTGGTGTAAAAGTTATTTTTCAGTATTTTGTGTCCTAGAAAAAGTCATTATCTGAATACCGATTAATTTCTTGTGGGGTGCCTCAAGGATCAATCTTTGGAGCTTTACTCTTCCTCAATTACATTACTGACTTAAATGTGCTCTCAAATAATGTATTTTTTATTCTATCTACTGATGACTCCAGTATTTTTCTCTCTAGAACAATGCCCATAATTACAGTGACTTATAGGAAATCAACAACTGGTTTAAAGCAAACAAATTATCACTTAATATCAAAGAAGAACAAACATGATGTTCATTCCAAAAGACACCAAAACATACCATTCTACCAGTAAATATTGACTGCAACACTTTGGAAAAGGTAACAGCAACTACATTTCTTGGACTTCTCATAGATGAAAAGTTCACCCAGAAAAATCACATATTATTCATCTCTGATGAAACTGGAGTCATCAGAAGTATAAGACATCTGGTATCAATAAAAACTCTTCTTATCTACAATGCACAATGATGTATCACTGGATCTCATGTTATCCAACATTCTCTGTGCCATTTGCATTACTCCAACTGGTATAAAAAATAAATGTGTTTGGATGGAAAATATTCATGACAAAATAAAGAAAAATAACTCTTATTTCAAATAAAGTTGGTTCTGCTGTGTGAAATGTTGATGAAAATAGATGTTGATGGGTTATTTGAAGCCCTACATCCAATTGAAAATGTGACAAAAACAACATATCAGATGCTGAAATTGAAAAATTGGAATGTGCTCTGTTTTTAAAATTTGATTCTGGCAACATGTCTAAAATAGTTGAGGCAGGGACAGCAGACTGAAAAGTTGTGTAATGCTCTAAAAAAACAACAACACCTGGAGGAACATTTCCCAAATAATTAAAGTTGCATCAGGTTGGTTGCATGATGGAGTGTGAAACGTTTTTTCCCTTGAGGCTAAATCCCTCAGAAGTAAAGATGGGAAGAAGTTCAACACTGTGAGAGACTGCGTGAGCCACCTGCAGCTCTCCCTCTGTGCTATTCACTATTTCTACCATCAGCATCACATTCAGGAAGCCACACATGTATCAGTGAGCTCAGCTGGTTTAAGTTTTCTGATGCCTCTCTTTGATAGTGCTGATGTTAAAGAAGTCCAAAGGGAGGGGTGTCATTTGAATAAGATGTAAGAGAAGAATCTCATTGGCTGCCCTCCTCTGCATCAACAGCTCCTGAGAGTAAAAACTTTTCTAGACCCTCCTCTTTTTCTCCCAAACCAGCAAATAGTATAGAACAATGGTGGGTGAATCTGACGGCGACCCACTCCAGATAGAGAGTGGGGCCGTGCAAAACAGACAATGACCTTTAAAAGACAATATGCTAATAAATAGCCGTGGCAAGGGCCCTGGCACTCCACACAAAGGGACCTTGGGAAACCGGCAGAGTTTTAATCAGGTGCGGCTCTTTTTAAAAGAGCCCGTGGCCACATAATTGATCCCAAAAGGTAGGTCCCCGCACAGAACCTTGGGATGCTGCTCGGTTACTATAAAGAACTAATAGCGCTCTTTGTTTTGCTCTCCGGGAGGATGGTGGGGAGAGATTTAAATCTACTGTATATTCTTGTGCTACAAAGGCCACAAATGGTAAGCATTTTAATGATGAAAATGTTTTGATGTCGTACACCTACTGAATATGGAAGAAGGACGGTGTGTGTTTTGCCCCTCCAGTGACGATGCATAGGCAAACAGCCGGGGCGAGATGAAAAGGCAAAGCGGCGGGAAAAGTCACTGAATCAGTGTTATTACTGATTCAGGTGGGAGGATTGTGTGTGTGTGTGTAGGTGTGTGGGCGTGGGTGTGTGTGTGTGTGTGTTTGGGAGGGGGAGGTTGTTAACTTCTACACCAAAAAGTGCCCTCCTTGGCTAAATCTGCTGCTATTGCTGCTGCAGCCATTTTGCCTGGAGTTGTGAGAATAAGCCGCCGTATTAGAATTCATCAGCATTTCTGTCACCTCTATAGAGGAATATGCAGAAATGTACTCACACACAGACACACACACACACATGCACACATCCTTTTCCTGACTCCAGAACTAGGATTCAATGTTGTTCCACAGGTTAAAGAAGAAAGCAAACGATTGCCCATCACTCCTACATTACACACGAGCATAAAAGCCTCCAGAAAGGAGACGAATTATCCCTGAAACAATTAATCTCCTCCTTCCCTTATGAGCGCTGCCATTGATTTAGCGATAAAGGCGAGATAAATGAGCGCAGAGCCTGCCAGTGGTTTCAGCAGCTGCCAAAAAGCTGTTCCTGGCTACAGTGACTCAAAGCTTTTGTCGACCACCACAACGTAAACACATGTGAACCCTTGGCAGGGGAAAACACGTCTTAGCTAAACTGTGGTTTACACTGATTACAGGCCTGCAGATGCTGCAGATTCTGTCGGAGAAAAACATCACATGAGGAGGGATAGTGCGACTTCCAGTTGTCAGGTGAAACCGCAGCAGCCTGCTTCTGACACTTCTGGATCTGGTTAAAACGTCTGCAGTGTAAAGTGATCTCAAACGTTAAGCTGTTACTGCTGTTTATGAAAGAGCGCCGCCGAGGTTTCTACGCTCAGTTTGACGGCTTTGGAGATGAAACTCTAAACAAAAGGTGGTTCGAAATGTTGGTGCTCTGATATTGTCTGCTTCAGTGGAGGCGAATAAAAACCTCATTGTCCAATGATAGTTCAGGAAACCAAAGAATAAAAATTAAACCGTCTGCCCTCTGAAATGCAGCAACTTCTCTGGAAAAAGAATCAGGTAATTGCATTACGCCCTCTCTAAGGCCACAAAGGGATCATCTTTCCCAGCTGGGTAAACGCATCACATGCAGCACAAACATCAGCTTAAATGTGAAATATTACACCAATCAAAGCGCGATACCACAATTTATACTTTGCAAAGGCAGCACAAACTTTGAGGAGAGAAGAAAGCAAGAAATCAAAATGTTCTGCTGCAGCTTGCAAAGTCAGGAGAGGCCAAATCTGGGAAGCATTAGGGTTTGGCCTGTTTGGTGGTCCAATTGGTCAAACCTCACATCCTTGCTAGCATCAGGAATACAAGTCACTAATTGATGTTTTTGAGAATTATAGGTACATGATACTGTGTGGTTGTTTAAGCTGAAGCACAGCTACATGCCACTAGCTTGTGCTGCAATAATACTCTGAAGATCTACAACCCAGACGTAAACAAAACTTATTTTACAGATTAAGTTCTTTGTTTCAAAATGTGGCATTAACAACGAACAAACATGCTCAGATGTGGTGGACGTTAAAGAGGGGATATTGTGCTTTAGTTTTAGTCCTAATTCTGTCCCTCTGGTGCTTCTAAAGTATCTTTACATGACTTGCAGCTTTAAACATCCCTGTCTTTCTGACACTGCTGTTGTAGAATACCCTTGTTTAAGCCTTCTTCATTTTGGGTACTGTCTCTTTAAGACTCCCTACCCCACAAACCCCTTCTCCTCTGATTGGCTGACCCTCTAAAGGGCTAAACAGTGTGTTTTGATCAGTTCACAGACAGACTAAAGGATTTCTACAACATATGAATATGTAGAGGTTTGAAAATCTGGACACGTTTAGTCTGAACATTAAGCATTTGTATTTTATGTTCATGTTTGAAATATGGGAAAGCAGAATACCCCCTTTTTAAATCAGTTTGACATTAATCTGACATGCTTATCAGCAAAATCTATGATTATAGTTTTCGGCGTGCAGCTGCAAATATATTTTGCTTTAACTGTTTTCTGAGTGTTTTCTCATCTTCACACCAGTCATTTATTCAGAATTTAACCCCTTGAGGTCGGCTGTGGCTCTGGGCAGTTTGCTTTCAATCCCAGCTCCTGCAGTCTCATGCAGAAGTCTTTTGGCAAAACACTGATCTTCAAATTGCCCCCCCTTGACACAGTCAACTGTCTGAGGATGTGTATGAATGGGATCAGTTAAACATGATGAACCCCTACCACAGCAGCTTCTGCCATCAGTGTGTGAATGTGGAGTGAATGGGTGAATGTTTGAGTGGTCTCAAGATGAGAAAAGCCTAAATCCTTTTACCTTTCACTGTTTGATTCTTTACTTTTCAATAAGTGAGGTAAAGCTTAATAAATATCCCAGTACAATACCAACATTTTGTACCAGGTTGAAGGCTAAATGTTTCCCTATTTGTCACAGGATTAATGGACAATATCATCACTCACACAATTTTCAAATTACCAAGGCTCCCTTTAATTGTCGGATTGAAAATCCAAGGACAGAGCTCTTTTACAATGCCTTCATCGTGCTAACATATCCGCCTTGCCTCCAAACCATCCCATAAAATCCCATCGCTGCACTTAATTGTTCAATATGAAGCCAAAGCATCTGAGGTAATTCAAATGTCTTTCTCCGATGAATATGTGCAATTGTCCTCTTTCCTCTATTCTAATTTAATGCCATCTGGGGAAGGTGATTGGCTCTGTGTTGCCACTGCTGCCAACCGGGGTCAGCCTAACCATCAAGCGCTGTAATTGAGTAGTTAGTGGCAATTTTCTCCCTCTAATTTCCATCTGCGAAATCCGGCCCTGGCATGGCAAATAGCACATTACACAGGCGTGATTGTGGCAAAAGTGTAATAACATCGTTTCCACAGTTTGAAAACTTCCCCCGGAACAAATGAGAATCACTGCCGTACATGTCATCTTCAAAAAAACAGAAAAAAAAATCCTTCCCTTTGCACTCATCCTTGATCACACGCACACAAACACACACACACACACACACACACACACACACATGCAGGCTGTGGAATAAAGAATGCAGTGACGTCCCATTAACATATAGATAATTAGCTGCTCCAACCACGGCCCTCCCTTCGACACCCTAATCCCCCCTGACAAAGCCTCCAGCTCGGGCTATCACAAACACCATGTTGACGCCAACGCGGCTCTTAGGAGGCCGTCTTGTTTGGCTTATTCACCATGACAAGCTTCTATCGCGGGAAGATGAAGGAGGTGATGATTTACGAGGGTGTAATCCATAACCAATGCCATTCCTTGTGTATTTTCTGGGCGGAAAAGCCGAGGTGGAGTTGTAAACTAATGGAGCGGCAGGTTTGAACACTGGGACTTGATAACTTTGGCGGGGGAGATTTATGGTGATCGTAAAGCTACATCAGGGACAAAGAAGGGTGGAAATGTGAGTCGGACTAAGGTTATCACACAGAGTTTAACTCAGTGTGGGCAGGCACACACAAAGAGCTTTATATTCCCATTTCATCATGAATATGTGAACGCTTTATTCCAGCTCTAATGATCTTTACTCAGAAATGTGCTTGGGATGATTTTAAGAAAACGTTATTTGGAGTAATACATTAAGCAGTGTCGACTGGAGACACGTTTTTCCCAGTAACATAAATTCCATTTTATAACTCTAGAAGGAGAGACTCTCTGCTTTTCCCTCGTCTCCTCTCTTCCCTCTCCTTTTTTTTTTTTTTAACATTTTGTAATTACTTTGACGCACTACATCAAAAGCAAAGTAATAATAGTTGTAATTTAATCTAGTCACACAAGTCATTTTCATAAACTCCTGCCTCTGCCTGCTTAATGTGCATTTCATTCATTATTGATTGCACACTGATGATGTGGTAATGACAACGGCATTGTTTTTTTCTGTCGTTCACCCTCCCTTTCTTCTTTTTCTTTAAATGTAGAGCTTGTGATTCAGGGTTTTCATTACGTGGTGGCACACCGGGCCCACAGACTATCAAGGGCAAACAAAAGATAATTAACATGAGGGAGAATGCGGGACAGTCGCCCCCCCCTCCCTCCCCTCCCATCCCCCCCAGTTTGACACCATCCTCACACAAGCTGCTCTCAGGGTTCACCACATCCTGGTTCTTTGCACACAGTCAAACGCATAATTACTCATTTCTCCTCTTGTCATTCTGTTTCTTCATCACATTATTTTCCTCCACCTCCTTCTTTTCATTCTGAATGGAGATCAAGATCCCAGAAACCCTGTTAAGGTAAAGTGTTTTTTTCTAAAATAAAATCCTGGGAAAAAAGAGGATTACAGAATAGGCAAAAATAAGCCTCTGCTTTAGCCTACTCCTTTTTTTGGGTTACAGAGTTTGAAGTCTTTTTGTACATAAACGTTTTCTGCAAGCATGTGTATACATTTTATTTTCCTTTGCTCCATTTTGATTTGGAAATTGATTGCATAAAATTAAACTTTTGTACTGATTATTGTAACTGAAATTTGTGTTGGAATATTTCAAATTCTTCAGGGAATGAGACCTGCAGAGTGCTCCTCTTCACCTGTGCAGTTTACACGCTTTACACCCTAGATCACAAGCAAAACAAAAGACAAAGGAATGAAAGTAAAAGAAAATAACAAAACACTCAGAGGATGAGCAGAAAAAGAGATACTGTGTGTGTAAGTAAGCTTGTATCTAAAAACGAACATATTACTTCTTATATCCTCTCCAGTTTGACTCCAGTAGGTTAAAAAAAAGGTTCAATTTAACCTTTGAAACTTTGTCTGTTCAAATACTTCATTATAATGAATTGTGACAACATGCTTCCATATTTGGGACGTGCCTCAGAAGCCAGCTAAATCTTGTTTTTGTTGTGCTTTAGCTCCAACACAACCACCCTCCTTAAGCCAGGGCTGCAGCTCAGCTTTATGTTTCATGTTCATCTACTACCTGAATGTAAATAATAACCACTGACAGTTTTTTGATTCAGAAAATGGAGATAAGTTTTATGTAAGTGGTGTCTGCTTAAATCAAAACAAACTACGTCCATTTATTGTACAGTCTAAGGCTGTTTCGCATGACCTGCAGATTCAAGTCTTATATTTAGCTATATTACATAAACTGTGGTCACTTTTTATAGCCTTTTATTAGCTATAAAAGTTATAAAAGCTGGAGTTTAAATTTTTGTCTAAACGACACCTTTCCACCTTGGAACACCTTTGGTTTTAATTACAGCACACATTTATTGCGGCAGTGTTTCAATAAGCTGCAATGTCACAAGATTTATTTCCATCCAGTGTTGCATTAATTTTTCACCAAGATCTTGTATTGATGATGGGAGAGTCTGACCACTGCACAAAATCTTCTCCAGAACATCCCAAAAATTCTCAACGAGGTTAAGGTCCGGACACTGTGGTGGCTAATCCATATATGAAAAAAATGTCTCATGCTCCCTGAACCACTCGTACACTATTTGAGCCCCATGAATCCTGGTGTTGTCATCTTGGAATATGTGCCCGTGCCAATAGGGAAGAAAATATCCATTGATGGAATAACCTGGTCATTCAGTATATTCAGTATATCTGACCTCATTCTTTGGGCACAAAATGTTGCTGAACCTAGACCTGAGCACCTGCAGCAACATCAGATCGAGGCTTGTACCTATTTGCTTTGTTAAATCAAGATGGTGATTTCTTCTTTTTTTTTTTGGCCAGGCTACTAGACACTTCTTTTGATACTCTGCTCTTAGAAATAAGGTTCTGATCTTAATGAGACATCCTGTCCTGTAAAAATAAATGATTTAAAAAAGGTAAGTGGATTCTTCACTCTGGAAATCTGTATTATTCCATGAGAGTCTCACTCTGAGTGACCTGATTCATGTGAATTTGGAGTTTAAGCACACAGAAAGGTGATCTACTGATCTACTGTATGCACCTGGTCTTACTCAACCATTCCTACACACTGTATGCTGTCTGTTTGCACATGCTGTGATGGAAGATCCAGCCTAAGTGCTTGTGTCACAGTTTCCACCCATCCATCCATCTGTCGGTCTAAAAGTTTGTCTTCCCACCTGTCAGCTCGTCTCATCACTTTGTTCACTGAAACCAAAGACCACAGTACTCTGCTCCTGACTACTCCGAGTGAAAGCCAAGGATTTTTATTAAGGAGTAGGGACAGCATTCATTTTTTAAAACCTCCTCAATAAAATATCATACGGTCGCTCCACATTCCTCAGAATTATAATGACATGAATATTTAAATTTAAATGCATTCCGAGCACGCTGGTTTTCTCTTCTTCACGACGGCATCAGATCTCATTTTCTACTTAAGCTCCTCCATCATGTTTATGCATATCCACATGCATGATACATATCAAGCTTTTTTTTTTTTTCTAAAGCTCCTTAATGCAGGCCTGATAATTTTGCTTGACTTTAATGGGGAATGACTCCTCATTGGCAAGCTTTTCTCTTTAAGACAAAAATAAAAAAATATGATCAAATGCTTCTTTCATGTGGAACAGAGGCTGTTTTTGAAACTTCTTACTCCCTCTATCCCTCTGTTGCCTCCGCTGCGAGTAAATAGATCAAAAAAAGGAGGCGCAACTATATATTCTAGTTTTGAAGCATTCTGTAATTGGACACATTTAATTGATATCCCTCAAGCCCATAATTATAATGTGAAAAAAGAAGGAAACAGTCCTCTATCTGAGGGATTCTGCTTTACTTCACATAATGGATGAATGAAGAATACAGGACTAGAGGAGAGATAAACTTAATACAGCATCATAACTTAGATATTGATTGATTATTTCAGGGTAAGTCACTACGTTCCATAATAGAGTCCTTGAGGATGGAATGGACCCGTATGAGCTTCACTCTCAGGGAGCTGGTTCTCCTCTGATCTCTCCTCCTTAGTGACAAGGAGCTATCACTTTCCTCAGTGATGGAGAGGGAATGGCAGATAAGACCTTGTCATGTGCTCAGTGTCTTTTTTAACGCACTGTAGATGACTCAGTTGGACTCAGAAAAATGGTTAATTGAAGGAGACATTAGAAAGTCAAGACTGTCAATCTGTATCTCTGGTTTCTGCAGATGGGAACGATTCCACGATCTTATGATGAGAGCGCTCATGGTGAATATTTACAATAGATGCTGGTGTTTGACTGGAGTCTTATCTTCTCAAAACCAGTGAGAAACGAACCAATATTCTATTCATTAAGGATACTACATCTGAAATACGGGAACAGGAAACTCAGCATTCTTCACCTCAACTGAAGAGTCCTGTGTGGAGAACGTTGTCAGGTATTTGCTCAGGGCATATCAAAGTGTGCTTGACTTAAACACCTTTAATAGTTTAGCTCCAGTAATCTTTTCCACCTATTCACTCATCAAAGCTCAATAGGATCCCTGAGATCAGTGTGTTAAATCTGAGTGTACTAAAGGTCAAAACCAAACCTTCACTAAGTGTCAGTGTGGCACTAGTTTTGGAGTTAACAGCGTTTTTTTCATCTGTTCAATGTGTGCTCCTGTTTGGTTGTGTTGTCTGTTACAGAAAAAGTCAATGTGCTACAAAACCTGTTTTATACTCCTGGGTCAAAGAAACACCAGAGCCTATATCAGACATCTGCATTATCCTTTTGCATTGCAGCTGACTATACAGTATGCATAGCCTGAAATGCAGCTCATCTCAAATGTAACTGCTAGTTCGAATTATGCAGACCGCTAACTTAGTGGTCGTCTGAGAAGGATCATCCTTTCTACACTGTTAACTTGTTGTTTCAATGTTAAGATATGATGTAAAGGGCTGCCTACGAATTTTGTGTCAGGTCAAAAAAAAAAAAAATTATCTGGTTCTGACACCAACATAGGA
This sequence comes from Thalassoma bifasciatum, assembly GCA_008086565.1. Taxonomy (NCBI): domain Eukaryota; kingdom Metazoa; phylum Chordata; class Actinopteri; order Labriformes; family Labridae; genus Thalassoma; species Thalassoma bifasciatum. The sequence continues at coordinate 102,259 of RPOG01000325.1, forward strand.
TATTCTGTTCAAATAAGATGTCAGTTGTCAACCTTTGTTGTAGTTTGGTTGATTAAAACTTGAAAGTTAACTCCTTCAGGTGTTGTTTGAAATAATCTAAATCAACCTTATTGGAATTTTTAGCTATGTTAACCTTTGTTTTCATTTAATAAAACTATTTAAGTTAACAACTAATAAAGTGAGTTAGTTAACTTCTTGAGACAGTTGTTTGAAATAATTAATCCTTTTCATCTCAATTGAACTCTTCAGTTTTGTAAACTGTGGCGCTCAGTTTAGCGTGTACAGCAGGGTCTCTTATCCACTGTGTCCCCATCTCATTCATGGTGTAACTGTTAGCTCACAATTCACAAAGGCATTCTGGACATAACTTGAAAGCTGTAGCTTTACTAGACAGCTGGAAGGGGCAAAAGTGATTGTCAAGTCTGCATGTACTACTGATTTGTTTGGATATAGAACTTTAAGTTGAAATACGTTTTGTTCTTAAGGAGATGCCAACTTATAACAAAGTGTAAAGGGCACGGTGCTGCCTACTGTTCACAACCAGAACAAAGAGAGGGATACTTTTTCCTCAGTTCATGTGCATTTATGTTTCAGCACTGGGTCTTTTGTGTTACACATGGTATGAAGGCTAAGCACCTTGACAGGTAGGTACAACAAAATAATGCCGGTGGCCCAGTGTGGCACTTCATTATAATGCTAAGAAAAACCCAGACAATTAAGGGAATTTTGTAAAACTCCCGTGAACATAATTTTACGACCAAATAAGAGGGCATGTCTGAGCAAAAGAGGATGTTTGATTAAGGTAAATATCAATATTTATCAGTTTCAATACAACATAGTACACTCAAAGTTAATAGGGAAAAGTAGAAAACTTAGCAGAACCTGAAACAGGAGATGAGGCAAGACTGACCACACTGCCCTCCTACATTTCAGACAAGTTCTGCAGAGCTTCACGGAGACATCCACACTGATGTAGTTTGAACTCACAGCTGCATCGACCACTACAGCATTAAAACAACTACATCAGAACTGAACTGCTAATATTAAAGTATCCTAAAGATGTTTGAGCCTTTTATTAACTGACTTACTTAGATGCCAACTTGTTGTTTTGATTGGTTAACTCTGATTGGTCAAACCCTCTAACAAAGGTTATCAAGTATGAATAGCAAGACATGGGTCAGGGACAACCTGATCACACACTTCAAAACAGAAATGAGCATTCATAAAGAGTATGATTTTATGTCTACCTGTTGAAAATGTGTCAAAAGAACATAGCACTTTTTAAGCACAAAACACATTTTTTACATTATCTTCTTTTTGTAAGGTAAAAAAAATCTGAGACTGAAGGTCACCAGTTAATAGTTGCAATGCAGTGCATGCACAAGAGTTGACAAAGAAGAAAAGCAAATCATAGGTCAAGATTGTTGGACCAGCCTTCTGGATTCACCCCTCCCTGTTAAAATACCTAATCTTTAAAGGGTGTAAATGACTGATGATTTTCTTCACATTTTACTTCATGTACTACATTTTGCAGTACAATATGCAGTAAAATATTAAATATAGAAGTAAACAATGGATCTGATGAGTTTTCCTTTCTAATGGAAGTAAACAGCAAGTGTATCATGAACTGAATTCAACATTAAGGTTCAACCAAAACTTCCAACTATCTGACCTTCAGTGTGGCAAACTGTTGCACTGAGAAATTCTTCTGTGAGATAAAGTGGAACAAACTGAGAGAAAAAGAGAGTTTTATCCATCAGGTCCGAGACACAATTAAGAGGCAAAATGTCCAAATTTGACTATAAGAGCAAATTTGTCAAGACTTTATTCATTCCATCCTCACTTTGTGTCTTAATCTTCCCCCAAAATGTGATGTTACACACAGACAAGTGACCAGAGAAGAATACTGAGAGGAGGAGAGTTAACTCTATTATCACTCCACTGTTCCCTCTATCTGTCAGTGTGTCATGAATGAAAGGGAGAAATTCTCGTCCAGGGAGACAGAAATGACACTTTTTTTCTCTCAGTTCCTCTGCAGGTGCTTCTATAGGGAGCTGAACATGATAACAAGGCTAAAGAGGGCTGAGCGGGACCAAAGAGACGAGATCAATTTCAGTCCTCTTGATCCCGTGACCCCCAGAGCCCCCGAGAGAGTCTCTCAGGGAGTCCCCGCAGAGTGCGCGAGGCTGGGCCGCTTTGAAGTTGGGTCACCGCGGGGATGGGAGGTTGGTGCTATAGATGGTCTGCAAAACGACTGCCATGTTTGTGTGTGTATGTGTGTGCCCCCTGGTGTGTGTTTTTGCCTGTGGAGAGGAATGGGAGGGTTGAAGGTAAATGACAGTAGCGCGGTCGCATCCTGGCTTGAAACGGGAGACGCAGGCAGATGGGGGAACTTGGCATTTCTTGTGCGAGACGACGCCGGCTTGTTTGTTGGTGCCTAATGAGCTCTCGGACTCCTTTTAATGAGAGGACTGAATCCATTATCATCATCATTTCAAAAGGAGGGCCCTGGCTCTGAACAGCTCCCCACATTAGCGGGACTTACCCTTGTTGCACCATTTGATCAGCAAAGGCAGCAGGGGTTTAGACGCAAGCACAAACCCTTCCTTGTTAACACTCCTGCATGCAGATGCACATAAATTACCCAAATGGTGGATGGAAACACTTCTTTGCACGTACAAACAAAAATGTTGCAGAAACTTTGAAGTGGTGCTACAATAGGAATTAACAGGAGGATGACATAAAGGGGAGTCTGTGAATAAAAGAGGAAAGGAACAAGAGTAATGGAAAACTAGGGCACAGAGAGGTGGAGAGGAGGTTGTGATTCATAAATAAACACAGACTGATATAATGGTATGCCAGCAAAGAGGGACAGATTCCATTTCCGTAGCCTTCGCCACCTTTTTTTTTTCCAGTGACATCAAAGGACCAATTAAGGTCCCAGTGAAGCTGGCCGTCAAGGCTGCAGAGGTCCTGTCAGCGTCAGGCTGCCCTCAGTGCTGCTGTCTGTGTCTCAGCCTCACACTGCTGACACGGGTGACAAGGACCCTGCACTGAACCTGCCCGCTCGTCTGTCTGTCTGCCTCAATTCTGCTCTCACAATATATGCATTTCCCTCTCTTGGTAGTCCTCGCCTTCCTTTCTTGAACTTTCCCGCCATTTTTCTATCTCGTCTCTCTGCGTTTAAAGCTTCTAATTTGCCGCCCTCGATGGTTCTCCACAAGCAAAGGCAAACAGCTTTCTCAGAACTGTAAAGGAAGAAGAAACACCCTCTCTGTGTTTCTCTCTGCCTCAGTTTGATAACTTCTTCACTGCACTGTTTCACCCTCCCCGTGTCCTCCTCATGTATCTTTGGAATTACTGAAATGTTAACGTGCCTCCGCTGCCTTTGATATTTAAGACAAAAGGGTACAGATGTGCGGGGCTGCACGCACACAGACGCAGGGGCCAAACTGGAAATGGGAAAAAGGAGCTTTAATCTCACTCTTTGTCATGCTCCAAAGAGTTCCTCCTCCTTGTGTGTTTTTCTGAGTCTCTTTGGTTCATCCTTCGCCTACCTCTCTGCCCTTTTCCCAGTGATTCCACGCACTCGTAATGGCACGAGCGGCAAGGACGGGGATGGGTGACAATTAATGAGTGGCTGTTTTTCGATCCAGTGCACACATTGTGGTTTGCTACAATTGATTGCATCTGTTAAACAAAACCACAACAGAAGAAAAGGAGAGAAAGGAGCAGGAAATGAGGACTTAAAGAACAATCTTTGATTAAACAGACCTGTGGAAGGAGATAGATGGCTTCTTGACTGATTGAAACTAACCTCGCAGAGAGGATACACTACGCTCACACTGATACACTCATATCTGACATCATTGTATCGTTGTCAATTGCCTGGCACACTTCCACCCCGAGGACAACAATGATACCATGGCACAAAGGCACCCATGCTAGTCTCTCTCATCCTATCTCTTCCAGTGATCCCCCCCCCCTCCCCTCACACCCCCCTCCCTTCCTCCGTCCTCTTTGGTATCTTTCTAGTGCAGTGGCCTCCGTTTACCACCATAACCCAAATTAGCTGGGCAGGCGTTATCCTCTCCATCGCTCTGTGCCGTTAGGAGAAGAGGAGGATGAAGAGGAGGAGGAGGAGGAATTGGGGGGGGGGGTGTTAGAATGTGGCAGAATTTCCTCCCTGCCTCTGTGACAGCGCTATCTGACAGCGTTTTACATCTCCCCTGCTCTCCCCTCACCACACTCCACTGTCAGACAAAGAAATTAATACCCCCAGTGACTGTGTTTTAATTAAGCAATTTCATGCAAATTACACATTTTAGATTGTCAAATAATATACTGCGCAAAATTGTAGGCAGGCTGATCTGATATGCATGGAGTGTTATTCTTCCAGGCACTGTGCATACATGGAAAATGAACAAAAATGCTAATTTCTAATCTATTATGCAAACAGTGGAGATACTTACATAGATTTGCACGCCTTTCCCGGATAAATACAGCTCTTGAATTCTATGTATAGAATGACCAGATTTCCTAAGCAGCTCTTGCCATTGTTATTTGTCTTATTTCGTCAGTATTTGACTCATGTCTGGTTTCGTTTTATTCTTAAATTCTGCATCCTTGTGAGCAGATGGATACAAATAAACACACATTGAGCACATTTAAAATGTATTTAATTAATAAAGGTCTTTCTTGCTATCAAAGAACTTGAAATACAGTATTAAAACTTATATTTGAATTCTCTCTCCCAATAGTCTGATGAAACAGAGCCCTAACCAATATTAGTAATCCACACTACTCTCCGTCTTTTCCCATTAGCACACTCAACTTATTTGGAATTCATTACAATCCGCAAGCCTTTTAGTACACTGGAATCAGTAATGATGACAAAATGAATATAACATTATACTTTATTATAGCGGACTTGATTTAATCTGCTGTTGCCGCCATATGAGAGTCCTCAAAAATACCCCTCTTGAAAACAGCGGGTGTCAAAAGTCAGCATGCGCAGGTCCCGAGTCAAAAAAAGCGATCCTTATTAGCTGAAAGCTTGAGGAGGGGTCTTGCTGTTTCTTTGTGATTCAAATTCATTTAATCAAAGGTTTGTTTCTATATGCTCCCATTTAAAAGTATGTAATACTACCAACAATGAGACTCCAGTGAATTGCAATCCATCCAATGCCCTGTTCCATTTTCTTCCAAGGAGGGGAAATAGCAGGATAAGAGCGGCAGAAGGCGAGGCTAATGGTAGGTTGTATAAGAGTTGTTGACGTGCTTCCTGCATGTTCAGCACAGTGTGCCTTTCTGTAGACGCACATTCATATAACAAAAAGAGTTTCTCCTCCCTCAGTGGTATAATACAATCTGGAGGAAGAATAGGGAAACGTGCACCATACGTTGCTTGCAGGTCCTTGGCTACGTGCTCCTGTGGTGAAGCTTTTCTTACACTCTGGCACTCTAATGACAGAGGCAACTTGGGTTCAGGTCATTGAAAGACAACGGTCTCAAAACAGCTCTCCTGAACTCCTGGGAGCTCCATTCGGAACGCAGGTTGGAGGTGTGTGGCGAATGGCAGTAAAATGGGCATGAGAAGTTCTGGAGGATGGCTCAGATTAAAGAAGGAAAGAAGAGGAAACAAAAGGGGAAACTGTTGAAGTTACCAAAAACTACAATCACTGTAAAACCTAGAAGATAATCTCCATTTGGTTTAGCTGTGAGCCTACAAAGGTCACAGCTAATATACAACTTTTTTTTTTGTTTGTTTTTGCCGGATGCAAAAGATGTGACACGTCAATTCACTGCATGGAAGTTTGAGAGGGACAGGAAGTTGTTCATGAAAACCACCTAAAAAGAGCCTGTAACTTTGAAAATAAACAAAGCATGTCGAAACCAGGTCTTATTTAGTTTGACTACAACAGCAAATGGACAAAAAGAGCAAAGCCAGTCCAGGAGTCAACACGTTTACGATCTTACAGCCCAACATGAATGGAGAGAGATTTATCAATGGAGCAACGAAGCCAGAATGCATCTGGTGTATTTCAGGTGTAAGACTGTCGGACAACCAATGGGGCATCAATCTGACATTTCAGGAAGCGCGACCAAACATCCATAAATAAGGTTAGACGAGTGACAAAAACACCACTTAACTCGAAACGTGTTGATTTACAAATGTAACCATTCTTTAGCAGAGTTTCACCTTCCTTTTTCTCCCTCCAGTGTCTTCCCCACAGAAGACTCTTCATTGGTTGCGAACCAAACCTAAGAGTCACAGCAAAACTAGATAAAGGACCCAGCTCAAACCACCTCTTCCCACATTTTCATCCAACTCCTCACCCTTTTACCTGCCATATGGTGGCGCCACCATCCCACTCCCCCCTCCACCCCACAGGAACCTGCTAGAAAGACCAAACCCAGATCAGTCCTCTGTGACTCCCGGGTGAACCTCAGGACACACTTGAGGCCAGCGAAGCAGCGAGGAGGCCAAGAGGAGGCCACGTCCTATAGTCAGGTTCCCCATGGGTGTAAAAGGAGACCCTGGTGACAGGCAGCCAGACGGTCAAATAAGAGGGGGGTGGTGGTAGCTGGCAGGGAAAACCATCAGCTGCACACTCAGCCGGGTATTAGACAGAGATTAGACGACTTGCTGTGCCATCTGATTACCACATGGAAGAGGCTTTTATTGATCCCAGGTGGGCAGAGGGTGAATGTTTACAGTGCATCACATGCGTGAAAGGCAGGGGAAAGTGATCCAAACACTACAGCTCAGCATGGAGACAGAATGAGATTAAAGCTGAAACTTGACTCAATGTGGCAACAGCAACATCTTGGCAGAGAAACCCTGATGATGCAATGGAGTAAACAAAGCGATGAAGAGTGTTGGTACACTCGGCTCAGCCATGACATTATATCCCTGTGGTGTAAAGACTGTAAAGATATTCCACAGATAACACACTGTGGGACTTAACCCATGCAAACGCCAAAAAGAGTTTTAAGACAAAATGAGTCATGTGGTTGGCTTATTAGCGATCACTGTGAAAGGCATCAGTCACTCAGATTCTGAGATAAGACATCACTTCAGTGCTCCGTTGTCATTATGAAAATACTAGAATATAAGACAGAGCCACTAATTAGCTTGAACTTGAAGCACAGAAAGGAACTGTGACCTGGTGTTTCTGCAATGTTCTCGCTATACCGATCCCTGAAAACACTCGTCCAGTGGAGGAACAAACCAGTGGCACTGATGCTCTGTGTCGTGGTTCTGAATTGATTGTGATTACACCCAGTGCAGAGGTGTTGTCTACCCAGGAGCACCTCTTTTTTGCATTGTTGGGAGTAAAGGCAGGGGGACATGGACCGAAAATTGATTTCCTGGCCTCACACAGTCAGTCACCCTGAGAAATGGCTTCAGCAATAACACTGTCTTTCCACTTGGTTTGATTAAAGGTGCAGTGTGTAGAAGTTGTTAGCATTTTGCCAAACACGAACTGTGAAAATGGGATAAAATGTTACGTTAAAATGAGTATACAATAATCTCAGTAAAACTTGAGTTTTATTTGATTAAGTCAGAAAAAGCTTTTAATGTATACACGACTGTCCTGTTCACAGAGGCAGTCATTACCAACCGTCATGTTTGTCTATGGCAGATTCTGAAGGACAGGAAGAGTGTAACATGGTTTTTGATAGGAACCTGGCTGCTGGTACCTAAATCTACCTGGAAGGTGGGCGGAGAAGAAGAGAGGGTGTGGTTGTTTTTTCAACAGAAGGAAAAAAAGACGGTGGTTGTTGCTGTTGTTGTTAAAGGAGAAGGAGAAGATGTAGAGAGAGTGTTTGTTGTTGTTATACACAGAATACTTTTTTTTTTTTTTAATTTCAGTGAAACAGGTGCAATACAGGAAACACATTAAACAGGAACAAAAAAGAAGAAAAATAAATAAATGAGTGATAGAAACAAGAACTAAAATTAAACAATCAGAAAAAAAGGGGGTCTAAGAAAAATTGTCAAATTGTGTGTGTATATGTGCATGTGTAGGGTTTGTGTATGTGTGTGTATATAATGGGATAACCACAGTACTTGTAAAACTAGCCATAACTTTATAATCTTTTAGCTTTAGTGAAAACATAGAGAGTATAGTATACAGTAGTAAAGTAGTATTACTATGAAATAATTTGTTTTGATAGAATTTCATGATGTAGAATCACAAACGTGTAAACATGGGTTTAGAGTTTACAAGCTGGGAAATGGTTGATGTATTGTGTATTTCTTTCATTATGGAAGGCTGGCACAATAAAAGCTGAAGTGGGCTACCAGAGGGTTCTGCTGCTGAAAACTGACAACAGTTGTTGACATTACCAAGCTCATTTTGACAAATCTGTAGCACAATGTTGGTACCGTTAAGGATGTTGGCTTTGATTAGAATTTCTTGTCTACTCTGTCAACAAAACATTATAACACCTATAATCGCAAGCTTACAACTGATCTATTGGTTATGAAAACTGATGGCTACAGAAATCAGTAAATAAACCCTCACCTCATCACTCGATGTTGCTGTTGGATCATGTTTGATCTGCATGGGCTTCCGTCGCTTAGTGATGGGATGTTTTAGTAGCAGATGGGTTCTTTGTGAAATCTGAATGTGAGATTTCACTAAAATTCTAATGTCTACACACTGCACCTTTAAAAGTTAAACAAAGTTTCTTCACACACAGTGGATGCTGAAAGACACTAACCTCTGACTGGCTGATGACCTACTCACAGTCATAGAAGGATGGATGACCGACACTCATCCTTGATTTCATTTGCGCATCTAAACTTTTTCAAGTCAAATCCCAGATGCTTTGAAAATAAATGTACTTAAATAATTCTCCTGTTTAGCTACAGGAGAATCTTGACTGAAGCATGTTCAAAGATATCCAGAGGGCAGGAAACTGGGAGCCACTGTTTCCTCATCATCGCTCTCATCCCGTTGTTGGAAAAAAAAAAAAAAACGAGGAAGTAAGACCCAGACAACAACAGGCCCGGGTGTTGTGCTTCCTCATTAAGTCTGCCCAGAGGTAAGCCAATTGATCTGCAATTCATTCTCACAAGCGCTAAATCGATGCATGGAGACATGAAAAGCCCCAGGTTTTTACGACTTCAGTCAAAGATTCCTGAAACGCTTTGTAAGAGCAGATAATGGTAATCTGCCTTGTTTGTGACTCAGTACTGAACGATCAATATGGTAAAAGAGGGAGAAGGAGCCTGAGAGGAAGTTGATTTGAATGGAAACAATGGAGAGCTTTTTTTTTTCCTCTGTCTATGTTGTCTATACTTCCAGACAGATATGCTCCCATTATATATGCATGGAGTGTCTTTTTCAGTGCCTTTGTGGAGCACAGAGGAGCTACCTTAAAATCTAAATAAGCCCTCTTCATTAAACGGTGAGGCTCAGAAACGTTACCCACTAACAATGACAAACTAACCCACTAATTACTGACGTGCATCATGAATTCAAACACAAACAGCAGAAGTTCATCGCTTTAAGTACAGTATGTGACACCTGAGCGATCCATCACCGCTCGTCCCGTATTGATTGACAAAGTAGCAACATAAAGTAATTATAATTGATTCCAGATGAGCTTCAGCCTGCCATACACAGATCCTCCTCCTCCTCCTCCTTTTCTCTCCATCTCACTTACCGCTCGGAATCTGAATAGGGAGCTCGGGTAATTAGGTCACACTGTTAAATTTTTAATGATCTCTGAAATCATATTCATGCTCACAGTGTGTCAGGTACACGTACAGCCAGCCTGGAGTGATACATCACCATTCTGTGACATGAACAGAAGGCCTTAGCCATTTAATTGTGTGACCTTTTCGAACCGAGCACCGGGTGAAGCCATCGGGAGAGAGGGAGGTATTTAGTGGGAAAATGAGTGATTGGGTATTGGTGGGATGTACGGCGCACAAGCTCGTCATAATAAAACAGACTTTTTGTGTGTGAAGGTTTATGTGTGAGCGGTGTGACAGTGTGTATGTGTGTGTGTGTGTGTCTGATCATGGTTTTCATGCAGCATGTTTATATGGTAGTGGCTCAGTCAGGGTCAAAGTTGAGGTCAAAAAGGGACAAAGGTGAGACACAGAGACAAGGGCGGGGGGCAGAGCTGGCAGTTAGCCCATAATGTGTAATGACAGATGATAATGATCTGTCTGATGGAACATGAGGAGGGGAAGAGGGGAGGAGAAAATACGCCATATAAATTCAGAACGTCATCAGAAAACCATGTGAATTTGTCTCTTTAAGAAATAACATCTGCATTTAGCAGTGATGCACTTCACTGATTAAATCCTAAGAGCTATTACAAAGAAATAAAAGCAGACAACTTTTTGAAGTTGAATTCTCCCTCACTAGTCATGTTAAGCTGCAACATAACCCTGAAATCACAGATCATTTTTGTCTTGAGCTTTATGACAGTGGGCACCTTACAATGCTGTTTTTCAGACAACAGTGTGGAACTTTGCTTAAAACTAACAATTACTGGTGTGACACTCACAGAAAAACTAACAGATGAAACGCTGGAGACTGGAGGACCCCAGGTCAGTTGGGGACTGCAGCTCAATGTTCATACATGGATGTCACACTGAGCAGGGCAAATTATATCATATTTGGGGGGTTTGGCACACACAGTTGGAAAGTCTGTGCCTGAATCCACCATTATATTCACTTTTCTGTCAACTCACAATGTTTGGTGTGTGTAGGAATATGTTCATTTTCAACAAAGCAAAGTCTGTTACAGTACAGCATTACCAGCTGCTTCGGCAACTTAAAGGATAGGTCAAAAACTCAAAAACGAAATTTGGCAGAAAACAGCAAGAAGAAGTCATCAGTATGGCAGCACCTGCAAATCCCAACATAGTTTGAACAAACAACCATCAGACCTGCAGACATCTGATAGGTCTTATGTACAGAACTGAGAATATGTTCTAATTAACTCAGAGTCCCTATGTAAACACAACAAATACAAACACTCATTCATCTATTCAGTGAAGTTTATTGGATAGACAGAAAAGAGTCTGAGGTCATGTGATGATGAATTTGCTCTGAGATGCTGGAATGCAAATTTTATCATTATTATATATTGTTTATGTATTTTCATTAATTATTCCATTTGTTGGGAGACGAATAAAGAAACTTTGACTTTTGAAATCTTTTTTAGCATCTCAGGGGCCAATAACACGAGAACACTTTTAGGGTGAAACGCAAAAGTATTGTTGTGTTTCAGTCGACATAAAACACAAAATTTGAAAACGCCCTCCAGAGTGAAATTTTGTGAAACTGTTGCCGTGTCAATGAAAAGCCAATATTTTCATTGTAAACGCTGACGCCATGCCACGCTCAGCTGTGCAATAAACCTCCACATGTGTGAACCAAACAACAACAACAACAACAACAACAACAGCGACCAACCATTTCGTTCTTCTGCTGCTCAATCAACTGGCTTTCTTCAAACAAAATGAACATTTATTGCACTTTTTTCTGCAGAGAAAAACATTTTAATCTAAACTCCAGATGATCAATTCACTTCTTCAGCCTCAAACCTTTGTTGTGTATACGGCTCCTGTAGTTACATGGCCGACTACAGTCCTGACAGGCAAACTACAGTGTTTCCATGTAAACGCTGATTTTTTTCAGCGCTTTTTTTGCATTTTAGGGTGAATCGCTGTGAAGCACTTTCATGTAAATGGGGCCTAAATCTGAACCTGAGTCCAAAATTCTGGTGCAATCAACAAAGCAGCTCAAAACGTTGAAAGAGATAAAGCTTTTTCAAAAAAGAAGATAGCAACAAGCAACCACTCTGCTGCAGCGGTTGCTGGAATACCAAGTGGATACTTTTCTTTTGGTCACATATATTTAGTATTGAAGATGAATTCATTAACAGAACACCACAGTCTTGTATGTTGAACCATGTTTGGGTCTATGGCTATCTAAACTGGTTTAGACGATTAGACTTTGTATGTGATAGACTGAGATTATATGGCGCTATACCCGCCCCAATTCTAACAGCTGGTGATGCAACTCCCCCAAAATTGTGAACAGCGTCTTACCTGGTGTTTCATCTTTTCTGGACTTCATTCTGTAGATGTTGTCTTCACCTCTTCCCGAAGCACCTAGAGGCAGTCAGAGACATCGAAGGGTTAAAGAAAGCACATGAGCTACTATAAGACAACAAGAAACAACAAAAGAAAGAGTAAGAAAGAGTAAGAATCAGACTTTGAGAGCAGCAGGGTTCAGAGGGAGTACCTCGTTCACCTCACACATGTAAAATCCTTCATTAGTGAGTGATTGTCTCATCCCCCTGCCAGTGTATGACAGTAACGTGGGCCTGATCCCCTATAATTACCCTTCCCATGGAAATGATTGCATCTTGAGTTTCCAAACTGACAACTCTATTTGGACACAAGTAATCCGCTTTCTTGGCTGCGGCTGATACCTGAGCATAATCTGCCCAGTCAAGCGGCAAAGGGAATGCAGCAGGCTCTCGTGGAGCCGCGGCGTGAAACACAAACGATGAAGCTTCTACCCGTGTTGCGCTCCGGTAATTTGGCCCCGTCCTGGGTTTGTGGTTTTCTGAAGCATGTGTTTTTTTTTTTTCCTTTTATTCATCATTGTAGAGGCTTGCATGGCTGGATGGGAATGGAGATGTAAATGGGGAGAGGTTGCCAACATATGTGGAGTGTGATGTGATCTGGAGATTAGCTTACTGCAGGATGGTGAGATTTATAGAGATCAGATCGAGGCGGTTTCTTCAGCTGAAAAGCAGTGGGTATTGACTGGATGCAGACCTTCAGGAGGGTTTGAGTTACACCATAAAACACACAAATCTGAGCCGTTCTTAGAGGCTTCTCTCACCTTTATAGTCAGGTTCATGAAGTAGCTTCGCCAGATCTTTGTGGAGAGAATCAGAACTACACATTTTTGGGAACTTTACTGTACGAGCAATCAGAAAAACCATGTTTCCATTTACCCTAAAACCTACAGGGCTGCCATCTTTTACTTTACAAAATGTAAAAAAAAAAATGTTTTTGTAAATATCCAAGCTTCTACATAACATCAGAGAATACTTCTGACAGCTATACCACCATTTTCTGGACAAAGGAATCCATTGGTATCAACTTAAATGAGAAAGATTCAACAACAAATTATTCTGAATGAAATTTTGTTTTATTGAACGTTTTCCAGGTGATCAGACATGAATGTTTCACAAAGTTAGTGTTCACCCTCTGGACCCAAATGGCATCTTGGTATCTAACCCAAATTCCAAAGAAGTTGGGACATTGTGTAAAACGTAAATGAAAGCAGAATACAATGATGTACAAATCCATTTTGACTTTTAACCCATTAAATACACTACATAGACTTTGTATGAATTGTTCGAACAGATTAACGTTATTATTTATTGCAAATATTCACTCATCTTGAAATTGATGCCTGCAACACGTTACTAAAAAGCTGGTACAGGGTCAACAAAAGACTGGGAAAGTTGCTGAATGCTGAAATAACAGTTATTTGGATCATTCCACAGGTGAACAGGTTCATTGGAAACAGGTGAGTGTCATGATTGGGTATAAAAGGAGCACCCCCAAAAGGCTCAGTCCTTCACAAGCAAGGATGGGGCCAGGTTCAGCACTTTGTCAACAACTGCGTGAGGGAATAGTCCAACAGTTTATGGGATTTCATCATCTATAGTCCATAATGTCATCAAATGATGCAGAGAATCTGGATAAATCTTTGCACTTAAGTGGATATTAACGTTTCATTCACTGTCCTGACTTCATTGGATTTGGGGTTGTACATAATATAGGCCCTCTTCAAATAATGAACCCACAAGATAAACATATCTTTGTGGTTAGTACTTAGTATGGCCTAATATCCAATATGTCTTACGAAATCAGTGAGTATTTGCAAAAACCTCTGTGACAAATGCATCCACACATCTGCAACTGGGAGCATATGATTTCCCTGAAAATGGTATTTCATCTGAAAAAAAAAGAAGCTCTATGTTATTTAGGAGTTTAGAGATTGAGGAAAACAGTTTTCAAGACAGCTGATTTTGCAAAGTCCAAGATGGCGGTCATGTAGGACTTGGGGTAAATGGAAACATTGTTATTTTGATTGTTTATACTACACAGTTTCCAATTTTTTTTTGTTTTCATACTCTCCACAAAAATCCTACCACAGTTAAAATCCAACCACAGTGAATCTCACTATCAATTTTCTTTTTTTTAAACAAACGCACAAAGTGAAATTTAGCATGTTCACAAACTGGTGTTTTGAGCGATTTACCCGACAGATGTGAGCGAGATTTTGTGGACTTGAGATCTCCTCTGAGAGTTCAGTGTGTACAAGTCACACTTAGAGCCTCGTCTATTCATAGTAATTTGACACAACTTGCAACACATTTTCACACACACAGAGGTGTGAGAGCTAAACCAGATTGTGAAAATAAACTGTGGATGTGATGTTTCCGTAGGAAAAAAAAAAAAAAAGAAGACAAAGAAGAGGAATAGAGAAAATCAACAGAGCCGAGTAAAGAGCAAATTAATAGAAATGGCACCTTAAAACAGATTTAACAACTTGGTGCTTTCCATTAGTTAGCGTGCCATGCCGTTAATACATCATTGTGTGAGAGGCATGAAGGACAGGCAGTGACGGGATTACACCCCCGTCTAATAGCGAGTCGCTGAAATTAAAATTCACAGGGAGACGATGCATCAGGGGAGGAAAGTGAAGAAGAAGAAGAAGAAGAGGAGGAGTGGAGGATGCAGCAGTGAGGAGAGGAGAAGGAGGGGTGGTAAATAAAAGAGAATGAAATGACTCCCATAAATAGAGCCGGAGTCTAGAAGGCTATTAGCTGCGACGTAGCCCGCATGACAAGGCAATGATGGCGGGTAAATACTCGCTATTTATTCATTTAAATATCGTCAAGCTGGCTGAAATAATCATGATGAACAACCACAGCCGTGCTGGAAGATTAAGAGGCCAAATAACATGCAAAACAATTTTGTGTAGCTCATTTACAGAGGGAAAATATCATTTGACACACACTGTTGTTGCTTCTCTTGGAAGCAGGAGCGTAACTGATTTCATTTTCAGCCACGGATTTGTCCGAATCAGCGGGGAATAACACGATCAGCTCTTTACAGCCTGTTTATGTATTTATGTATTTATCTATTTACATTACCAAGGGAGTGGTGCTGAATGTGTGGTTGTCATGTTTGCAGAATCGCTGTTTGCTAATAAGGCTAAGCTGCTTCTTATGAGGCCAGAGCCGTGAAGCTAAGCTCTCACACTCTGGATGAATATCCAGACTGGAAAGGAAATCAATTGGCTAATAAGAGAGGGTGTCACAGTGTCAATATGTGAGATTTATTGGATGAAGATGGCGTGTGTGTGCTGCATGACCCCTATCAAAAGTTTGCCTCCATCAGAGCTCAAATACGGCTGATTTTTCTGGGTGAAAGGTGGAAAAAGTTGCCTGATACGAGATCTGTTTTTGCAGATATTCAGAGAGAGACACAATAAGATCGTCTGCTTCTTTCAACTCCCGTCTCAAAGGAGAGAGTCCCCAGAAGTTCTGTTGCCGAGGCCATGACTGCAGAAAAACAGAGAAGCTTTTTCCATATGCAGCTGTGTCTGTGTGTGTATGTGTGTGTGTGTAAGTGAAGAGAGACACGCACACACACAGACAGAGGCGACGTTCTGGAGAGTCGTAACTTTATGATTTGATGTCTCAGAGCGTCTGAGGTCACTAATAAGAATGTGTTTATGCAGAGAGTGTGAGTATCTTTGACTTTCTCTCTCCTCCCTCTCTCCCTCTGCCCTTCTCTCTGTTTTTAATTATTTACAGTTTTTGAGGGAAAAAAGAGAGAAATAAGTAGTCAAGCTTTTGGACATTCCTGATGCTGTGCTGCACTTTCCTTCTGAAACTTCATGCATATTTAAAGTTAATAAAGCATATTCCTTACCTTTTATCCAGGGCTTTTTAATGCAGGGCATAGAGCCAGAGAGGAAAAAAAAATGTGTGTGAGGATGTGTGTGTGTGTGTGTGTAATCATTTATCTACTCTCCTCAATCAGCCAGGAGCTCAGAAAGACAAACCAAGGGCATGATAAGTGGTACAGATTTTAGCTGATTCGCAAATGATTCTGTGACCTTTGACCTGAGCGGACGGTAATGTCAGGTTTCTGAGACATTTCTTTTTTTATCCTTGACGTTTGAGTGCCAGGAATCCATCGGAAAGGAAAGTTAGAGGTGGATTCTAGAAAAACTGATTGATTATAGAAGCAATGTCCAGTTTGGCCATGAGGTGGTGCTCTCAATAAATGATCTTTTTTAATGTTGACCTCCTTTGAATGAAAAAAAAAACAACCTGACAGAATCACTAGCTCAGTGATTAGTAACAAATACTGATTGTAACTTTCCTAAGTGTAGTTTCTTTCTGCTGCATTGCTGATTTGATTGTATCAGCAACTGGTTTTGAAATAGTCTCACCCTCATTAAAAAGCATCATCAAGACTTATGTCGTGATAATCAGCGACAAGATTGATGTTTTCTTTCAAACAAACTGAAGTTCCATGTAATGCTTGGTTCATAAATGCTCTCTGAGAAGAAAAATTGATGTGCGTGGATATTTATATAATCTGAACCCTTATCATGACACATGGGTGGGGACAGGTAATAATAAACCATCATAAAAAGTTTTAAATATTGTATCGTTTGCTTCCAAAACAAATGCACTCTTTGGCAAGAGCCACATCACATTACAGTTCTCAATCACTCTGATCCTTGAAAATCACTCCTGGTTTCATCCGAAGTGGTCACCAGCAACATGAAAACTCCTTACAGAGCCTTTAAACCTCATCGTCTCAATGTGCTGTATATACCTGAGTGAAATCTTAAGACTCGTTAACAAATTGTACAGATTTATGTTTTGCACAGTTAGATCTTTAAAAAAAGTTCTGAGTAGAGTTTCAAAATGCAAAAAAAAGAAATGGGAGTGAGAAAATAAATGTATTGAAGACAATTAAAATGAAATAGTCTGATCTGATGGGTTCACCCACTGTCTTAATCTGACATCTATTTTTGTAAACTTCCCCTTTTCCATCCATCCCATAATGTTCTCAATGTGATTTAGATCAGGGGAACAGGCAGGATGCTCCAAAAGAGTGAGAAGAAGTCCTTTGTCAGGCGGACATTGTGAACTGCAGTGTTGTCCTGTTGAAAAACCCCGTCATTAACACACAGAGCAGGGCCCTCAGTCATGAAGGACGCCCCCTGTAACATCCCCACAAAGCCAGCCACTGTTTGACGCCCCTAAACAACCTGAAGCTCCATTGTTCCATTGAAGGAAATAGCAGATCATGATGCATTATCCTTGTACTTCACATAATTACAGCTGCATTTCAATCTGTTAATTCGACCATGTCTGATATTTGACAAACAAGTGCTGCAACATTCCCCTTCACATCTTGGAAAAAGACTAAAAAAAACTCTTAACATACACCTTACACCCAAGACAACCTGTAAGTGAGTCTTTAGAGCCATCACAATCACCAACATAATCAGATATGATCTTAAAGTGCTGTAAAAACCATCAAACACATGGACCTTGGATTTATTTCTGTGGCTTCAAATTTAACCACCAATCAGGAACCTCAGACCTGATGGCTCATTGAAATTTATGGTGAGTTTGTCTCAAAAAACATAACATTTAGAGTGATAATGAACTGATTTTGATGAGAAACGAATATGAATTTAGTGAAGAGGTGTTAGATTTTCATATCAGTCTCTGTGTGTCAGAGTGTGAGCACTCTGGTCAAGCTGTGGTATGTGTGTGTGTGAATGTGTGTGTTTGCAGGAAGGGGTGTCTTTCCGTGAACAAAAGGCGGCTGCTGGATAGAGGATTTGGAGCGAAGTCTTGACTGGGGATCCTCATAAATCACCGGCCTAGCGGCTGGATCCTGACAAGCCTGTATAGCTTTATCTGCTGCTGCTGCTGTTCACTCTCTGCCCGCCTGCCTGTTCGCTCCCCGTTTATGCATATCCAGCGGATATCCCACCTCTTTTCTCTGCTCCTCTCTTTGGAAAGCCCTCCTCCTGCTTCCTCTCTCTCCTCTATTATCTACTTGTGTATTTGTGTAACCCTCTCTCTCCTCTCTCTCCCCCTCTCCCTTGGATTCCCTGACAGTAGACCTGGTCTTCTCAAGGCCCTGGCCAAGCCCAGAGCCTCCCGAAGACCATCTTTTCCTCTTCTGCTTTCTTAATTGATTCAGCTGGGGCAAAAAAAGAAGAGATATATACCTCATCACTTATTTATGCTGCCCTTTGATATGTGTGATATTTAAGAAGGGTTAATATGTATAGCCTTAATCCTTGAGGGGAGCAAAGTGTGAAATTTTCATGAAGGTCTGACCAATAAGATGAGAGAAAATGAGAGAAAATGAAAGTTGGAAGTTGCGGCACATGCCTCTCTCAGTGGGATGTTGTAACATTCGCTTACTGAGAAAAAAAATCAGGGGAAGAAATCAACTTTTGAGGAATCTATTTTGGATGTTAAATTTTAAATCCAACTTTTGACAGACCACCTGGGAGAGCTTTCACATTTCTGATGTTTTTATGAAGGAGAATAGAAAGTTGGCCAAAGAGAGGGCGGGAAGGTCTCCACTTCTGGCACTTCAAGAATCAAAAACAGCACTTCACATACATATGCCAGTTGCTTTCTAGTGCATGTGCAGGCGTTATATGTGTGCGACTGCCCACGCACATGTATGTACAGTGTGTGGGTGCTGACAGAGGGAGGGGAGACCGCGCTCTGAGGCTTGTGGGGCTGCAGTCCCGGCATATTCATAAATCAGGCCTTTCAGGGAGCTGTCAGAGGCTCCATAATGAGGGTCATTACTCAGGCAGGGTGTCAAAGCTACTATCACAGGGACCCGTCCCTGGAAATCACACTCACTCTGCTCCTTGTTAAATAAACAGTGCAGTATACAAAATGGCAAACAAGCTGAGGGTCAATCTGATGCAGCGCGGGGCCAGGCAGGCCTCCAGAGTAATTTACCCTCGGGGAATACCTCTCGGCTGGGGAGATGGATTATAGAAGGCCCTCGAAAAAGATTAATGAAAGTAAAAGCACAAAAAGAAACAGGGGGAGCGAGGAAAGAGAGCGTGAGGGCAGAGATGGACAGAACGTCAGGAAAACAGTCAACAAAATGCTCCCATTATGTACGTGGATTGCATTTTAAGATGAATGCGTGAGGCTGAAATAAAAAATAAAACTCCTGCCTCATCAGAGCTTGTTTTGCTGACATGTAGAAGTGGCACTCTTCTGGGGTCAGAGCTTGCAGCACTGATGCAAGGGCCGAGTAATAACACTGTCTGAATCTCTGTTATCAAATATTCATCCTTTTATTGCCTTGCTAATATCTTACACACGGCTTTATTAATTCGGGGCGGTGGAGGTGCTGTGGCTTGGCAGGTAATGGCAGATCAGAGAGGAGAGATAAAGAAGACGGACGTCTGAATCCTCTCTCTAGTGCGGGGAAGTGTTTTCCCCGTAGAATACAACTCCTTCTGAGTCTCCTATCAGAGCTGGCTTTATTTTAACTTAATTATTGTTAATTATTCACATTTTGCTTCACATGTCATGTCGGCGTATTGGAGTAACCATTATGCTGTAATTCCACGGTGTCAAAACAGTCTCTGAATACAGCAGAAAGAGCAATGAGCAGCTGTTAATATTTATACCTTTAATCTTGGCTGTAATATACTACATCATATCTGTGTGTGAGAGGGCATGCTCCCCTAACACACACTCACACACTTACACACACACACGCTGCACAAATTAAAGTAATATTTGAGCCCAGCTTCATCTAAAATAACCATTTACAGACTTCCTTAATCTCTTTCGCTACAGAAGATTTAAATTATCAATTATGTTTAATATTCTTCTCACTTTCAGCTCAGCTACACAAAAACACAAAAAGCGTCACACGAGGTGTGTTCAAGGACAAAACAGCGAGCGCTTCCTGCAGTAGATGTGCCCTCTTCTCTGTTCTCCCCGCTAACCAAACAGCTCCAAGTGCTGCTTTTTTTCCCTCTTCACCCACTGATTCTCAGCTCACCTACCTGAAGGCAAAAAGATTAATCTTTTACATCTGTGAGTTTTAGACAGGCGCTCACGCTGTGCGAGACACCGCTAAAGCAGCCAGCCCTTACGCAACGCCAATTAATGATTTTGTCATTTCAGCGACGGGAGGAGGGGGAAGGCTGCTGCGAGTTTGTCGGAGTGCTTTTAAGGCAACAACTGCTGCTGTAAATTGCGACCATCTGTTTCCAAGAGAGAGAAGCTGTGAGGGAGACAGTAGCCGTGTGATGATGCGTCGTTTGTGCGACCAGCTAGCGTAGAGAGAGCACGCTGGCTGCCTTGTCTTGGGGACATGCGGGGAACATATGTTGTCTTGGAGCCCCGGGGCTGACATTGAAGATGAGGAAAGACAGTACTTCAAGGCAAATGTTTTCCCCGAAGTGAGGCTGCCACTGCTTATACGGAGCAGACTATTGACAAGTCTCCCGTGGACCAGCAAACGTAGCGATTTACACACAAATGTAAAGGGCGACAGAGCCGAGGATCCCCAGACTGCGAACAGAACGGGACATATGCCTTCTCTAAAACTGGATCATTTCATCAGATTAGCCTGGAGGAGATGCATAATCACACGTTACTCTACATGCACCTGCGGCTGTGCTAGTAGCTCTGACTGTGGCGGTACAGCTGAGCCGAGGCCGGGGAGCATTAAAAACAGTGCAAATACCTGTTATTCTAACTCTGTGTAGCTACTGCAAAGACTGTTTTAACTCTCCACATCCCACCCAATCTGGGCCTATGTACCTAACTACAGTGGTTCCTGACCTTTTCCAGCTCAGGGCCCACTTTTAAGTCTCAAAAATGTTCACAGCTCAACTTCATAAATACAAGGACTTACAATGCAATCTCAGAGCACTTTTTTGGAAGATTGAACTTAAAGGGCTGAAATGAATAAAGGAGGAACATGATGGAAGCTCTACAGTTACTAACACAGCATCTGTAACATGTTGCAACTCTCTCAGTTTTACAGTTTTCAAGGTTTTTTCACATCTTATACTTGCAGTAAAATCAAAATGCAACAAAAAAGAGAGTATTGTGACATTTGTAACATCATTTTTAACACATGAGTTTTAATACATATTACACTATTTGGAAATGATTTGGCAGCCCTCTTGCACTACCCACAGGTTGGAAATCACTGCAATACCATGTTTCAGAGCTTGAAACTGAAGAGTCACAAGGTCAAAATTCATCAGTGACACCTCATTTGAAAGATACTCTCTTGTTTCAGAAAATGTCATGTTTTAGTATGTGGCTTAAGTCCACAACAGGCTGAATGCAGCTGAAACAGTTTTCTTTCTCTTATATTTTGATGCCTGATTTTGAAAATCAATAACTTCAAGATGCTTCATGCCAGATACAAGACATCCATCAGATCACTTCTAAACCTTGTCATCTACATCTGAGTGAAATTTGAAATTCCTAGGGTAAACCTTGTGGGAGTTAAAGAGTTTTTAGTCTCAGGTAACCAAACATCAGGCAGAGTTACACTCACTGTCCACGCTCTCGTCTGAAGACTTCATGCAGTAAAAAAAAAATAGCTTTGTCAGCGTTCTGTGACCTCTTTTTAGTCAACTTTGCTCTCTTTGTGAAAAGTTTTGCCAAAACTCACAAAATAGTAGTTTCCAGTCACAGATTGTACCTTTCCTGTTACTGCCCACATGAATGTGAATAAAGATGCTTTGAAATAAATAGGTCTCACCAATGATCCAAATGGCTACAGCATGCTCCGTATGAATGATGACGTGATTGGCTAAAGTCCATGTGATTGTCAGCCCTACCATCAAACAGAAGGCCCTCTAATTGAGCTAATATGCAAGGCCACCCTGTGCTATTGGCCAGTCAAGCAGGGGGCTCTTGTTGGCCATCACAAGCTCCCTGGGATGACAACTCTACAGAAATTGATGAGGTCACTTTTGTCTTGCAGCTAGAACCCTCATATGACCCCCAAAGAGGTAGGATGTCCCACTTGTTGTGATCTCTATCTGTGCAATTATTTCACTAAATATGTTTTGTTGGTTTAGAAAACTGTAAAATAAACTCAGTGACTGAATGTGAAGAATCTGAGCTTTCTAACATGTTTGGCTTTACTCTTTATACTTTGACTAATTCATACAAAATGGGAATGGATTATCAACGATCAGCTGGACCATAAGAAGTTAATGCACCTGTAAGATCTTGGGAGTATCATCTGAAAGAAAAGAAGTCTTCCTCTGTGCCTCTCTCTTTGCTAACAGCAGTAAATGCAGCCTCTAATGACTCTCCCCTTAGGATAAAACCGCAGGCCACTGGCTCATTATGTTTAATAAAGCACAGCTTCCGTGGTTTACGTTGGTGTGTCTGAGTGCACTTAGAGTGAACTAATCAACCCTAACGCTTTGTATTCTGAGAGCAAAGTTACGCAAAAACTACAATCTTGACACCACAGCAGGTATAAGCTAATGCAGCTAAATGTATAGAAAAGTTCAGACTCTAAAAGCAGAAAGAATCCGCTTGGAGCAGCAGTGTTTAAGTTCTAATGCATATCTTATTCCACAGACTTAAAACACTCAGATGTTGGCTCTGCACCTTGATGCCTGGCTGAAAGCGACACGATAATTGACCCAGCTTAATATCGCTGAGGTGTTTGTGTGAAGGCCTTCATTAGGGCCTCGCTAGCACAGGGCCTAAGTGTCTCCCTCTCTTCTTCCCTCTAAGCTGCATTCAGTTCCAATGATGAATGGCTGCAGAGATGGACTGCTGCCGAGGGAGAGTGTCTGACGGGGCCCGGGCAAAGTCTAGGATGATGAATAATGACTCTGTAGCCGTTTTCCCTGCAGGAAGCACCTCAGACTCCGGCCGGCTCGTCTACAAAGGGAAACCCGGTTGACAAGCTCTCCTTAAGCAGGGAGCGGGCCTCATCACGGTTAGGTGTGGCTGGGGATCGCTGAGAGAGTCGTAGACATCACCTGTTTGAGAAGGGATTCATCATGGCATCAAAGCTGGGGCGGTAAGAGGGTTACTTCTTCCTGAATGAGGAAGAAGAACTCGCAGGAAAAAAAAAAACGTCTGGAGCCCCGCTGAAGAGTGAAAACCACAAAAAAGAGCAGAGGAGAATTGCATATAGAAGAAAAGGAGGGAAAAAAATCAAAGAGCCCGTTTGCAAATTAACTTTGACTGCTCAACAAGGAGCGTGTGTTGACAGGGGAGAGAGATGATCTGATTTACTGACACAGGCAACCGACGGAAAGCAGGCAGAGGCACCAGAGACAAAACAAATTCAATCATCTCTTCCATCAAGAGGAAAACCTTAGCCTTTTCCTTCGCAAAAGACCCCCCCGGCTTAAATCAATTGCAAACAAACCTGATTCTACGACGAGACACAGGGGGAATAAACAGTAGCTTTCAATTTAATTCAGCCCCGCGCCCTGGGAGAGGAAAACTTTCATCCATCACTTTCATGTGCCTCGCAAAGCAGCCGTAACTCTGAGTGTGTGCTGGATCGGTGACAGCGAGGAACGGTAAATATGTCTCTGCCGGCTCAGGCAACCTGTTTACAGGAGTACACACTTGACAGAAAGAGGGAGTGAAAGGCGATACACGCACGTCAAGATCAAGCTCTAGAAGATACAGAGAGGAGGTGCCCTGCAGAGGCTTCAGGATTTACAGCAACCTCTTCAGTCTCAAACAGTCTCAAACATGCAGGAATGAAGCTGCTGCTCATGCTGTTCGTCTGACGCTTTAGAAAGAGTTCACAACAACACGCACTGAGGTACATGTTTACAGCTGATGGTTACAGATGTTTTTGTGGTGCATGAAAAACAAAAACAACAAGTCTTTACACAAACCATCCCACACTCATTCATGATTCTCTACTCCAACCTTTTAAAGAAAATCCACTTAAACTCTTCTGTGTTGTGCAGTACTCTTATAGTCATGTCATTGATATAACACAATTAAAACGTAGTGCTCAATGTCAGACAAAGCTTGTGATAATAAAGGTCCAAATTTCAGTCACTAGTTATTATACTGAACATATTTTCCACAAATATCAAACAAAAACACAGCACTGCATTAGTGATAAACTAGAGTGACTATGTTTTCATGCAGCAGATAATTTGTTTGTTTTGTGCATAATGTGTACAGACAATAGTCTTGCTCTGACCTTCATGAGGTTAAACTAACATTACTCCATGTAAAAATCCAACTCCATCACCATAATTTAACCTTTGTTATTTTTAACTCCAATTTGAATCGCTTTGCACCTACAAAGCTGTGCCCAGGTCACACTTCAACAGTCTGAACTCCATCTCAGTGTTCCTCTACCCCTCACGCTTCTTTCTCTTGTGCCTGGGTATTGTGCTTTTACTGAAAGGAAGCCACAATAAAGTCTAAAATCCAAAAAATCTAAGTGCTCATTTAAAAAAACAAACAACCAAAAAAAGGATCTTTTACTTTTACTTCTAATACTTAAGTACATATACTTCAGGAAATTACTTTTGATACTTAAGTACACTAAATACCAGGTACTTCTAGACTTTTACTCAAGTGATGTTCGAAAAAGTGACATTTACATCTGCTAAAGTCATTTTCTAGTATATTTGTACTTTTACTCAAGCATTGCTGCCAAGTACTTTATTCAAGACTGCTTGTAATTTAGGAGCTTAACCCTCACAGCTTAAGTAAACCTTAAGATTGCATTCAAGGAAGATTTGCTTTTCCACAGTTGAGTTAAGTATTAGACGTGTTCAACTTTGTTAAGGTATGTAGTTTTCCTGTCAACATGAATACAAAACAAACAAAAAAAAAAACAACCAACAAACTTTTAACACGTCGGTGTAAAAGTTTTTGCTGTTTCTTTTTCCAAGTGTCTGTTTTTAACTTTTTGGAACAGACCCTGAAAGTTCGAGCTCCTTCTAACTCATGGTTCATGGAGAGAAACTGAAACTGTTTCTGGATGCAGCCCTGCAGCCATTGATCCACAGTTGTCTGCATGCTCTGTGTGGAGCAGGTGAGTAGGTGGTCTATGCAGCACCTGTGAGAGCTGGGTCATTAATCCTCACCTGACTGATGATGAGCATTAGCATATAGCCCGAGCACGGGAACATGTGTGTGAGGGAGAACGAAAGAGGAGAAGTCTGTGTGAGGGTTTGGCTGTTAAAGCGCATGCGAGTTTGAACGTGCGTGTGCAGGTTTGTGCAGACAAACTGTGTCTGTGTGTGCGAGTGCAAAACTCGGACCACTTCCTGTCATTAAGACACACTCCCTCCCCTTCCTTCAAAAATATTCTCAGCAGTTTTTTGTCAATCCAGTAATAATTCAATTTAGCAGGACTGGCCGGGTTGGGGACTGCCATTAGTTTGGAGGAGCTGATTTAAGATTGATGACTTGTGTTCCCCTGGGAGTTGATTCCTCATCTTTTTTTTTTTTTTCTGGGGGGGAGCAGGGAGGGATGGGGAGGCAGTAGGAAGGTAGGTGGGAGGGGGGTATTTCATATTTCAGCCTGCCGGTGGCCGCGGCTCTCCGGCTGCAGCGGGCGTGGGAGTCATAGAGCGAATTAAGGTTCCGAATTGATTTCCTCCAAATTTGAGCTGACTAATGTGACAAGTGGCAGCTGTGAGCGCCTCACCGCCGCGGCCTCGGCTGTCTCCTCCGGGCTCCTCACTGTGACACTGTGCCGATGCAGGTGACGCAGGGAGAGAGCTGCACAGCTTCACGTACACACACACACACACACATATATATACTGTAACACACAAGTTCATATGGCCACATCTCGGGATACAGACAAAGACATGCAGGAGCGTTGAGGGAAAAAACACACACACACTTTTACACACAAATACACACATACACTGCCACTCCACCCCTGTGACACAGTGTTGTGCGGAGCTGCTCACCCATCAAACTCAAGTCAGTGACACAAATTACAGCCGAGGACTGGATGAGGGGAGCATTGCTTGGCCCTGACACAGACACAGGCGGATGCACCCACACAGGAACTCTCACACACACACACACACACAGCTACACCACTGACAAGGAACAGGTCAACATGATGACAATGGTGAATAATTCACGAGAAAACTGAGAAAAGAGAGCGCGTAGTGAACAGAGGGATGGTTGATATATACAGTAAATAAAAAGGAGGAGTGGGGGAGGAATGCATACTCTCTTTAAGAATCATACACCTTGTCACAGAAGTGTATGCCATCATAAAGATGTTTTATTCAGAGGGAGCTACAGAAGGTAAAGACCCATTAAAGCGTGGCTGTACTTATTTAGGAAAACCTTTGTATGACTAATGTGCATTCTTCGAGGAACATTCAGGAAGCTAACGTGTGTTTTCTAGCGCTGCATCAAGCCAACAGGCCCCTGATGGATTTTTTAACAGCTCCTTGTCTCAGACGTTGTGACAGCTCAAACGAACGGTAAGCAAATAGAGGGGGTTTTTTTTCTCTTTTTTAAGGAAACAAAAAAAAAATGTGCAGCCCTTGACGAGGCACTGTTGGAATTAGTTTCACGCATGAGCGCAGCCTTTAAGACAAAAGCACCTCAGGAGATAATTACAGTGTCAAGCATACCCCTGCCAAGTGCCTGACGATTGCCCAATATTTAGCTTTAATTAAATCAAAGCAGGAATGTAATTTCTCCTGAGTGAACTCCACACACAGAGTGGATTCCCAGAAAAACACACAACATGCCTCACTAATATTTCCTTTGTCCCTGTCACATCACCTATCGCTTGTTATGGCCCCAAACCCTCCGTGTCCCTCCGGAGGGGAAGCGAAAACTGGTGACAAACTGCAGCTTCTCTCATCCGGTGTGTTTACATGTGTGGAAAACAGGCGCAAATTAGCCGTAAACAATCGCAAATTGTGTCTGGGAGCGTTTCAGCGTGATACAGAGGGGAATGGAGTCAAGAGGCCGCTAACAGGAGTGTTTTTTTTTTCTTCAATAACAGTCGTTTTCTTTGTTCTGCTGCTTTGTAAAGAGTGCTTTAACATATTTGACTGATTTTTTTCTTTTTAACTTTCTTAAACAGAGGCTGCTTTGTCATCTTTGAAGCTGGAACAATGTGCGGACACACTGAGGTGGGAAAAATTAATGCTCAATAGCTGCAACATATATGTATGTTACACACAGTGTTGGGTCCATTGTTAGAAATAAAATAATATATAACTCATTACTTGTTACTCTTTTTAAAAGCAGTATTCTTACTTTGCTTAATACTCCCTGCCAGCAGTAATACAGTACACTACTGGTAAAGACACTCCACAACGTTTTAAACTGATTTTCACCTGCTCTTTGTCGACCTGTGTTCCCTTTTTACTAAGTGCTTGTCACATTTTGACATTTCTCGGAGTGTTAAAAACTAAATGTATAACTATTAGTGTTATTTCTCCTTGTGATGCCGAGTTTGCACATGGCCACTCACTGTGTGAATGTCAGAAGTAACATTGTACATGCGTGTTTTTTGCAGCCCTTGAATCCATCAAAGTTGCAGGCTGTATGAAATATACACAGCCTGGCCTAAAAAAGTCATCACCTAGATTTAACTGAGCAAAAAAAATGTGGTCGGAAAAAAATCTTGAATGCTTGTGATCGACGATCACTCAAATGTTTGAAAATCGAAACCTTATCAAAGAAAAACGACAACAGAACTCAGGCGTATGTTTAATAGTGAAAGTACGAGCATTTCCACACGCACAATGCAAAGAGAACTCAACGGATTGGGATTGAACAGCTGTGTAGCTTTAAGAAAACCACTCATCAGTAAGGTCAACTGGAAAAAAGGCTTCACATTGTTAGGGAGCATGAAGATTGGACTCTTGAGGAATGGAAGAAGGTCATGTGGTCTGATGAGTCCAGATTTACCCTGTTCCAGAGTGATGGGAGCATCAGGGTAAAAAGAGAGGCAGGTGAAGTGATGCACCCATCATGCCTGGTGCCTACTGTGCAAGCCTGTGGGGGCAGTGCTATGATCTGGGGTTGCTGCAGGTGCTCAGGTTCAGCAACATTGTTCCCAAAGAATGAGGTCAGCTGACTACCTGAATATACTGAATGAGCTGATTTTTCCATCAATGGATCTTTTCTTCTCTAATGGCACGGGCATATTCCAAGACGACAATGCCAGAATTCATGGGGCTCATATAGTGAAAGAGTGGTTCAGGGAGCATGAAACATCTTTTTTCACACATGGATTGACCTCCACAGAGTCCAGACCTTAACCCCATTGAGAATCTTTGGGATGTTCTGGAGAAGACTTTGTGCAGTGGTCAGACTCTCCCATCAGCAATACAAGATCTTAGAAAAAGATAAATGTAACACTGGATGGAAATAAATCTTGTGAGATTGCAGAAGCGTATCAAAACAATGCCACAGTGAATGCGTGCTGTAATTAAAGCTAAAGGTAGTCCAACGGGATATTACAGTGTGTGACTATTGTTTTTTTTGGTGGCGACTTTTCTGTTTTGCCAGGCAGTGTATTTTGGAAATGATTTATCAGCCCACTTCCAATACCTTTGCGGCCCACCAGGGGGCCACGGTCCACAGTTTGGGTATCACTAAATTACATTGCTCATTATTAGTAAAAGTATTATTACTTCAGTAACGTGTCACTACCCAACACTAGTTACACCTGAGTATGAAGACAAGCATGAAGGTATATCTATTGTCAACAGAGTCAGAGCTTCAGGAAGTGTTTCTGGTCAGTGGTGGTGATAAAAGTCAAGCACACACCTCTGATTGTGTTTTCATGACAGTTTTTCATTAAAGTGAGCTTGTGTGCATGCAAGATGATGTGTTTCTTTTTCCCCACATTCCAACAGGGAATTAAAAACAGCTTCTTACTGTTTGGACTGCAGCAGGGAGTCTGTGGATGGCAAAAGGTCAACACGAAATTAATATGGGCATTAATATTCTGAATGCAAACTCACAGCCTGGTGTGTGTGAGTGTGTGTCAAAGTTTGGAGTGAGGTCTGCACGTAGTTTAATAAGAGCTGTGTGTGTTACGTATGCTGGAAAAAGTTTATTACAGAGCCAGACACACACAGATGTAAGACGTCGAACAGTGAGACCGTGTGGTTGGTAGTATGTGTAGATATTAACGTCTTTGAAGGCAGTGATCGCGCTCAGAGCGGGCGTGGAGGTCTAATTGATTGTACAACATCTTAAAAAGCTTGAAAAATAAAAAAAATGAAAGACTGAAAGGTTGTGATGTAATTACTGTTATGATGTGAGGAAGGATCTGACTGAACAAACTCCTTTAACCTGTCGAATGGTGTATGTAAACATCATCGCACTGCTGCAGAAAATACGCAGAGGAAAGAGAAGTCAAATACAGCAGAGCGCTCATGTGCCGTGTATCAGATGTGAAACTTGCGAACAGAAGGATTTAATTAATAGAAAAGAGGATTGAACGTGAGTAATGATTATAATTTTCTTGTGGTTTAAAAGAAATTCCACCTCACGTTGTTCTCCTGTGAACTCACAGCTCAAGCGTCCCCGTCCGTGGGCCTCTACCTGCTGTTATTTATCTGCTTCCTTGTTTAGGAATTCACAGCCACACATGTGCCTAATTAATCCCACCGACAATTAGATACCGTTTCAATTGCAGCTGAGCGCAATTAGCATGAGGCAGCCTGCGTATGCCGGCGAGGAGACGAGGTGCAGATTAGCCGGAGATGTGGGCGCTTGTTAAAACCGCTTACCTAAGGCCACTTGTGCAGAACTCCCTCTAATGATGCTCTAAATGTTTGTTGATGGAGGAATAATCTGTTTTAGAGTTTGGAAGCCTGCTTAACTTGATAATAAACCTTTCATTAGCATTCCCTGCTCGGTTGCTGCACTTGTCAGGAGCATGAAAAAGAAGCACAGTGTTTGGAAGAGGAAAAGGTAAAGTCAAAATAATTCATGGTTGGGCTGGGCAATCAATCGCAACTTAGATTTAATCACAATGTGTCCCGTTGTAATATTCTAATTGCAGACAGTGCAATGTGTCTACAACCTGTAATGTGTCAAAATATCAGATAAAGCTTTTGCAAAAGATGTTTTCTGCTCTACACCAGTTACCCTGCTCAACCAAAGAGACAAACTGTTGAAAACTACCTTTACAAAAGAAAGTATCAATGTGGTAGAAAAGAGGCAAAAACAGCAAAGAATAGATATAAAACTTATTATGGGTGGTAAAAATGGCCAAAAAGCAACAAAAATTGGTTTTTAAATTGGGATATAACCTGGAAATGTGAAAGATTTAGCAATGAAAGTTCACAAAGTGGCAAGAAAGAGTGAATAGTGACTAAAATTGGCAAGAAGCAACAAAAAAAAAATTAGCAAGAAAATTGGGACTGAATCTGAAAAATAGTGAGAAGGTATCAACAAAATGGACCAAAATTGACAAATAAGAGTGGAAAGTGACTAAAATGGACACATGGCAACAGAACTAACCAAGAAAATATGAAGGAAACTTTAAAAAAAAATCAGAAAAAGCAAAAATAGTGGAAAAAGTGATGAATAACAGTGGCAAAATGGCCAAAAGTCAACAAAAACTGGCAAGAAAGTTGGGATGAAATTTGGAAAAAAGTCAGTTTGATGCAAAAAATGGTCCAAAAGTCGCAAAAAGGAAGTGAAAGTGACTTAAATGGACAAAAACAAGAAAAATTGGCAAAAAATGTGTAGTGAACCTGAAAAACAGTGAGAAGGTATCAAGAAATGGGCCAAAATTGGCAAAAAAATAAGTCCAAATGACTTAAATGGATAAAAATCTGTCACAAGTAGTGGTTGTAGTGGGTTGTTGTGCTGTAAATAATGTTACTGTTCATGTCCTACAATGTGTTAGTTTAAAAATATAAGTGGAGAACTTAGAAATAATCACACAAAAAACTGCAATTGTAATATAGGAGATGATAGTCACAATTAAGTTATTTTTGCAAATGGTTCAGCCCTAACTTATGGTCATTTCTGGATTAACTTTTAACAGTGTCTCCAAAATCCTGCATGACCACCTTGAGTTTGGAGTTTTGTTCCAAGTGGATCTGAAAAAGGAGCCAGTGAAGCAGTCTCACCCAATATTCCTCTCACTGCCTCTCATGATATTCTGAGCAGGAA
Source organism: Thalassoma bifasciatum (assembly GCA_008086565.1). Taxonomy (NCBI): domain Eukaryota; kingdom Metazoa; phylum Chordata; class Actinopteri; order Labriformes; family Labridae; genus Thalassoma; species Thalassoma bifasciatum. Next base: position 133,537 of record RPOG01000325.1, read on the forward strand.
AAAAAAACACACCCCATTATTTCCTCCTCACCCAGAGGTTCCTACATCCTGTGACATGTGTTGCAGGCCCCATTTGTGAGGCCTCAAGAAGAAAAAGTAAAAGCAAAAGAGGAGAGTAACAGAAAGAAGCCAACGCAGCGGAGCCTCACACCCCGATCAGGCTCGACTGGACAGTTTTTTTTTTCATTTTTTCGCCAAAGCAGTTGCCTGGGTGACGCTTCACAGACCGCGTTGACCTTCCACAATTTCCAACCGTCAATCTAAATGGGAGCCCCTTATCTCATCTTCTCCCACACTCACACCCCCTTCTTTGTAGACGTGCACATCTTTTTATTCTAAATCCAGTCATTATTGTTCCTCTCCACTGGCCAGCAGGAAAAGCCCTGCTGAAGTTGGAGAGTTAATTGAGCATGTCTCCCTCTCTCGCTACCGGCTCTGAGGGCTGAGAGCGGCTGGCTCCACTGTCTGGGCTTTCTCGGCTTGCCGGCTAGCCTCTTTCTGCTCGATGTGTTTGCCCAGATTGCCAATGCGGGGCCTGGCCGAGGATGTCTTGTCCGCCGGACTTCACTTGAGCATTCATGTCTCGGCTGCGGCAGCGTCCGCTCATTACGGAGAGAGAAGTGTCAGAACCGGAGAAACCAGACGGCTAAGACTCCTCTAATGTAATCTGGACATAGAACTTTTTCCTCCTTAATGATATGATAGCCTGACTTTATTTGAACTGGTGCCTTGTCAGGCCTAACAGCTTCAAGTTACAGGAGCACAGAGCTCTTTGGATCGCTGGGTGGAAGGAAAACTCGGCCTCAACTGCTTCTTATGCGAGTCTTTTGTGCTTCTATGATGTAAAAGTCTCATAATCTAAGCACAGACAATCTCTGGGCTGCTCCACTGATACATAGGCAACAATGAAACACACACACACACCGAACAGACTGATATATCTCAGAGAGATTTAAAGCCTAATCTGAAATGTTTTTGCCTCCTTAGGGGAACTAAAGGTGAAGCCGGTTATCTGCCATTATTTGGTTTAAAACATTCCCAGCAGTATCCAACATCTCTGCCTATTTGATTCACTTTGAGCATGTCTCGCTCCTGGATGCATTCATCCTCCCTAAACTCCTGAGTTGGAGTGGTTCGCCTCAGGCAGAGGAAGCAATAATGTGAACCCTGGAGAGCTATTCAGAGTGAAGAGGAGAGTGGAGAGGAGCCTCCTCCACTGTTCTCCTCCAGCGGGCCGTTTGGGAGGCTAAACGGCGCCGATATCCCTTATTAAACCATCTGGCTGATGCTAATTAGATTATCAGAGATAAAGAGAAGGAGTTTTCTTTGTACATTTTAATGAGATAATGTGTCAGGCAATTGTGAGGAGGAGCGTTATTTTTCCGAGTGTGGAGACTTTTCAGGTGAAAGTGTGCGAGGACGAACAGATGCGGGGGAATGATTAATAGTGCTTATCTGGAAACATCTTGCCGACATAAGAGGAAAAAAAAGATGAGGAGAGTTTAAGTCCAGGTTTTTAGGTGGCTTTCCCTGTGCACGGGTGTTAAAAAGAGCCTCCACTGGTTTTTGAGGACATTTACAAAACCATGTAAAGACCTCCAGAGAGGGAGAATGAAGCTAAAACAGACGTGCAAAAACTGCAGTTCCTTGAGTGTCCACTTGAGGCTAGTGGTGCAGCAAAATGCAGTCGGTCTTTAATCTATTTAGACCAAGTGAGACCCAAAGATTAACAGAAAACTGGTGACAAACATGTTTAGGAACAGGTTGCAACCGCATTTCCTGTTTCTTGAAGCTCTCTGCGATATTCGGCATGTGTCAGGATCTCAAAACCGCTTTTATTTTGAAAGTCAGGGGCATTTTAGAGTTGTTTCTGTACACAACTTCCTGCCCCACTCAATCTGTTTTTTGTTTTTTTTTATTAACACAACACAGCTTTGGCATCTGGCAAATTGCATGTCTGTTTGCATATCTGCTGCATTCTGCCGGAGCAGGGATGCAGCAGCTGCAACTGAAACGGAGTAGACCCAGTGTGAGCTGACACAGTGACTTGAACAAGAACCTATCCAGTGCAATCACGGGGCAGAGCCAAACTGGAGACTCATCTGGTTTATTTCTGCCATTAAACAGTTAGGTACCACTCAATAAGAGGTGAGACTGTTTTAGCAGTGTAAAGTCCACCTAACACACACTATCTAGAAAAATTAGGTAGAAAAATTACAAAAAAAGCTTTAAGATGATATAAATGCTTGAGTTATGCAAAACTGTGTTTGCAGAGTGAGCATGCTGTCAGCACACAGGCTGATCAAAAACTGACCCCAGATATTGACGAGCTTCAAAATACCCCCCAGAAACACAACTCACACAAACACTACATCATTTTTTTATCTAAATTATGTAGAAAGCTCATCTCAGGTGAACTCAAACTCATGTAATTCAGAGTTACATCACTGAGTAACCCTTCAGCTGCACAGGAAGAGACTGAAGATAGTCTTCCCCCTAATGAGAGTGAGGGGGGAGAGCAGCTATTGATCAGCCTTGTCACAAGAGAAGAGCATAAAAAGTACACATTCAATAAGGGACTTCATATCTCATCCAGCTAGTGTAAAGGTTAAGTGCTGGAGAATATCGCCAGGATCGATAATTGTCTGCAACTTTGCGTTAGTGGTGGTCCACCATCACTGCTGCACGATGCTTACTTATCCTGAAGTCACATATGAAATGCCACAGGAGGCCCCTGGGACTCTGCAGCTGCTGTTTGACGTATTTAGAACACACACAACTTATGCAAGCGGCTGACTGTAAATGTGAAACACTGCAATGAAGACGTCGTTGCTTTAAAGCAGTCAACACTTTGCAACAGCAGAAATTGGAGCTTATTAAGATTTAATAGCCTGCATACTCTCCTCTTACAATAAATAAACTCAATTTCCCAGTGGTAATGGCAACAGAGAGGCTCCTTAAGCAAGACAAATGAAGGGGTTTGCAGCAGCGAGTAACAACATTAGCTGGCTAATTAAACAACAATGGAGGATGCCACTGACTTGCCATAATTATGCAATGTGGTTTAATGAAAAAGGTTAACTGTGCAGAAGAAATGGAACCTCAGAGTCGCTCCATATGAGCAGAGGATGGCTCCCAACAAACAATTCCTCCTCTTTGTCTCCTTCTTATCGAGGCAAAGTGATATGTATTTCTGCAAACTGCATTGTCTGCTTCTAATGGTGACTCTATCCGCTTCACAGATGAGTGCACGGTGAAATGGAGAGAGCAGTGGTATTATGTGGCCCGCGGTATGGCTGGGGTGACAGCAGAGGGGAAAAACTGTCAGTCTGAGAGAGCAGAGAGGGAAAATGCACATATAGAAGTTATTCAAAGTTGTTCAGCGACAAATAAGTGTTCACTGGGTGCATCATCACCTCACTTCTCCTGTATTTGTCATTTCCCTTCCTTTTGAAGCAGTTTTTTTCTGATTTTGCAAGGAACAATCGTCTAAATGATGTAAATATGTGACTTCAGAATATGATCTTATCCGACTCTGTTGAAATAATGAGATGTGAAGGCTCTGGTCTGCTCCACGCAGAGGCCTCTCCTGCTTCCTCTCAAAATGCAATTAATGGTGGCGCCATGCTGTGATGTGTTCATGGCTATTCCACGTGGAGCCATTCCCACACAGACACTTAAATATTCTATTAATTGATAATGTAAATACCCTTTGGGTTTTTTAAGAGGGATCTCTGAAGATTCCATGTGCTGCTTTATAAGAGGCAGAAGAAAAACACCTGCTCTGTTCTCCTCTCTGCAGACGGAGGGTGTGAACTTTGATTTTAGGATCATACCAAGACTGTTTTTAACATCGCGGGCCATGTGCCCATTCGACACGCTTGTGAATGTCTTTTTATAGGGATAGGGGTGCACTTCCAACTGTTGGGTTATGTGCTCACCATGAACTCCTTCTCCCCAATAAAGATGAGGGGAATGTTGGGAACGAGAAGCAGGTGGTTGCAGAGATGGATGGAAAACAGACGGATTTTGGCTTCATGAAAAAGCCAAACCTCTCTGTGTCATCTTCATCCTCTCTGTTTGATAAGAAATACACCTAATTGTCACAAATGAAGTGCAATGATTGCCCACAGAAAGCTGTTATGTTTATCGTCACTCTAATAAAAGCATTAATTACTCCTAAATTGTTTATCATCAGTTAGTAAACGCCTTTATGAGGTTACAGCTGCAATTGTTTGCACTTCATTAAAATGTAATTAATCAAGCTGCACACTTGGCGAAAGCACTCTATTTAATTGGATACAGCAAAAGAATGCCATAAACTAAAAATGAGACATCTGAAGAACTTAGAGACATCTGTGACAATGCTTCAAGTCAGAGTCAGAGACCATTTCAAAAAGCAATATTTAACCCTAAAGCTTCAAAAAGTAGCAATTACATCAAATCAGAATTTTTTTCTAAAGCTCCTGTGAGACGTTTTAGCTTATTAGTAAACATACTAAAAACAATACTGATGCATGTTTATCAACTTTAAAAGCATACAAGTATATGACAAATACAAGAAACTTTATTTTTTGAGTTCTTTTTGATGTATGAGACTAGTGGTGGAAGGTAGGAGTCAGACTACATTAACTCATTGGCTGCCAGCCATTTTGGAGCAGTTCCCCACATATTATTCTGTTTTATGGCTATGCAAACACAGAAACTACCAAAAGAAAGTGTAGAATCTCTTCTTTGATCAAGACAACAGCATTTCTAACTTTTTTCTGTTCTGTAGAAATCTGCAGTAGAACACAGGCTGATTTCAACATCTGTTCTTCTACAACAAATCAAGTTTTGATTAGATTTCTTTGCTGGAGCTCCATCCTCTCCATGACCTCTGTCGTCTTTTCTCACAATTGCACCACACTCCATTTGAATGTGAGCTGTCTAAACTTTTCCAACTAGTTATGTCTGCCATTGCCCCTCTGTCGTCTCTTCTCATAATCTTTGCTGATCTCTCATCCTAAGAGAGCACTGCTGCCACCTACAGGGTTCATTTCATCAGTACATGAGTTTGCAGGCCTGATATCAGTGGATAAGCTTTGCCAGACTTTCCCATGGCCCGCCCTGTTGAAAAGTCCAATTGAGGTCTGTGGATGTCAATGGTGGCTAATGAGTAAGGGATCACCTCTTTATCACAAAGTTCATGGACAGTATTCTTAAAAAGTGACAATTAAAATGGACAAAAGAGACCGAGATGAGACATTTTGTAAAGCTGCACATGTATAGGATTAAATCAGCAAAAACAGACTTGTCCACAGGGGGTGCCAAAATGATGTTTGAACATCAAAGAATTTGTTTGTTAAAGGAGAAGATGCAATATGTGACGCTTCTTGCACTTTTACAGATTTGAAACATGAAAAATCGATCATTTAACAGGATAATAACAATGCACCGGCTTTGCTTTTGTTGAATTACAAAAGGTAAACATCCCACTCATGCCTTAGAAGAAGTTAAGAAGTGAAACTTGTTTCTCCTGCATGTGGAGAGCTTTGAAAATACTGAGAAAACAGAGCCAGAGTTCTGCCTGCAAACTCCCACTGAGGCAGCCAGTTATTTATTCACAACAAGCCGCTGCTGAGAAGATTTGAAAAACAACTGTAACGATCAATAATACAATTCTTTGATTGTACATATTGTATAAATGTTAATTATTCACTAAACAAAGTGACATAAAAGTCCATTAGTGCTGCTGCTCTGCAAAACAGGAAACTACGCCAAGCATCAGGCCAATCTTATGAATTATGTTTTATTGGTGTGCCGTTTGAAAAATGCATGATACAAAATATTTATCTTTATTTTTCAAAGGCTTGGGATGCAAATCTCTGATGATGAGCTCTAAATGGATGCTGTCTTTTCAAAAATGTATGCACTGCACAAAGCCTTCTCCCAGCATGCAGTTTGAGAGGCTTTTTTCATGAATTTGTTATGAAATGTGGGTTGACAAATACGAAAACATGAATATTGAAAGCATTTACAGCATTTTACTTTATGAGTTGACACATTTAATATGCTGATTAAAAGCCTACAGTTCTAAATTACTCTGCGTGACTGTGTCTCCTCCGCGCTGCTGTGTGTGTTTGTATGTGTGTGTATTGTGTGTCTCCGGCACTTTAAATGCATTCTGCAGAGAGATAGAGGCTCACTTAGAAAACATTCTCCCACCTCAAGGCTTCATAAACACACTTGCATTACATAGATAAGATGCTGCTGTGCATATTGTACAAGCTCAAAACATGCACTCATTGCATTCATCAGAAGCCCCATGTCTTATTAGAATGGAAGTGCATTAAGCTTTAATACAGACGCCGGAGAAGGCTAAACACAAGTGAGCAGCTGAGTGTGCAGCACAGGCACGCACACACAGCAGCAGCAGCAGCAGCACGGACACAAAGGCAGTCAAAGATTACCATTTAAATGCTTTAATAAAAACCACACACATTTGATTCTTGGAAATTATAACAAAGCAAAGAGGCAGATGTTGAAAGAACACATTGATAAGCAAATTTGCAATGATGTTCTTTGTGTTTGTGAGAGAACGAGCCACAGTGCACGCCGCAGTTTGACTATTTGACAGGGAAAAATCCAGAACAAAAGATGCTAACGGATACAGTGAGCCGCAGATGACATTTCAGGGGAAAAAAAATGTAGCTGAATTATTTTCTAATGGGGCCCATCGATGGTAATTTAGAATTCTTGCTCCCCCTCATTCTTTTGTGGGTAACACACCTCACTGCAGGGAATACCACGTCTTACTTTTGACTCTTTTAATATTCAGTGTTTGACAAAAGGAGGAAAAAAAAAAGCTCACCGCTTTGCCTCGGAATAAAAACTAGTAGATTGTCAGAGAAGAAAAAAAACGATAAATAGCACTACAACCGGTGTGATTGAACCTTGTTGTGTGAAGATCAGAGTCCCAAAATCACACCTGACAATTCAAACACCTAAAGTTATACACACACCCACACTCACTCTCACACACTTCATGTGTCCCCTGTCTGGCTCTCCGGGGTGCTGCTTTATTAATGAGTTCGACACATAAAAAGCATCCGGAGGACGGGAAGTGTCACTCATCAAAAAAGGCTGTTTTTGAAGCGTCTTGGCGCATGTTAAAGAATTATTCTCTTTCATAAGGACAAGAGACAATCAGTGATTGCTGGGGTTGTTTCAGATGACCGGACCGTGAATCTTCATTCTCAGACAGGCCATGAATATTGTATGTAAAGTGTGCAAAGTTGGCTCGCCTGGTGGGAGAGGAGGGAGGACTGAAGGCTGTAGACATTTGGTGCTGTTCATTATGACTGTTTGCAATAGGGAAAAGTGTGTGTGGTTTGTCCGTGTGTGTGTGCGTGGTTGTGTAAGGAAGAGAACACATGAACGAGTGATTAATTTCATTGATTTAATGCAATGTTTTGGGTAAATACAGATAGGTGTAAGCCACACATGAGTTGGACAGATCAATGGGATTGATTTTCGGGGTGAATAAACTTTCAGTCCGGCTCAATAAAAAAGCTGCTTTTCTCAAGTCTAAGCTACCAAGGTTGGTAATAACACACACTATAAAATGACATGTGTGAGTGAAGCCTCCACACACACACACACACACACTCCAACACCTGAGAATCAACCTGCAATCATTCAGTAGAAATAACACACAACATGCAAAGTTGCATCAAAATCCCACACATGGAGGAGAAGACACACACTCACTCACACACACTGCTCCATCCCTGTGTGATCTCGCCTCTGCCTTTCCAGACTGGAACAAATAATGGGGGGGAAGTCGAGTGTGGGATTTTGAAGCTCTCCCTCTCAGTGACACAGTGTCAGCCCCGGCGTCTCCCTCCACCAAACACACACCTTTTGCCTTTTGCTCCCCCCGTGCTAAAACAGCATAGGGAACAAGGCCTTTGAATAATAAATACTCCCCCAAGTTTCGACACAACTCCGGCCAGAAAGATGCCCGTCCAGCAAACAATGTTGATGTGCAGAGGAGCAGAGCGGTGGAAGGCAGCCGGGATGAATGCCAGATCCATGTTCAGACACAACACACAGGAGTGAGAGCAGAGTCAGGGTCTGCAGAGCCACACACACACAGTCCCTGAGACTTCAAAACCCCTGTGTACACACAGAGCACTGACATCTCTGCAGAGGGGGCTACAAGTGCAACATAAGCAAAAAGAAGTTGAGTGTTTTTCTTTTGAGATTGGAAGGGAAATCGTAGGTAAGGAGTGTAACTAATGAAAGACACGAGACTGGAGGAGAGACCCAAGTCTGACTTTAAGAAGAGTTTAAAAGATTGAGTGACTGCATGTGTTGATGCAAGTTTTCTCTCTCAGTCTAAAAGAAGTTAGGAAAGAAAGCGTCAAAACATAAGTTTATAGGACTTTCTACCATCTAATTTGGAGGGAAAGTGAAACCTGATTGACGAAACATGAAAAACATGGATGGAATAATCTTCAATTGCAAGATGTCACTCATAACAGTGACTTAACATTTCAGCACTGTCCTTTTTGATGCTTTATATAATCATCTTAATATGTTTTGCATGTGTTTGACCACATTATGCTGAGTTAACCTTATCTTCTGTCAGCATGAATTCCAAAAGTTAGGATTATGGTTCAAGTAACTTGTTACAGTTGACTTTTTACACCAACATGAGTTCTTCTACCTTCACTCACAACTCAGTAGTAACATAACACAATGTTTTACTTTGTTTGCAATACACCACGCAAACACACTTCAACTGATTGGTTGTAAGTTTATTTCTGCATTCCATCATACATTGTTAAAATTGAGCTCACATGTTTTTACAGTGTAAGATTAGACACATTGATGTTCTACTAATCATAATTTCTTTGTCTTTGTGTTACCTGATTGCTCTATACGAAAAATGTGCTTCCCTAATCTTTATTTTGAAAAATAAAATCACCAGGCCATGTTTCAATCCAATATGAAGATTCCTCAGACTTCAAGATCAAATTTTAAAAAAGTAAAGTTTCAATTTGTGGCTCTGTGACATTTTATAGACGTTCAAACATGGCGTGAGTGTCTCTGATGAATGTTTCCAGATTTCTTTCTCGTAAACCAGAAAGTATCCTGACAGTATGTTCAGATTTTGTAGAAGTTGGCAAAGTGTCCCAGAGGAGCTGAAGCGTTGAGTCCAAACAGCTCTCCACAGACTGAGGGATGAGAACCAAAGGTGGCCTCGTGCTTCACTTTCCTTCAGGCCTGGAAGAGGATGGAAGGCGTCTGATGAACAGCGGCCATTGTACAAGTTGATGTGTCCATCGTCAGCCGATATTTAATCCTCCGGTTCCGCAGCCTGGCCCCGAACATGACAGAAAATCATTAGGCGCCGTGGGCCGTTAACTGTCACATGAGTGATTGAATAGGCAGCGAGGCGTGGACTTTTGTATGGCAGTTAAACGTCTGTCCTGGAGACTGGCGCTGGCGGTACTTTGAGGTCAATGATGAGGCAGATCTGGCGGACAGCCACTCCCACCCTGAGGGATTGGGTTCCAGTGACAGCTCGCATCGTTGGTGGGTGCAAGTAGGGGTCAAGATGGCCGAGTCCACATCAGGGGTTGAGATGAGTTCCAGATTTGAACGGAGCAAATTTAACTTTGGGTTCGACTGAACACAAATCAATTAAAAACAGTGTTATAATATTGAGGTTTAGAGTGGACTGTTCTGACCTCATAAATAACAATAATAATATTTTTTTTTAAAATAAAGTTAAAAAACTACCATGAGGAAACTTTTTACAGCTGAAAATGACAAAGAAGTAACTTAACAATAATAGCCTTTGTAATCCTACAGCTGGATGTATTTTTACTTAGAAAATGGTCTCCATTACTTTTTCCAGCAGCCAAAAGTAAAAGGAGATAGTTGTCAGTTTTTCAAATAGCTAGTTAGCCTTTACTGCTGGCTGTGACCTGAACTGTGATGCAAATACTCTGAACATCCCCGAAAAGTCTCAGCACCAAATGTGTGGGGCTTTTATTTTTGGGTTGTGGTAAAGTTTTGCAATTGTACTTCTAGTAACAGTATTGGACTTCAAAGTTTCCTTGCTTTCATTCCTTATTGATCTATGCAGCATCTATTTTTTTTAACATGTTGTTGTTGTTTTGTTGTTTTTTTTGCAGCTTTTTGTTTTTTTGTGCATGACGAAGGATTAGGGTAACATTGCATAATTAAAAAAAGAGGACATTTTCTAGATTAATATCGTAGATTTACAAGAATAAAAGTTGTTATTTTTGTCCATAGCTTGGCTACCAAAAGCGCAGAGCTGTCTGTACCAAAATGAGAAACGTGGAGCATCTTGTAAAGTTATGCTTTGGAAGAAATACTTCATCACATTGTCATAAGATACTGGACGCTCTCATTTCACCCTCTTTGCGCAGGTGGATAGCTGCTCTTCTGATACAACCTTTCAGAATAAAGTTTGTTTTGGCATTGCAGTTATTTTAATCAATGGATGAGTTCTATCTCCCAAATGTATGACTTTATTCTTGTAAATTCATGACATAATTCTCAAAAACTAATCATTTATAGGTTTTTTGTTTGCTTGTTTTGTTTTTTTTTGTTTCTTTTTTTATGTGGCCCTCATTCTCTGTCGTACTTGTTGAACATGACAGCTGAAGAGAAAAGAGAAATACAGGAGGTAAAGGGCAGAGAAGATAAGAAGCAAAAGGGTCAAGGCCAAGTGTCAAATCTGCAATCACTGGAACAAAGACTGAAGAGTGTACATGGGGCACATACTGTAACTGAGAAACACATTCTCATGTTTTGAACACAAAACTGCAGTTTGTTAATATAACTGATGACTGTGGCTGAAACATTTGAACCACTAACAGAGTCCTCTTTTAAAGAAGTGGTTAAAAAAGAGATACACGTGCACATCAATTCAACATCAATCTAGGCAGACTAGAAATATTAAGAGGACAATTTGACTTGAATAAAAAATGATGATCATCCCTTCAGTTTAAATCTGTAAACCTCCTCTTCTTTCACCTCTCATCTTACCCTTGCATAGTCGTTATGTGTGACCTCCACATGGACCACCAGGCCCACATCACCCTTTCATGGCCTCTGTGTCCTGAAGCAGGTAACAGGCCAAGCTTCACTCTCCCTCCTTGGCTGCATTTCTGTGTGTGTGTGTGAAAAAAAAAGTGTGTTCAAGCCAACTCCTCTGAGGGAGCAGAGTCCGGTTTAAGAGGACGGCTCACAGATGCCATTAATGCGAGATAATTCTGCCTCTCCTTTTCACCACGCTACGTGTTCATTAAAGCTGCTGCTGTTAAATGTTTCTCTCCATTTCCTCATTTTTATTAAAGGAACACATGAAAGAGGGAGGGCAGAAAAAAGAGGTAGCAAATTGTCAAATTATAAATTAAGCTGCTGCTTCAATTATTTGCTTGGTTTGATAATAACGTGGTTAATTTTTGAACGAGGTTAATTACAAGAGGGTTAATGATATTCTAATAAAAAACCAAGAACTCATCACATTTTGCCGCCTAAATTACACTGACATATACGAACCAAATATTTTCTCCAATTAATTCATAATTGTTAATAAATATCTTACAATTCGGGGCCATGCAGGCCGGGCCGTGTGGTGAAATGACATATTTGAAAGGATTCTCGACACATTCTGTAACAATAACCGCGATAGGCGACTTCTCACCGGAGGTAATCTGACTCGCGCTGTCTTTGGTAGGTGGCCAATTTATTTCATGAAGTGGGGCAGATATTGCTCTGGCTGCACAAGGCGTTGTTGAGAGTGTGTGTAAAAGAGAGAGGGAGGAAGGGAGAGTGAGAGAGGGACAAACAGGGTGCAGGTAGGTGTGATTGCTCATTCACACTCCAGCTGCTTGACGTTGAGCCCTATGGGGCATGATTACAAGGCCCGGGGTGATTCTTCAGCCCTCACTCTGACACTCGCTACCTGTCCTCTTCCCTCCTTCCCTTTGCATCCTGCCTCCTTCCTTCCCCTCACTCTCTCTTGTCTCTCTCTCTCTGCAAGTTTTTTTTATGCTCTCACAGTGTTTTATTTACTCCTGCAGACTTGTGCGTCTGTCTTAATAATGTGTTCCTGCCAGTATGATAAATAAAGCTGTTTGTCTTTTTACAGTGCCCAGGATACTTACAGTTAATGTCTCTGCATCCACCTCGGCTATTTATCAAGCTTCAGACGTGCGTTTACTGTGTATGTGAGTCCCCCGCGGCACATTTCAACAAGGCTATTACATTTCATGTGCGGAGAAATAAGTGGTATCTTCACCACAGGCTTCAGGGATAAACGCTTTTTTCTACTGAACGGCGTTTAAGGCAGATATTGGACTTATGATGGAGTAAACAGATGTAACTGTCTTACTGAAAGCCGTCTCTTCAGCAGTTTAAGAACAAATTACTTGGCATCCATGTAGACTGTTGCTTTGGTGCTTACTTTCCCAAAGGTAGAATTTGTTTGTCCCACCAGGGCAGATACAGAAGAGGTATTAATGAATGTATGGATGTTTCGATCATAAAAGAAAGTATCAGAAAATCTAATAGAACAAACGCTTTGTTTTCTGACGCCAGCTTTCCTTTTGAAATTTCAGACAAGAATTATTAACTGACAAACCATCTGAAAGCGTCCAGGGGAAATAAAAAAATGTGACGTGAACCCATCAATGTAACTTTTAAGGTCTAAATGCAGCAGTAAATTCAGTACCAGAGAGCCAAACTTGGTAAAAAGAAGGGTTAGGAGACAAGAACTGGTTCCTGTTAAGAATCGATAAGAAATGGTTTGATCCATCAACATCATTAGCCTTTATCTTTAACTTCTTCACATTATACTGGAGTTTCCCAAGAAAACTCTGATTCTGGATTGTCTGTCTGAAGTTTTACTAAAGAAGCCTTAAAATTGAACACAAAAAGAACCATTCATTACTCTCTCGCAAGAGATTCATATTCAATACATTCAACATAACTACTAATGTACCAAAAATCATGAGAACACATAGTCCTAGCTTGATGCTAATGTCTACAGGAAATTGCATTGATATGCTAGCCGTTAGAATATATTGATTGGACTTCAGTTTTGAAACAGAATTTCAACTTTCATCACAGAAAAACATCGCGATCACTTCTTGTTAACAATACTTAAACTCAAAAACATCAAAATATTAAGAGGTAGATCTTTTCCAAACAAAAAGTGCAGACTCATAGCTGACTTTGGCATAACTACGGCAAGCTCAAAGTTCCAAACAACTCAAAGCATTGCTTGGTGGCCCACCTCAGTCAATAATATACAATGAAACAATATATTGATGTCACTTGGTGTGCATTTTTCTCTTATTTGTATTTATTCATGCCCAGAGATGTCTACATCCACTAAGCAATTACATATTTATTTACTCATAAACTCAATAGAATGTTATTCATGCAGAATTCCTGTAAAGCTGCTTGTTGAACACAGAACATTCACAATGGAAATTGATAAGGGAATCAATCAAGAATCGGGTTGTTAAGCATAATGGACAAGGACATTGGTATAAATACAATCTTATCATTATTCATTCCTAGTCCGAAGTATGCCCAAAATATAGCAAGAGAAATACTTTGGAATTGAAAAAGACAAAAGTCGGATCACAAGTGATAACTCAGGGTACTTTGCAAAAACATTCAGGAATGTAAGGTCCAACAAGAAGACTCTGATCTCATCTTAACCTTCAATGAGCAGAAAGACCAGCTGTATGTTCAGTCCAGCTCTTATTAAGACCTCCAGACAACAGGAGTCACAGACTCATGGAGTTCTCCAGCTTCCCACCCCAATTATGACCCACTCCTTGTTCATGTTGGGCTGTAAAATCTAGAACTTGTTGACTTTTGGTCTGGCTCTATTCAATATGCTGATTTGCTGTCAGGGTAAATACTTTCTTGTTTTGACACAATTTGTTTTATTTTGAAAGCCACTGGTTCTATTCAGGTAGCTTGCTTGCTCATTTTCCTGCTCCACTCAGTCTGTGTGCGGGGAATTAACAGGCCACAGCTTTGCTCCCTGCCAAAGCAAGGACACAGAGGCACAGCAATGAAGCAGATCCAGTGTGAGTTGACAAATTGACTTGAAATCTGTCTGATCTCAGAATAGAGCAGAAAAGAGAGCTGGACTAGAGACACATCTGGTGTATTTTGGCTACTGGTGAGTTACAGTGGAGAGGAGAAACTCCATCTAACAGACAGAAACCTCACGCAGGACCAGACTCATGTTAGACAGATATCTGCTGGGACCTGCTGTGATGGGGTCAGAAAAAGAGAGAGAGAGAGAGAGGGACGCAGATAGAGTAAGAGATGGGGTAAAGTCTTGTGTACAGAGACCTGGGATTAGACCATCCTTTCCACATGTTTTTTTTTTGTTTGTTTATTTGTTTTTGGCACTTTCTGTAAAGATGACTTTATTATGGCCTTTTGTGTTTCATGCTATCACATTTTATCGTTTCAGTCTGTCTTTGTTTTTCTCTTCAACTATCATTAACAATTGACTTGCCAGGGACTACAAATGAAAATGTGCATTAGCCCTTTAAATAGTTCAACAGCTGTGTTAAAGAATTGAGAAAAGAGGTGCATGCAAACCATGATAAGAGGTTGTTCTTCTTCATCATTACCTTTTTTCGATAATTGTTTTTTATTTATTTATTTTTCTTGGGCATCTATCTTGGGCATCATGTGTGTTTATCTTTTTCCTCTTGTTTATTGTCTTTTAGCTCAGTGGTATCCAAAGCAGGGGTCGCGAAACACTACTACAGGGGTTGTGAAATGACTTTCTGAAATCAAAAACCATTAGGGCATGCAGATTTTTTCCATTATTTAAAAAAAATATAGGAATTTGATTCAAAAGCAAGCAAAGACAAAACGTTTGATCTGTATTTCTTTTGTTGAAGACCCCTGTGGTAACCAGAATGACAACTACATTATTGGAGGTAGATTCATTTAGAAACACAGATGTATATGACAATATTTGTTCTGATTTTCTACAAATAAGTATCTAAGGTTGTTCTTGTCTGTTTGAGGATTTGCCTGTTGGCCCGCAGCAGGGGGTCACCAGTCTCAGGCAGGACTATTTTACAGTCTAGGGCTAAAAAACTAATTGGCAATCTCCTCAAGATTTTTTAAAGGCTGGTTTCTATGTTGTTAACTTGCTGCAATACCCAGATTTTATCCTCCATCCAAAGCAGAGAAAAGTGTCTGATGATGAGTTAAAGCATGTGCACCAACTAAAATGTGTGAGGTCTTAATGTGTCAAAATAACAAAGTTTAAATCAACAGAATTTTTGAAGGAAACATAAAATCTGAGTTATTTTGTTGCCAGATTGAAACTTTAAGTCAGCGATAAGATCTAACACAGAGACTGTTAGTGACAAAAAGTTGGATGGAGAGTGAGCAGAAAGAACTGTTGGATTCCAGCTCCTACTCCCAGAGTTTAATCTCCTCTTGTTAGAAGGACCCAAGGGACTCATGGTGACTTCTTTAGGGGGCTAAAATATTACCATGATAGGCTAGCAGCACCCTTTCATGCTCTATCCAGCAGAGTTCATATAGACATGCTTGACTTAAAACCACCTTGTTAACAAAAAAGAGAGCGAACAAAAAAAGATTGCACTCTGTTAAAAAAATCCTGACACTTGTGCGATGTGCGTACTTGGATTTTTCAAACACTTGTCTTTTCTTTACCATAATAGATGTCAGTTTCCTCTGATGTAGCTGGAGTAGGGGGAGCGGCACGCAGGGTCTCACTCTTTCTGCATTTGAAGCTATCACTCAATAGCGGATCTGTGTTGTTCGACATCAAACGGAGGAGACATTCGCGGCATCACCTGCAGAGCGCTCCAAAGGGATGAAGCGAAATATCTTCAAATCACTTGTCCAAGACATTTCCCCCTATTAAGGCAGCCTCCACACAGGCTTTAAGGCGGAGACAGGCCCTTTAGATAAACTAACCAAACCCTAGTGTTACAGCTGGGAGAACACACACACACAGGCTGTGTCAGTGCAGAACTCCTGTAGAATGGTGTGCCATGAAAAACAGGAACATTTGACACTTTGAAACAGCTGAAATCACATTTTGTCTGAGAAATAACTGCAAAATATGAAGAAATGATCACACTGTAGATCTGTTTAACACTTTAAGAGGAGCAGAAAGGGACTACAGGCTTTAAAATTTGAGTATTTCTTATTGTTCTAGAATTTGGTGCCGTTTTTCTCTGACTGGAGCCAGGTGCAGCTCTTTTTTTATTGAAATTCTGAATGCACTCATATTAGGAGGTTTATGGTAAAAGCTTAATTCTCTGTCAAATATCTAATTATCATTCAGGGTAAAGAGCACAACTGTTTCAAATCTTCACACCAGGTGAGTGTGCCTGCATATGTATGTGTGTGTGTGTGTGTGTGTGTGTGTGTGTCTATTTCATCCATCTGAGTGTGTATGACTCCCAGCAGTGAGCGCGTGGAACCAGCTCTACAGTGCAAGATACATTTTGGTGTGGTGTGGTGATGTGTGTGTGTGTGTGTGTGTGTGTGTGTGTGAGAGAGAGAGAGTCTGTGTTGTAATCTCAGCAGCAGATCATGTTTTCCAGCCCTCAGATGAGGCAAAGCAGCTTTGGCAGCGGGCCGTTTCATCTCAGGCACTGGGGCCCAAAACAAAGAGAAAATGATTGATTGGATGATGAATTATTTAGAGGTGGAGGGCTGAGGAACGGAGCAGCCATGCTGGAGAGAGAGAGCGAGCGAGGGGTAGAGAGAGCAAAGAAGCAAGTGAGAGATAGCAGGTTCGGCTTCCCCTTTATCACTCTCTCTCCGTGCAGAGGATGGGAATCCAAGTTAAAACTTGCCCCTAATTGTACTAATGCGTGTCACCGCAAATTTGCCAAAATAAAATATTGATGTGGACGCAGTGACAGGGCTGCACGGAGCCGAGTGCTGATTGGAGAGGAGAGGTGTTTGCTCAGGGATCTATAGGATGTTTGAACCTACATGTAACTCTACACCCGAGACAGAAGGGGAACACGGCTCCTCAGCCACAGACAACAATATTCCACTACAGCCTGTCTGCATACAGCATCCTCACCCTCCACATTAGACTCAGTGTTTACCTGTGAGCGCACCTGCACATGAGCCGGGGTTATTATTCTAATGGCAGCAGGATAATAACAGACATCCTAAAATTTCTCTAAGCACAGACACGGGGCTTCGTGTGATGCCCCCTTGGACCACAGGGGGCACTGCTGTGATATGTGAGAGAGAAACAGTCAAGAGTGGAGAGAGTGCAAGAGTAGGAGAGAAAGAGTGAGTGAGACAGAAAGAGAGAGAGGAAGAGAGATGCAATGAGGCAAGGCTACAGGGATGAACACAGAGCGTCTCTCTCCCTCCATTTTTTCAATATCCCCTCCTCATGAAATTTCATTTGGATTGTAAATGTTCAGTAATTTACCATCATAAATGTGTAATGGGCCCCTGAATCCAATGACATTGTGCTGGCTAATCAACTCATTTGAAAATGAATATACATCTATTAAAGGGAACTCAGCATTTCCCCTTTGTTAAGACTGGCGTGCTGTCAAACATGGCACACTTCCTCAAAGACCTTTTTGTGAGAAAAAGGGGGGATCCTCTTCGGGGAGAAGATAAAAAAAATAATCTACTCATCAGATGTTTTGATCTTAAAAAGCGATGATGAATGAGATTAAGTGCTTGTGCTAAAATCTGATTTGTTTTGTCATTAGAAATCCGACATGTAATCGACTTAAGAGAAAAGGGGCTCATTTAAAGCCTCATTCAGAAAATAAAAGCCCTGACAGGAAGTTAATGACACTTCATTTTCAGCCCGGAAAAATGTGGCAAAATTAAATTCTGGAATTATAAACTGTTTCTCAGTCTCTCCGCGGACAGCCACAGAATCCTCCAGAAAAACACACAATAACACACACACACACACATGCCAGGATTACTGCCTCTTATCTATGAGAGACGGGCCCGAGGCGCTACCTACAAACACTTAATCAAAAACCAAGTTCAACTCGTGGCAGTCAGTGACTCTTAGAAATAGAAAGTAATGGAGAGAGTGTGGAATGCAAATTGCGAATGTTGGGAGTCTGTCAACGTGTGTGTTCATGTGTGTGTACGCTCGACTCCAGTCCCTGAGCGAGTAAAGTGGGAGCGTGGATCACCAAACCAAGACAACCATGTCATGTGTAAGTTTAAGGGGATATTTCAGAGTGAGAGGAATTCTGAATACATCCAGAGTTAAAGAAAGTCAGGCATGGTTTGTTTATATCTCTGAAGGTGCTCAAATATTTATCCTCAACTGAAGAAGAAGAAGAAGGGCGGGGACACGTGATACGAGCTATCGTTAAATACAAACAACTCATGTACAACATTTGTTTGTTCATCAGAAAAGCCCAACACTGCAACCACAAACCAACTTTACATTGATTTACACATTGGCGCCATTTCCATTACACCTAGAATTCAATTTGATGCTGAAGTTTGTCTCAAAAGTGCAATGGAAACAGCAAAAAATATGTCACTGAATGTATAAAATCTATGCTTCTGTGAACTCCTCTCCTCTCCCAGAAGTCCTCAGTGCATGGCCGCTGCCACATATACGGCCTTCATATTTAAACGCCCTCTGACTTTATATGTTGACAACATCAGCAATAACAGTAACATCCATTAAAACAACTGCTCCATCTCCTAAAAGGCATCTAATATCTATGGTTACCGCCGGATACAGTCCTTCTACTGTCTTCCATTTTCTACAAATAGAATCTTGCAGGACATTTTTTTACCAGAGTTGTGCAAAATACTGATTATAATAGAAGCACTGACAAGGCACATATTGTACTTGGTCAAAATTTTGGAAATATCACTTTTATTTTACGAAAAAAGTGCAATGGAAAAGTGGCTTTTATTCCCTTTTATTGGCAAATTTTTAAATTATGGACACAGAAGCCCAGAGGGTGGAGGATTTTTCTTGTTTCTGTTTGTTGAGCAAATGTTCTTTAACTAAATTTGGAATCATGGGAAACATTGTGGTGTCTGCATCCTGGTGAAGCAGCACCAATTCTGGCCACAGGTGTCGCTACAATCAACAGGACTTCAAAGAATGACGATTTCTTTCTTTAAACAACACGAGCACAGCTAACAAACCATTACATTTTTTTAATATCTATCAAAGGAAAATCACCTTTTTGGAGTCTGTACTATTAAGAAAAGCTAGAGTAAAGCTTTAGTGCAACTTGCCATTTACATTGAAAGAGACACACCAGAAACAGGTGTACAAGTGTTACTTTAGAGGGTGTTAAGAACTAGGAAACTACACAAAGTGGAAGAGGATTGTCACTTCTAATGTAAAAACTGAACTGTGAACGACACTGTGCACAGAAAAAGAAGTTTGTTGTGTACTGCTAACTGTAAGCGTCATCAGAGTGCTAAGTATGCTTGACCATTGTTCCCAGAGGTGTATACCTTTACAGACCAATGGGTTGTAGGATTATTTCACACTTTTAATGACAATTCCCACAATTTCCAGGTTGAACATAACCTTTAAAATGTATAGAAAAGGGAAACTGTAGAAACAAAAGAACTCATGAAGAGAAAAGCTGCTACATGTTCAAATGAGCTTCATACAGTTTCTTTCTCTTTCCTCTGCTTATTTCCAGCTTTTGGCCTTGATGCAGCAATCAAGCAAAAGAACTCATTTATCTGGTTTGATGGCGGCGGGGGGTGTATTGTGCTCTGTTGGGGGGGCGCTCGGTTAGCCTGAATGCATGGCTTTAGGCGACTGCCCTGTTGTAAGGTCATTGTAATTAAGTCTTGGCTCACAGTGGTGCACTGTGCCTTTGAGGTTCAAATGTCTTTCCCTTCCATCCTCCAAAGTCCTTTCCAGCTCCATTTGCTTATGAGATCATACAAAAAAGTCTTATCCCACACCAAATATTAGGCTCTGTCTGTGAATATTGATTTATCTGTGGACTCAGAAGGGCTGGAATGAGTTCGATTCGAACCTAACTTCCTTTGTGATTACTTTGAGGAAATAGAATATTAGAGTTTCAGTGATTGCTGCAGATGGAAAGCGAAGGGCTCGACCGAACACTTAAGATTACTAATCTAAGATCTTAAACTTGCTCTAACTTCAATTACTGAATCCTGGAGTGAGAGGGAAGAGATGACTTATTGATAAATTTACAGTATATCTTTTCCATCTACCTTCTGCTCTCCATTCCTTTCTTTGGTTCCTCTCCATTCCTACTTTTCACCTTGTAGTCATGAAGAAATAATAGGAATATAGTGGTTGACCGCTCCATATTCAGCTTTGTCCCTGTCCAAAAGCCAAACACCACATCAGGTCCATTCCAGTCAGAGCTGTCAGCCCAATCAGGCCTCTCCTTGATGGCAACCTGGCCCAGATGTGGATGCTTTCTGCCAGTCCCCACAGCCGGAGTTTCTTTGTGTGCGTCACTGCGTTGAGTGGCCCCAGGTGTTATGGACAATTTTACACCAGGACCCCGCCATGCTCCCTTTCTGCACTCCCGCTACCCTTTCCTCCATCTCTTTTCCCTTCCTGTTCCTTGGATGAGTGCAAAAAGTTTCCTCTCAAGATGGGAAAGACCACCAATCTCAGTGCGGAACCCCAAAAGTTATTCCAAGCTCCAGGTTTGTTCAACTGAGTGAACTGCTGGCTTCTCTGTGTGTCAACACAACTTTACAGAGACTGTGCACTATGTGACCCAACTATGGGCCGTCTACTGACTAGTCAATGAAAAGAAGTACAAGCTGATGAGTTTTCCTCGGAATGTTCATCACAGAACACACACACAAAAAAGAAAAAAAAACATCCAGCTCCATTCAGGAGCTACAGTGGGTCTGTTTTCTTTTTGTCTGTAAGAGCTTTCCAAAGTGTTACCGGCACAGCCTTCCCTTCGGAGGGAAGGTGGTCTTGTGGGTAATAATGTGACGTACACTGGGATGCTTTTTATGGGAAACAAGTCTGTGTAGTGCGTGAGTTTGAGAAGAACAAGAAAATACGCCACAAACACAACGAGGCACATTCTTTCCATCAGTATAGAGCTCAGGCCAAAGTATTGGGAAACAGACAAATCCATGGTTAGTGGAACAGATATTTCAACAACTGGCAGATCTGTCCCAATGTCAAAAAACACATTCAAAACCAGTAAAAGTTAACACAGGATTTCACAGTCTGCAGGTAAATGATGTTAAACTGGCGTATAAAGTGTTGCTCACAGTAACACCGCCATGCTGCCATTCAAACATTCACACACCTGGACTGGTAACACACTGTTTCAGTCAGAGAGGTGCCAGCTAGTTAGACATAATAAGTGATAGACCAATTTGGCTTTTTTAATACCCAACATGGATAGAGTTACTGCTAAAGGCTGGGTAAAGGGGCCATTAATTTTTTTGATACTGATACCCTTCTTGATACTCTGTTATTTGTCAGAAAAGTAACCATTTCACTGTAATTACATTTATTAGGAATAAAATTGTTTATTTATTTATGTCTCTTGCCAGAACTGCAATTCCATTTTCTTTCTGTTACGCTTGAACACATAGTGATGACTTTGGGATCAACTTTATGAAATGCTCTACTTTCTGGCAGGACATTAAGTTCATCATCATGATATGCTACATTGCCTTGTGTGGTTAAGTCACCTAAATACTTTTCTCACCCATTCAAGCACAGGTTTCAACATGGATTTAAAAAACAGATTCCTTTTTCCAACAAATTGGACCTGATGAACAGTTTTTGTGAACAGACCTTGGCATGACTGGGGTTGTCCAACTTTTAAAGACAGAGCTGTTGATCTTGCTTCAATTCCAAGATTGTCAAAGGAACCAAGCTGCAGTGGGGTGAGTTTTTACTGTCACTTAATACCAGTTTGCCCACAATTCAAACCTATGTAAAACACTTTATTGTAAAAATGATGTTGCTCATTTGTTTTGGTTTTGAAAGGGTAAGTTACAAGGGGCATGAGACCTGATAAGAGCATCAATAAGATCAAACCTTATTGATCTCTAAGTTAAAAAAAAGTCAGACCTAAAAAAATCCGGTATTGGTCATCCTTCATACATAAGACAGGTAGAAGGCTTCAAGTCAAGTGAAATGTCTTCGGGAATGACTATTTCCTCTTACAGACTTTATCACCACAGGTGACAAGTTCATTCATTCTTCACAGTTTACTCTTATTGGACTTCGACAGCTTGCTTCGTATTTTCTTGAAATGTAAATGGTTTAAGACCCAACAATGAGACATTACTAACTTTCCTCCAGAGAACAACAAACATGACACCCTGCGAGAAACGCTGACATTTTCTGAGGGTTAATACATAAAACACTGTAACAAAAACCATACAGCCACATGAGACCTATGGGATTATAGAAAGACTTAAATACCACAGTAAAAGATTCATATAGCTTTCCCAGAACAAATTACATGTTTTGGAAAAGCCGCAGTGTTACGTAACATAAGAGGCAGAGGAGAGGGGCAACCGGCTGGTGAAGCTCCACCGTAGCTTCTGAAACTCTTTTCCAGGACACATGTACGTGTGAAGAACGCTCATACGGGGACAGGAACACGCTGTCGTCATGTATGATGGGTTCTTCCATGACTGGAAGAGTCACAGAGACTGGGAAGTTGTGGTTTCTTCAGACCAGTGAAGACCACCAGAGTTCTGCTTCAAAGCAAGAGGGGATTTTTGTCAAAGATGTTGGGAGGATGGGCCAACACATCAGCTCTTTATCTTCAATCTTGGTTACTAGTTTGTAAAAATCTGGATTAGATGTCAGGAGTGAGACTGGATTCGGCTGAACCATTTGCAATAATAATCTAATTGCTATTATTTTTCGCGTTATTGCAATTGCAATTTAAGGTGCAAATACTTTTTGGTACCCCATCATATGTGTTGTTATGAATTTCTATATTAAAGGGTATGACTTTTTTTTGGCTTCCTTATAATGAAAACCTAAATTCAGTGTTAAAGAAAATTAGAATATTACATAAAATCAATAAAAAGGGGACTGGAAACAATAATGTCAGGCCTTGGTAAAGTTTTGCTTCTTTCTGACCATTTTTCAAGTTTCTCCTGTTTTCTTGCCATTTTTGTTGCTTTATGTCCATTTTGGCACTTTTGCTCCTTTTTTACAACTTACTGTCTTTTTTCCAAGTTCTTTTACAACATTCTTGCCATTTCTTTCTGCTGTATGACCATTTTTCCGACTTAAACATTTTTTTTTTTTTTTGTTTTGTTTTTCTCTTGTTTTGTTTTTGCCACTTTTTACCATTTAGATTGTTTCTCTTACAAATAGTTTTCAATAGTTTCTCTTTGGTTTGAGCAGGGTTGAGTAACACTGGTGTAGAGCATAAAACAACTACTGTAAAAAATATATATATACAAAAATATCTGATTTTCTGACATATTTAAGATAAAATAAATATTGCACCATCAGCGAATGAGACATTGCAACTGGCCATATTTCAATTCAGTCTAATTTGTGATTAATTGCCCAGGTCCAGACTGGATTAAGATCGATCCAAACTTCTGCGTATCATTAAAGGTGTTTTGTTAATGTCACTTTAAACACTTCCAGTGCAGCTGCTTCTGAAATCTCTTCTTTTTGGAATTTAAAGCATATCAAAAAGAAGTTTTGCAATCATTTGTTGGGTGTTTGATCTTTTTGACATGATGAACACAGGCGCCCGACAATTTACATGGCTCTTATTCCACTTACATAACATAGTGGGGATTAAAACCGTTTTCTTTTTTTTTTCTCCTGCGCTTCAAAATGCTCCTCACACGTCTGACAGTGGGCTGAGCTGCATTTCAACTAGCGGTGTACTGTGGCGTATCTTTGAACAACCAAACAACTCAAGTGAAGTGCCTGCAGTCCTTTAAGCACTTTATCCTCAGAGCTTCATTGGGCAACAGACAGGCAAAGAGGAAAATAATGAAAAAAAACAAGACAAAAAATGCAAATGAACCCTTCAACACTTTCAGATGCCATTCAAACCCTCGACAAAAAAAAGAGGGAGTACATTTAAAATGTTTTAGAATGCCAGACTCATAACAGCACTTTACAACAATATGCAGAAAAGACAAGATGGAAGAGAAAGAGAGAGTTAGAGGGATCGTTTGTGAGGCTCCTCTGCGGCGCGTTTGGGGATTCCATGCGTCTCATCATCTTGTTTAGAGTGCATTAGCAGCCAGTGACACAGCCTCCCTCCCTCCTCATCGCTCCAGTTTTCTTGTTGTCGGGGAGAGTGTCCTGAGGCAATAACAGCAACCATCAGCACTCCTCCTCCTCCTACACCTCCTCTTCATGCAGAGATACGCCGGGGCCTAATTTTCCATCAGCAAAGCATGAAATCAGGAGAGAATGCCACACAACAAGCACTCTTATGAGGGGACACTTTACCAGTTCGCCCACCCATACACACACACACACACAACACCCACACACACACACACACACTTGCCCGCAAACACCGACACGCATGCAGAGACACATTCTAACTTCTGAATAAATGATGAGATCAAGTGGATGCTGAGCTAAAGTGACAATCAGAGGGATGTTGATGAGAGCAGGAATGTGACTTTGGGAGATACTTTGAAACATTTCATCAAACTTGTCCTGTTTTCTTCTTTCAAGGCTGTTTTTACAACATACAGATGATACAAAGTACAAGACTTATAGTATGTGCATCTAATTTACTGCTGATAAGTTGCAACAGAAAGTCACTGAGCATCTGATTTTGAAGGGTAATCAGATATTTTCATATGTTAAACATGAATATTAAGAAACAGTACTGGATGTTCTGACTCAACATGCAGATTTTGAAACCTAAACATATCCTTGTGTTGTATAGATCCCTGAGTGTGTCCATCAAAACACTTCCCTCTAACAGCAGCAACATCAGAGCAAGATCTTCATTATACTTGCTGAAATGATGAGGTTATAACATACAGATCTACCCCTGGTTCATCACATGTTGGAGGGTCAGGACCTCAAACACCAAGGTTTACTAATAGTTCCACCCCTGATGAGGCCCCAGAGGGCTGACCGACCAGTTGGAAGTGGGTTTATGGAGTGGAGAGTCTTCAAGAAACATTAAGCATTTTAATATGGGTTTTCTTAAATACCTGTGAAAAGTACCATTTGTTTTTATTGGATTTATTGAGGTTATCTTTCAGGGTCTTCTTACTTTAGAACAAAGGGATTAATTTAAAGCCGCAAGGGAGGGCACCAGAAAGACATGATGAAGAAAAAAAAAAGCTAATTTGAACAAAATGATAACAACATTAATGATGAATAAACTCACGATACATGTATGTTGACGTGTTTTTGGTGTTAGATGCTCATCATGTGAAAATTAATGACTGGATGAGGAGGAAAGTGAATTCAGATCTGACGTTGCTTGTGGAAGAACCTTTCAATTTCATGTTGTAATTGAGAGTCAACCACAGATTGTAGAATAAATGGATGTAGTCTACGCAACGTCACCTGTCTGTTTCTGAAAGAGTTTTGAGGCAAAACGACTGGTGCAGCGATATTGGAAATGGGACGTGTGACAAGTATCCTCATTAGCAGCTGTTGGGCGCCTGTCAGTCATGTGATCTGAGCTGTGCCTCTGATTGGGCGAGCTTGCCATCTTGATATCTTCTAAACTGCCAAGTTAGAAAAAAAATAAAATAAAACACCACCCGTAATGTGTGTGTCATTGGCTAAATCAACGATTAAGATGGAGACTGTTTCCGTACCAAGCCATAAATATGTATTTCTGCTTTTGAACACAGCTTTTTTTGGCTTGGTGTTTGTGAGTTTGGGTACTTTCTGAGCCAGCCTCAAGCAGACACTTGATGAACAGCAGCTTTCAGCACTTCCACATCGTCTCATATTTTCACATTAGCAGTTGCTGCTTGTAATCAACTTTGAGTGTCCCAATATAACCTTTTCACTTCCAATAAGATACTGATATTGCTGCCTTGAGTATGAGCTAATATCTAATCCAATTCTAGCACAAACCGTATCTTTGTGACTTATTTTGTAGTAGTGTTAAAAAGACATGTTCAAGTGATATTATTCAAACAGAGAAGAATAGTCAGCAACAGTGAGTATGAGAAAAACTGACCTATTTATCATTAACGGATTGCTTACATTGATTTTAACCTTAAACATAAGAATATACTGCAATTTAGTTTTTTAAAAAATTGAAAGATCCTGAAAGAGAACCTCAATGACTCCAATAAAAATAAATTACACTTTTGAGGAGTTAAATAACACAGCTTGTATCAGAGTTTTTATATATGAGATTTTTGATGCAGGCAGATGTCGTCTGACACTTGTTTTCTTTTTCTTTTATTCATTTTTTACTGACATTGGACCAAAATCCAATATCAGTATCTGATCTGGACACCCCTAGTGTCAACAGCACAGGAGAAATTTATATGTTACAAAATCTTGCAGCCCAGTTATAAGATCAGATCTTAGTATTTTGATGTGACATTTCTAGCATGCCAGAACAAAACAAGTGCACACATATTTTTACTGGATCAAGGTCAAAGGTTTGACCGAAGAAACAAGGACAATCTTGTCTGAACTGAACAAGAAAAACAAGCTCCTTTTAGGGGATCTGTAAACTCAAGAGGACCAGCATCACTTTCTTGGAGACACACTGAGCATAAGTTATCAGAGAAGAGCTGAAGAGCTAAACTGAAAAGTACAGTATCTCAGTTTTCTATCAACTGAAAAATAAGGCGGTTAGTTATTGGGACAGTAGCACTGACAAACACTACAGAGAGCAGAAAACTCTTTCTCTCAGCTACACACACAAACACAGAGAGAAGAAACAGCTCTCCCAGTGCTGACTGACAAAGATGCCCTGCAATATAGATGACAAGAACAAAGCTCCTCATAACAAACTCCAGTCATATTGAGACGATTTCCTTCTTAATAATGAATCGCCATCAGCATCGGGCGTCAATACTGCCTCTGTGTTTTGTGTGTGTGTGTGAGAGGAGAGGGAGAAAAAACATCTATCCTCAACGAGAACAAAACTTCTATATTTAATCTGCGCTGAGAACAAGCAGGCGTGCAAAGTCAAAAACAAAACGGGGATGGCAAGCTGAGGCTTTCTGTGGCATGCAAATCACATCCGGACCAAGCAGCAGCTGAGAGCTTATCCCCCGCATCTTTGTGATTGACAGGATTTTTAAAATGTGTAGATTATAAATATTTATAATTGACTTAATATTGACTGTATTCTCTCTGTTTGGTTGAACTTGTATGGGGGGAAAAGAAAAAAATAAGGCGCTTTAATTTCTTTAAAAAAGTGCAATAGCACAATCCAATTCATGTGTAGCACTGTCTCCACATAAATTACCCTCCCTGTGCTCCCCACTGTGTGTGCGTGCGTGTGTGTGTGTGTGAGAGTGAATGTTCAGTAGCCTGTTTTCCTCGCTGAGGATAATGAGCGTTACTTTGAATTTTCTGTACTTGTCAGGTCTCCTTGAGAGTTCGTCTGTTCGCAGAGAGGTCACTCCTGAGTCAGGCTGCTCTTATAGAAGGTGACAGTTGGAAACATAGGCCGGATCTCCAAAAAATTACAGCAATAAAAGCACCAAGAGCACGGCCTAATCATGGCTGGGACGGGAGCCCGGTTTGGAGAAAGGGCAGAAAGTTTATGCAGAGCAAGAGGGACAGAAGTTGCCTTTAGTTGTAGCACAAAGTTCCTGATGACAGCTTTTCAATCTGAAAGAACAGAAGAAAACAAGAAAAGGAAGCCAATATCAGAGCGCCAGAAAGTTAGGGGATGGCTCCAAAAAAAGAGGGAACCCTGTTAGAGCGTGTATTAAAACACAGATTTCTCAGAAGAGTAAAACATGTTTACAGCACTGAGGAGACCAAAGAACAGTTTGTACAGTAGATTCTCTCAAACGCAAAATATGTTGAAGTAAATACTTTTTTTTCACATTTGAGTTGTTCCTCCCTTGCATAAAATGTCTTTGATGAGCGTGTTGTCCATTTCTAATGAAGCTTAGTCAAACTTTTGGTATTTATTTTTATAGCATTTTTGTGCTGCGTCAAATGCGACACAGTGGCAACACTAGTGCAGCAAAAAAAGAATAACAAACATGGTCTGGAAACTCCTCACTGGGCCTTTATCCAGATATATTTATGTGGATGTTTGGACTGAGAAGCTGTCTGTGGAAGTCTGTGGAATTCCACAATTCATATTTCAAAATGTGTTACCAGTTCCAATTTGGATTCCAACGGGCTCTCCATACCAAACACAACCCTACACAAAACCAATGTGGTCCAATGTATGTACCCCATGTATCTATCATTGATGACTGATCAGGAGATAAATATAAACAATAACTATATTGCAGCCTTGAGAGTTGGCTGATAATGTTGATCTGATATGATATCAGCACAAATGGTGGCACAAAACTGTTGCCGTAGATGGAAACTTGTGCCTTCCTAATTTTTCACTCAGCTGTAACGTCTTTTCAGAATTAAACAAAAAATACTGCCACACGCCCAACATCACTGCTACTCCATGCTACTTTGTTAGCACCTTCGCATGCGCCGTTGTTGTGATCACATGGGCTTTGTATGCTGGATAGAAGTGTTGTTGTGGAGTCTGGATTAGACTGCTGATAAAAGCTGATATCAGACTGATAGCCAATATCATATCAGGTCACCCCTGATGTACATTAACTCAATTATCTTGATATTGTGGATGATGGTTATTTGACTTAGGTTAATTTGACATTGTGTATGTTTTGAAGCTCTCTGTTACAGTTATCCAATAACTCTGTGGATCAGCCAGGAGTTATAATGAGTGAGCATTTCCATCACAGCAACAGCCACTTCTGGGCTTCATAGCTACATGTAAGTTCACAGGTTAACTTCTCTGAAATAGTATAAATGATTCTCAGATGAACAAATGTGTTGCATATTCAGAAATAGGGATACATATTTTAAACATGCAGAAGTCTAACAACAAATGCAAACTGCCCCAAATAGCTGTGAAAAAAAAAATTGCATGAGCTGGCGGAGTAAGCTAATAAAGGTGCATGGCTAACAAAATAAAAGCAATTTGAAGCCACACTTGTAACTCAAGCAGAGGAAGCTGTCAGCCTGAAACGTTTTCAATAAGTTTGTTTTAATGTTTAACATGTTATTAAGTTGTTTCCCTGACCCTTGCAAACCCTAAACTGTTCATAGTTCTGTGAATTAGTGAATAGGTGCACTGTTTCTTATTTTTCAGGCTCTCAAATTGATAAAAATGTAATCCAATCAAACTCAGAGCTTACCTGATGTCATGTTCTGCTGTGAAAGTTGTTGTTTTTTGCATGAATTTTCTCTGTTTGTGCTTTCCTGATGCACTATTTAGGTATCTGCAGAACAACTCTGTAAATGAAGATACATTGGTTTCTATTTCTTGTTTATTGGGCATTTCAATTCTAAAATTTGTTAATCAGTGTGCACCATTTTTATAACGTCACTAATAATAGGGATGTTAAGGCCAATGCAGATCAGTTTTTGACTCATCTTTTAGAAATCAGTAGGTAGTGCACTATTGTGATGTGATTCATCAGTGTGTTAGCTGAACCGATTTTTGTCTTATTTTAACTTCACTTAAATCCCAATAAAAGTTTCGTTTTATTGAAAATGACAAAGAAACGACTCCTCGATGTCCTGACACAAACCGACCTGAGTGGTGAATCCATGCTTGGTTGGAGGACAGGTGTAGAACCTGGATGGACCAAACCTCTAAGAAATTGAAATAGCTTTTGGCCTTTGATTGAATTGCGCGATGTGAGCTCACTACACTATGAGCCTTCTCTGTATCTCTGTCCAGCTCTCTTTCAGCTCCACATCAAAAAGCCTATCTGCAGTTAAAAAAAAAAAGGCCAGCCAACACAGCACCACATGCTCCCATCTCATCCACAAGTTTCCTCTGCCCAGCATCCAGACACGGCACTGCCCACCGTCTCATCAATTTTCCTCTTTGATTTAATCAGAGCCAAAGTGAAGTGGCATTACAAAGTTTTATTTTGCTCCAGAGAAACTTTTACAAGTGAAACTTTCTGAAAGGCCTGAGAGATAATACTACAAAAGTCCTTTATTAAAAAATAACACGCTGCCAAACAAACACAAGGATTTATTTTACAGTCTCAATAATGCAAACTGCTTTCAATCCCACAGAGCATTAGGATTTAAAGTGAGCATGAAACACAAACCCTTCAAGCAGATTAAATTTCAAATCAAGCAGGCCATGTAAATGATGTGGTGACAGGGGGCCCAGTGCAATTAGCATGCCAGGCTAGTGTTAAAGCAATTAGGCAAAACAGACGGCAAGAGCACCAGGGCTAAGCACGGGGAAGAGAGGAAGGACGAACATTTCCATATTGTTCTTCAGGACATCACCGCTTCTCTCTCTGAGTGTGTGTGAGTGTGTGTGCACATTGTGTCTGTCCATGTACAGTTTGTTTGAGGTCGTTTCGGCACTCCACTTGTTTGTGGATTTCTCTGAGGGAAACCAGAGGTTAATGGGAACTAGACTTTGTTTACTGACAGCCTATCAAGCCGTTTTGGAGAGTGAGAGGGAAAAAAACTAAATAACAAATGCTGTGTTCCTTGAACAAAAAGGGAAAAAAAACTAAAAAGGAAACAGAAAATAGCGACTCTGATGTTGCTTAGGGGAATCACAAAAACATTTACTGGTAAACAAGCCCAGAGCGGAAACTCTGGGAACCACTTTGGGGAAAAAGCAGACACATTTGGGCAAATCTCTCAGGTGGAGCCATCAAAAGCAAGTGTCGGCTCGTATGTGGAGACGTGGCAGGAAGGACCACCTGGAGACGAGGAATGACATTCGTTTGAGCGTAAATTACTCAAACAAGCATGCCGGGGAATGGCATTTAATACTTGATGTTTCCCAGTGGGAAATGGTGTTGGATGCCTCTAATTCAAACAAGAAGTGAGGGTATACAAACACTTCTGAAAACAAACACGCTGAACAGAGCACGCTAAGTTGTGTACAAGGAGACGTGGGCCTTTTGGGATGTAAAGTAGGACAGCGACTCAGTTCTGTCTCACGCAATGAGGGAACGCGCTAAAGACGAGAGGCAGAGCATTACAACAAGATTTAACACTGTACCTGAACTGTACTTAAAAAATAAAAACAGAGAAGTGATTTTTATGACTATTTCATAAGCAATGCCAACTTCTCAATGATCTTTTTTTTTTAATTAGATCAAAAACCAACGAAACACAATCTCTCCTTATCTCGAAATTCTAAATTTATCACAGAACAAACAAGCCAAAAAGTATTAATATCACTGTTCTCTTTCCTCCTTTTTCTTCCAGAATTTGGAAATGCTGCTGGAAAATGAGTTTATCTTCATTTTTTCTTGATATTATTGTTCAATCTGAATTTGTAAAGTGTGGATCTGCAGATGTAGTCATGTTTGGAGTCAACCCTGTTCATATAAACTCGCTATCAGACAAATTAATGCCTGGATTATTTTATTGCAACATGGACACTATCTCAAATGCCGCAGTTTAATTTCACCAGATCCATGTCAGGTCAGTCTGCAGGTCTCTGTCACAGCACAGGACCTGACAGGTTTCAATTCTAGTAAATGAGTAAAAATCTTCTGGCTCCACTTTGTTGTATTCTGGCTCATATAGATTCAGCAGGTCAGAGCTGATATTCAAAACTGTTATTTTTGCACAGAGCACACTGAGCAAAACAGAAAGTCAGGCACCAAAACACAAAACTAAAATATTCAGGTGACTTCACAATAAGAACCCTCAGTGTTGACTCCAGAGTATGTTTAACTCAATTTCAATAAACTGTCGTAATTTGCGGGTCCAGTCAACAGGTCTTGGATTTTGACAGGCAAATAAAGACAGAGGATGATTATGGAGTCGTGAAATTGTCAGTCATGTGACTTCAGCTGTCCTGCAATCCGGCCCCACCCTGAAAACACAGCCTGTAGATGCTTCTAGATGAGAGAGGATGGAGCAGAGAAGACTGGACCTGAATCAGGTGGAAGTCCAGCCTGAGCACAAGTTACACTGTACAGTCCACTGGATGTCAGAGTGTAGATGAGGCTCAAGTCAGCCCCCACTATCTGTAGATGAATTAATGCTCCTGTAGGGGTGGCAAAAAAAGAAAGGAAATTATCTCTGTGGTTACATTATGGCTTTCTGTTTGAAGCATAGTTATCTTGTTAAAAAGGAGGAACAGCTGACAAAGACTGGTTTATCATGGTTTTGTACTCTTGAGTCATCACACTTTGTATCACAACGTTGAAAACAATAATCTCTTATTACATATCAAGTCAAGTATCATTTTGTTTGTTTTGGCTGAAACCCCAAAATCTGACTCAAATATAAATCTGCAAACTCATCTCATTGTCTTCACACGAAGCAGAACACAGGAAAGAGTGGTTGAAATGAGACGGTTCCAAGGGAAGTGACACACTGGCACCCTGATATTCGCTGACTCTCACAGTTTCTTCTGTTTGTGAAGAAATAACAGCCCAAGACTCGTGTTTTTGTGTTTCCTGTCACATTTTCCTGCCATTAAATCACATGATCTCACAAGCATGAGCTGCATGTATTTACTGTACGTGTGTTTGTATGTGAGTGGTTGCTTAGCTACTATAATAAAGGTTGGTCATAATTACAGAGCTAAATGTGTTTAAAGAAAAGGTGAATGTCACACCTCTTGTCAGGGAAATATTAAAGCTTCAGCAGCTTTAAAATGCATCCTAAATAAACAGTTCTCAATATTCTGTTCATTCATTGTTTGTTTTTGCCTAATTTAATTTCTGACAGAGTCTAAAAAATACCTTGAAGTAAGTATTAGATGTCTACATTAAAAAACGGTGCTACGAATGATTAATGTGCTCCATTGTATCACCCTGAAAGAGGAGTTTCCTGTAAATTGGTCTCACTGTTCAAGACCCAATTAACTGTATTTTAGATTAACTGTAATTTCCAGAGACAGCACTAATTAGTTCCTGTTGGAGTCGCCATCCTAAATGTATGCTATGTAGAACAATCTAAGCGACTATGTAGCACCATATGGTGCACATGGCCTTTGGGCTTTGTGAGAATTACCTCATGGAGAGAGCCCAAGTCGAGCAGGTGAGGCAGTGTTTTGGTTGCAGCCTTTATGGACAGCGAGGGAGACACAGAAGACGTTATTTTCTGGGGTGAAAATGTGGGAAAAAGTTTAAAAGATCACACCACGGGGAGAAGATGATCGAGAATGACGTCAACCACAAATAGACAGAGAGAGGAAGAAGAGGACGCTAACGAAAACAGACACCAGAAACTGAGCAACATAATGAAGTCTGGCTGGTAGCCAAGTGAAACAAGTGACATGATGTAACTGACTCCTGTATCCTAGTAACACAACAAAGAAAGGAGAAAAAAACACAATGAGTGAATATAAATCATTCCCAGACTGGGTCATTTTTCCTCCACAACAGGAAAGATGAGAGCGGAGGATGTTCTTCAGCATGCTGGGATGTTAATGCTAACTTGTTATTAGACAACAGTTTAGGCTATCTTGTTAGCATTGTAAGGAGGCTGTGAGTCATCAAGGCTCCCAAAACTGTGAGTAATTCATTACAAAAAAGGGAATGACTCCACTTCCAGTCACAGTTTCTGGTGATGTGTCTATATTTTAACATAATGATCCAACTACAGAAATTTGGAGACCTTGTCACTCATCACTTCAGAGTAGATAGCCCAAACATACATAGGATTAGTCATCAGACTCAGCAGGGGCGGTTACACTTACTTCAGCACAGGAGCATCCAAAGAGGGAGAATGTACAGCTGGTGATGATCAGCTCCCTGTTGCACTTTTTGGCCTTATCACAAAGTAAGAGTATAGCAGAGAGTCCTTTCCAATGAGCTGGAGAGAAAATTAAGACACAGTAGGTAGAGGCAAAGCTAACTAAACATCACTGTTTTTGTCACATCTCCTGAAGTTTACCTAATTTTGAGGAGTTTTCAAACTTAAAATTTCACTTATTAAAAACAATAATCAAAATAAGATATCTGTATGGGCTTGTGGATAAGTTGCAAACTCATATGACAAGCAGCACAAGTCTGAGATTATCATGTTTAATATCATGTTTTCTGCTCTTTCCAGTGTCCTATTCTCTCCAAATAAAGATACAAAAGCCCCAGAACAGCACTAACAAAAACTAAAGATTGGACTAGACAGAGATTAAAGCTAGCTTGCACCAAAAACAGCACCTAAGACCTGCTTGGTGAGGTTGGAGTTGGTAGATGAACCCTGGTAGGATGTAACCAGGACTCACTAGTGTTACATGGTATGGACACGTCTCAGAGCACTGGGCTGTGAGTAGCGCTAAATGTAGCCGGCAACTAAACTACCTGACAAACTGAGTTTAGAAAATTTGATTGTTGTCACCTTTCAAACAATAGTGCTGTGCGACAACAAATAAACACATTGCCTTGTCACTTTGCATCATAGGAAAAGTTGTCTTGAAGAAAATAAAGCAGCGTTAAAAGAAGATCTGCTCTCCAAACCAAACACACGCCTTGGTAGGAGTCGTGTCTTGGTGGAGTAGGTGCTAGAGCTCATGGGAAATTGAGTCTTTTCCTGGAAAAACAATAAATTTTCCAGAAAGTGCTCCCTTTAATCGAGTTAATAATACTGATGATGATGATATACATTTTTGCAAGACCTGTCATGTCCCAGTGCCAAAGTACTTTTCATTAAAGGATGAAAAAATGTAAACATACAGGGCATTATAGCATTAAAACTATAGACAAACAGTGGATGTAGGACTGTATGGTGCATGTAACACAGTAATAAGGATAAAATAACCTCTCTGATCATAATAATCAGGCAAAGCATTGGAGTTTATCTTTCCTCTTTTTTTTCTTTTTTGTGTGGGGGTTGTCACTGAAGCACCAGATTAAAAATAAAACAATCATCAGTCCACACTCAGACATACAATTTCTGAGTTTTTATGAGGACTGAAAAAGTCATTTGTTGGTGTTACTGTGATTAAAGTGTATCACTTTCACAACCATCTCCCGGTCTTAAAACTTTCTGTGCTCCCATTCCAGTCGGCTCACACATCTTAACCTCTGGTAAAACCAAATGAAAGCCACGAATGATATTATGCAATTTGTCCGTCTGAGTGTGGAGCGGTGTTTGTGGACAACAATGTCGGAGAAGCTGGCTCATGACACTAAAAACACTTGGACTCTGGGCCTGAGAATCCCATATGGAAACTTTATATTCTGGGATGGAAAACTGCAAAGCTGAATGTAAGCTGATGATGAACTGAAAGCCTAGCGGGATTATGCTGTGGCCTCTTTGACTCTTTTACGACACAAACAGGCACGGCATGGTTCCACAGCGGAGGATGAGTAACCCAGTTTAACCATCGCAATATGCGACGATTACGTAAGTTTAACAAGGGGAGCAACATTTGAGACATGAGACACTGGAAAGGAAGAGAAACAAGACTAGTGCGACGTGTAGAAAAGAAAAAGCAGTTAGAGATAACGCAGGTAGGAGCAGGGATGTGTGCTTTCACCTGTCACATGCAGACATTCCCTAATTTCCAGACTATCATGAACAAGGCTGGGGTTTAGAAACAAAGGGCCCGCTAACAAAGCTTCCCATGGAGAATTGACTGCGGCCTTGGCTGCTATTTACATACAGATGCACTGGCAAGAATTTGCATAATGTTTTTTTGTTGCTGGGTGCTCAAGGGAGCAGCATTGTAACATATTGGTGCCTAATGAACTCTGAAAAAAAATTGATTTTCCACAGAGTAAATTAAGAAATGCATTATAGCTGTTAAAGCAATCTTGAGGGAAATCGGAGCCTTCCTCTGCTAAACTACGCTTGATAAGTAATAAATTACATGTTACACTTATTTGCTTTAATTCATGCTAATTTTGCCCAATTAATGTATCACTGTAGTTCTGAGGGCAGCCACTGGAGATTTAATTATTTTGGCGTGCTTCTGTTGAATTGTTTGCAAAATGAAGTGTGCCAGGATTGTTTGCGAACATTTCGGTGCTCTACGTTTGATTTGTTTCATATTTGCAGCGAACTGCAAATGTGTTTAAGTGTGTTTGAGCGTCAGCTGGGACTTCCTGACAGAGGCCTGATTGTCCTCGGCTGCACACGCTCTCTCTCGCTCTCTCTCTCTCTGACTCTCGCACAGATCTGAACTATTTTGGCTGCCCTCCTCCCCTTCCTTCCTTCCCCTCCCGTCCCTTGCTGGCTGGGTGAGTCATTGTTTACAGGCCTTTCACTCTGCTGTCCTATCAGCCTGCTCTGATGCTGCTTTTCCATTCAATCACAGCTGCTGCGTGCAGAGAGGAGACACCAGGAAGTGGCCTTCTGTTTCCTCCTGGGCTGACTGCTCCTGCACATAAGATGGTTGACACACTTTGATACGTTCAGTCTTAGTCACCACAAAGCTACCCTCATCAAAAACAAACGCAATCAGGATTTAACCTCTTTCATTCTACTGGGTTGTCTGTGACCTGCCCCCCGTAATGCCTTTTTTTCAAAGCTTAGATTCTTCCCATTTCAGTCACTAAATCTGTTTAACAGTTTTCTTGACCAACAAAAGGTAATTAGTGAAAGAATCACTCAGATAGCAATCACAACAACTGGGACGTCCGATCTGTTTTAGGGTCATTACGTCACATCCTTAGCCTGTAACCTGAATATTCACTCTCCTTTCCACCAGAGGAATCCAGAGGTCAAACTTATCAAAAGTGTTGTTTCATCAAATTATTCCAAGTGGTGAAATTTATCCTATAAAATCTCCCATGTCTGTTCTCAAGGATAACAGCAGCTTCACAGCCTTGTGGCATGTTCCTATGAATCTGGAAAAGCTGGTAAAGTTTGTTTTCCTCGTGGTTCTAGTTGCAAGACAAAAGTTACCCCATCTTCTGTGGAGTTTTCATCCCAGGACAGCTTGTGAAAGCCAACAAGCACTCCCTTCTTGACTGGCCAATCGCCCACCGTGATCTTGCGAAACAGCCCTATAAAAGGTCACTGATGCATTAGCCAAACACCTTACACTTCACACAAAGCCAGCTGTAGCAATTTAGATCATAGGCGAGAACTATGTATTGCCGTGATTCTTCATTCACATTCATGTGCACAACAGAAGAGGTACAATCTGTGACTGGGAGCAACAATTTCATGATTTTTAGCAAACCTTTCCACAAAAAGAGCAAAGTTGAGTCAAAAGAGGACACTGAGCACTGACAAAGCTAGTTTTGTTTGCAGAGACTTTTTTTTGGATGAGAGCGTGGACAGTGAGTACTACTCTGCCTGGTGTTTGGTCACCCAAGACTAAACACTTTTAACTCCTACAAGGTTTCACCTAGAAAACTACAAATTCACCCAGAAGTGATTGACAAGGTGTAGAAGTGATGTGGTGGATGTCTTATATCTGGCTTGAAGCATCTTCAAGTTATCGATCTTCATAAATGGTTATGAATAACGAAGAGGAAAAAATGTGCTTCAGATACATTTATCCTGATTTAGACTTTAGCCACATATTAAAACTTGACATTTTCTGTAATTAAAGACTTTCACACGGGTTGTAACTGATGAATTTTGACGTTGTGGTTCTTCTGTTTCAGCTTTGAAACATAGTATGGTATATAAGCCAGAGTAAGTTGGGATGTAAGGGGTTAAAGGTGGAAGTAAGTGGACAAAGTTGAACCTCTGACTGTCTGAATGTGGACTGCAAAGCGACACATCTTTATCCACACATAAATACGTTTTTGGAAGAGTGAGTGGAATGTGAAGCCGTTGAATGTTCCTTTGTGAACTTTTTGGCGCTGCAGCTGGAAAAATTTACTGTTGAATTAGCCTTTTGTTTCAGCAGCTGTAGCTCTCCGTTTCCCTCCACAGCAGCAGCTATGACAGAAATGCATATTCCAGGTGATCTAAAGTTCAACTGGAGAACTTTTGTAATCAGAAAGTTTATGCAAATTCAGGTTTTCACTAAGCAGATGAGCCGGCATACCTGTTAAAAAAAAAAAAAAAAAACTGAAAATACACAAACAAGAGTGACGTGATGGCCTAGTTAGCTATCAGCCTGCTGTCAAAGCCAAAAGGAATTAGAGGGAGTTAACGCTACTTTGTTTCTCTCCCCTTCAAGTACTCCCTCTACCCCTGCACTCACTTCTGAGGCATCCTCTAAGTATCCAACCTCATCACGCCAATATTAAAAAGCTTAGCTGGCAACGGTTTTTCAAGTAAATTAGAGAAAACAAAATCTCTCAGATTAGTCAATTAAGTGGTACATTAGCCCGAGACTTAATTAAAAGATAGCGGGGCATACAGTCTTTAAGGATATTGAGAGGCGACGGGAGTGTTTAAACAGCAGATTGAACAAATGGCACTTATTAAAAACTTGACTGTGAGACACTTGACACCTCACATATCCCCTGCACCTTGAGCTACATAAACAGAATGTCAGCTCCCTGGGTTCCTGCTATGCAAATCACGAGGATGAGGCAAAAGGAGGAAGTGCACTCGTCATGCAGCATCCCCGCCTGGAACGTCAAGATGCCCTCCTACAATCAGCGGCTTAGCAACCACAGCAACCCGAGCGGAAATGAAACGTTTACTATGTCACACTTTTCATGCCGGGTACTCCACTTCCAGAAAGTGGTTATCAATGTTTATGACAGAAAGGGAAATTTGAGGTTGAAGTCTGGGTTAGGATGCATCCCCGTGCTTTAACACAGAAAGTGTGTTAGTAGGTTCGGCTTCTTCTCACGAACCCACGCAGAGATAATAATGTGTGTGTGTGTGCATGCTTAGTGTCAACCTCTCTGTGGAACGCATCCTTAATTAAACCTTTTGTTCTTCCGAAATGACAAAAAAGCAACGCCAGGCGAGCAAAAAAGGCGGTTATTGTGTCAGAGTGCCGAGACTGAAGAGCAAGGTACACTAAAACATCACAGTTCACTGCTCGTGTTGCCATCTCAGCGTCACTTTCTATCGGGAACAATGCGACAGCTGACAGCTTGCACCCAAGAATTATCACGCTAAACTGAATTATTTCTGCCACGTGTTAATTTATTAACAACTTGTGCATGCTCTAATGTAGCCTGCATTTGCATATACATTTTTAACCTGCAAGCTCAATCCTGGTGATGATTCTTCCAGAGGGGGTTAGGAGAATATTTCAAACCGCCTTTTTGTTGCAGCATGTTTGAATTCTGAAGATTGAGGTGGGGAAAAAAGGAAGGAAAGGCGTATAAATCTCACTCTTGTCCGCAGGGTACATATTCTTTAAGGGCAGATATCTGCACTTCATCACCCTGCAACGTATAAGACATGGTGTCCAACTCGAATACTCCTCCTCCTTCCACTTTTCTATGAGTTTCCTCTCTCTCTCTCTGTGTCTCAAAGAAAAACACTAGTTTTAAAGGAGAACAACTATACAGAGCAGATAAAAAATAAAAAAATGCAACCCAAAATCTCCCAAAGCTAAATCATGTATTTGTTTTTTTTCAAAGGTAAAATAATGTGAATCATACAAGGAAAAATAAGATGGACAGATTTAATATTCATTTGCAAAACAGTCATATTCAAATGTCAATTATCACCTGACACCTTCCAGCCTCAGACCTGCCTTCACTCCCCCATGTGTCTCATTTAACACATCAGGAAAATGACATTTCCCACCCCCTTTAGCGACCAGAGCTGCCTCCTGTACTGCTACTGTATTATTCTAAAAATAGTAATGCACCTTAAGCCCAGATCTTTGTGTTCATTTTTTGTCATCTTTGCAAATACTGGTTTTCCTCAACCTGCTCACTATACATTATTTGTCACAGATTTAAGAGAATTGGACAATCTGCCAGAGTATCAGTGGATTTAAAACTTGGATGAGGGCTGCGAGATGTTGGGAAAAAATGATAATATGATATCTTTGTTTTCTGCAATAAATTGTGATATTCTTTCAAGTTTGCTCTCTATTCAGCTGAATTCTGACTCCCCCTGGATTGATGATGAAAGTACTTCATGTGATATTACTGTACACAAACTATCAGATTCACACTCACATTCAGCTGATTAAACTGTTTTCCGAGTTTAATCCAAATTTTCTTGCTATTTTTGTCGGCATTGGCTACTTTTACCACTTTTCACTGTTTTTCATCATTTTTTCTTTATTAGTAAACAGTGATTGGACATAGACTAAGGCTGGGCAGTTAATCTACAATTACATGAAATCCCAACATGGTCTGCTGTAATATTCCAATCACAGATGTTAGTAATACGTCTTTGACCACAAATGTGTCAGAATACCAGATACAATTTTTTCTTACTGTAGATGTTTTATGCTCCACATCAGTATTACTCAACTCTGCTCAACCAAAGAGCCCAGTTGTTGAAAAACACCTTTGAAAGAGTAAAAATCAAGGTGATGGTAAGTGGCAAAAACCCCTGGAAGTATCTAAAAAACAATGTTTAATGTGGCAAATGTGATCAATAGAAGCAAAAATTGGAAGAAAACTTGGAAAACAGTCATAAAGTAGCAAAAAATGGCACAAAAGTGGCGAAAATGAAGGGTTAACAGTTAATTCCA
The DNA here is from genome assembly GCA_008086565.1 of Thalassoma bifasciatum. Classification (NCBI taxonomy): domain Eukaryota; kingdom Metazoa; phylum Chordata; class Actinopteri; order Labriformes; family Labridae; genus Thalassoma; species Thalassoma bifasciatum. The sequence continues at coordinate 174,297 of RPOG01000325.1, forward strand.
CCTTTTTTTTATTCCTGGTTAAATTTATCTGATTTGGTACTCTCTGAATAAATATTTATTTATTGCTTGTGGTAGTTTAACAACACCTCAGATGGGGAACCTAAAGATAATCGCAAAACAAACCTGAATTGCGATTTAGGGATAAAATAGTGTCAATTAGATATTTTTAAGCAAATCGTCAGCCCTTACGTAGACAGGCTACAGAAACATTCTTGAAAGTCTCCCTTGCGATATGAATATTGTGCATGTGAATATTATGATTGATGATACTAAAACGATATATTGTGCAACCCTAGTTTGTGTTTTAAAAAGGAGCAAAAGGGAAATCCCCAAACATCTGCAACCTTTTGTGAATCATATTTATTTTTCTTTCACTAAAAAATGCTTCAAATTGAGCAGAAACACAAACGGAAAACTTCCCTTGTGGTGATTTGGACATGTTTACAGGGTTCAGATGTGTGTATGCGTGTGTCTCCTTCTAACCCGACTCAGGCCACGTCGCGCCCAGAGAGAGAGAGAGAAAGCATCTAGTAGCTTCCACCCCTCCATGCAGAAAGAAAACACGGATCAAGGTCTTAATAACACCAGCCATTGTGGCAAATATATAGGACTCAACTTTCCGCTTGGAGCAGCCTCTTCACATTGAGTTAACATGAGTGACAGGCAAAGCCGCTCTCTCACACACATACACACAAACACACAAACAGGCCCGCACTGACATGCTTTGCAACAACATAGAAGATCAAACAAACATGTTCCTAGTCTGCTTTTCCCTTATTTGACTCAGTTAAACTCAAAGCTGCTGGTTCCTCCTCTCCTTTAAGAAATAAACAGAGTTAATTGTTTGTCAGATCTGATAACTTGTTTTCCCTCCACGTTGCGAGTCTTCTCTTCACAGTGTCACTTTTGATGCGTGTCTCTAAAAGCTCCAACACAAACAACATCAATACAGCAGCGATAACCCCCCTCTCATGCTAGCAGATGCTCTGCCTGGCTGTGTTTATTTGCCTGTCAGACGGCCTTAATTGTTTCATCTGCAACAAATAAACACGTCTCCCGCTGCATCTTTGTTTACACGCCGTTCAGCAACAAACTGCCGTGGCGACGGCGTGTGAGGATGTGTGGTGTGCACGCTGCAGATTAAAGGAAAGGTAACCAGGCAGCAGCAGGGTGTTTGTACACACATGCTGCAGGGAATTCAAGATGAGGGGAAAGTTTACAGGTGTGCAGCAGAAACACCTGCTCGTACTCACACGCTGAGTGGAGTTCAGGAAGTGTAAATTAACGTGTTTAACACAGAGGTTCGAAGTCAGTGAATGCAGCACGGATTCATGCAAACAAAAAAGTGGCGTTACACACGGGTATTGTGCAACTCATTGAGTGTGTATTCTGCTTTCAGTCCTGGATGTTCAGACTGAACGTGCAGATTTTCAAACCTCTTGATATTCAGATGTTATTGAAATCCTTAAATCAGTCTGCACACTGATCAGAAGAAAGGAGTGGGCCTCAAACACCAAAGCCAACCCATAGCTCCACCCCCAATAGACCTCAAGAGGACTGGCCAATCAGAGAGAGGGGTTCTTGGAAGGAGAGACAGCAGCTAAAACAAAGTGTTTCAGACAGACGCCGAAATAATAGTTTTCTAAAACACCAGTGAGATTTAAAAAAAAAGAAAAAAAAGAAAGGGATTTATTTGAGCAGTAATACATGTTCAGATACCACAGAGGCCCCTGAGGGACAGAATAAAGACTAAACAATCTTCTTCTTTAATCTATAATGTTCATGATTTTCAAGATTTGAAAGATGCAGGAGCAGGTCTGCACGACAAAGCTAGATTATTTCTCATTGGGGAAACTTCAAATTTCACCCTGTATTTTATGTCCTGTGATGCTATTTCACTTTTTAAATGTATGAAATGTATTATCTTTGTCTTACATTTATTTCCCTTTTTTTCCTGATTGCATTTTTTAATGCTTTATGGCTGATGATGATGATGACACGTGCTGAAATTTGTGTGCAACAGCCATCCTCAACCTTTTGAGTTGTGATCCCCAGTTTAACATGTACTGGTATGTGGGACCCAAAGATTTATCATTATTTTTTCATATTAAAGAAAACAAAAATCAACCCAAGCTAACTCAAACTGTAATGGATCAGAGGGGAGAAAAACAGTCCATGTTTTGTTTTGAATGTTTAAGTTGCCAAACACAAAAGAGAACAAGTCAATATCACTCTTCCCATTTTTGTGTAAGTATTTTTTGGGTTTTTTATAAGTCTTACAATGTCAATCAGGCAGGCATACAGTTCCGTTCATGTACCACACTGCAAAAAACTGAAAATAAGCACATATATATGTCTGATTTTAAGTAAATCTTTTGTTCTTAATAAGTCATATACAACTGACCAGTCCAAAAAAACGTCATTTTTTTGAGTTATGTAAAGACAAAAATGATGTATGAATTACTTGAAACAAGTCAAAGAAATCTGCCAATGGGGTAAGAACATGTTGCTTGTCAAGTTTTTAGAAATGCGAATAATGTCTTAATACAAGAAACTTTTTTCTCACTCCATTGGCAGATTTTTGGATTTCTTTCAAACAATTCAGACATGTTTTTTTCTTTAAAAATCTTGAATAAGACGTTTTTCTGGACTGGTCAGTTGAATGTGGCTCATATCAAAAATAAAAGACAATTCTTACGAAAATAAAACAAACGCTAACATTTCTGTTTTTAAGTTGCAAAACATGGACAAATTCATACACAGTCTTTCATTGAACTCATTCAAGCATAACACTGCAGTTCAAATCATAGAAACTTAGCTGCACAACAAATTTTGGAAAAATAATGAAGCAGAAAAGAACCAAAACAACCCTGCCTGAAATTTTGTAGTTAAGTATCAATTAATTTTTTCCAAAATGATTTGGCAACCCTCGAAAATCATCTTGTCTGGACCCCTGTTGGGATCAGGACCCCAAGGTTGAGAACAGCTGGTGTACAACACTTCTTTTCCTGTGTACCAAAAAGTCTGGCTATGAAAAAAAACCTTTAAGGTCAAATACAAGAAAATATTAAAGTGAGCTTAAAATAAATGTAACAGAAAAACTGAACTCCCTACCAAAAGCTGTGTTTGTATCGTGTATTGTTTCATTTGACAGCCACAGCAAAATTTGTGAAAGAAAACTTCTGATTGACACTCAAATTGCCAAAGACTCGTTATTTTTTATTATGTATGTGTAATTATGACTTATTTGTGTGAAATATGCCAGTGCTGTAGGAAAACACGCCCCTGTGTTTTGTAAATCTGGAAACTTCTGTGATAATAAACACATCCTGGCCTGGACGAGGTTGTAAACATTCAGACAAGCTACAACAGAACAAGCTCGCCTGCCAAACAACCTGCCAATCACCCGCCGTATCCAGATGACTGGAGGCCAGCAGAGTCGGCGTTCATTTAAGTGATGTTAAGAACAAACAATCAAAAGTGCTGCTCGGGAGACCGCAACACGTCCACATCAGCAAATGACATGTAACAATGGTGACATCTAATTTATAGCTCAAGGAGCGTGTACAAGCAAATAAACAGGCATCCCTGGCCCGCACGTCCCTCTCAATTTAACTCTCCCACGGTCCGCTGCCTTTCAAACGGAGGGCAGGGTAGAAAATAGAAAAGTTGAAATGGAGGAAGTTTACTCTGATGTCTTATTTACAGGTCTGAGACCCTCTCCTGCTACTACTGCTTCTAGAAATCTCTGCAGGCAAACATAAAAGCAAAACCTCCCACAACACACGCTCACAAACAGAAATACTCCTCCTGCATGTAGAGTTTAAGAAGCCACAACATCTGAACTCAGGGGGATGATGTGAAGAAGGAGGGGATGTTTTTAGCTCTGTCAAGGAAGAAAAGCGATGATTTGAAAACATCTCAGCGCCTCTTCCCTCCTTTCATTCCTCTGATTCTTTCATTCTCTCAGGCAGATGTTGTCTGCGAGGGGCAGGAAGCGTGGCAGCAACTTTGAACCTCACCGTGCAACATAAGGGTTTTTTTTTCTTCTTTTTCTTTTTTTCAAGCTCCAGTCTCGTGATCTCTCTAACCGCCGCGTTATCTTTGCAACGCCGTGGCGACGCCTCCAGGTAACAAGGAGATTAGAAGCAGTCAGAGGCCCGTGTACCACAGCAAAGCTTTAGCAAAAGGGGGTCTTTAAATATTTAAGGTGTGAGTACGATCACATGTTGTTGCTCTTAGAAGAGACGGGAACAAAGAATACAAATCTATCCCTTGGAAATCATTTACATTTCATTGCTGAGGCACTCTTCTCAGACTGATGCAATTTCTAAGAGTTGGATTTGAGTTGAAATCTAACTTGCGTTGTTCTGACTCTTGGTGATGCATAAACAGGAAAAACATGTCCTGTGAGTAATCTGTCACTGCTAATGCAATTTTAATGCACTTTTCATGTTGGCGACCACATCAATAATTTGTGCGAGAGAAATAATAAGCAAACAAATAACACGTGATGCAGGAAGGAGCAGACTTCTCCGGCCTCTTGTCAAAGTCAATTAGAGTCCTCAGGTAATGACCCTATTTGCATTGTAAACCAGGCCCTTGTGTGAGAGGGCTAATGGGGCCACTACCTGAAGAGATTAATTGAAAGTGACATTACTTGAACTCTCCTCTTTTTTTTCCTTTCTTGCACAGCCCTCTGAAATATCCTCTCATCTTATTTTAATGCCGTGCCACAAAGTCTAAACAGCAAGGTTGAGTCTTTTTAAACTTTGACACCAGCGAGGGGGGAGGGGGGAGAGAGCAGAGAGTGCTTCTTCTCTCCATCTTAGGTAAAACTGCACAGCTGTAGGTTTTACATCTATGAATGAAAAAGAAAGGATTTATTGTTTTCCGTTTCAGTGATGAATAAAAAGTGACAGAGCAATAACGAGAGATGATTACCAACTAACAAACCTGCAGCAACAGCAAAGACTGGAGAAAAAGACATAAATAAATCTAAAAAAAGTCAATCACAACAAATAAAGACAATTAATTACATAGAGTCGTTTATATTGTCTACAAAAGCCCCAAGCAGGCATGTGCTTGAGTTATTCAGTGTCTCCTTTACCAAACAGGATTATTTTGTTCTGCAATTGGCTCATTTAGCAGAAAAACCACTGATGATATCTCACAATAGAGACACATAAAAGTGAAGACTGACTGGAAATGACTCAATACCAGAAGAGAAGTGAAACAACCTGTGTCAAAAATATGATATGCAAGCCCAAGACAAACCCTCAGAGGGTCCATTCCAGCCAGATATTTGATTTTGCAAGAGTTTGGTTTGGTTGAACCCGAATGTTCATACACTGGAAAAACTTTCAAGTACACTGCTTGGTAAAAAAAAAAAAATTCACCACCAGAAAAAAAGGTCACACACTAATATTTCGTCAGACCGCCTCTAGCTTTGATTACAGCACACATTCACTGTGGCATTGTTTCAATAAGCTTCTGCAGTGTCACAAGATTTATTTGCATCCAGTGTTGCAATAATTTTCACTAAGATCTTGTATTGATGATGGGAGAGTCTGACCACTGCGCAAAGTCTTCTCCAGGACATCCCAAATATTCTCAATGGGGTTAAGATCTGGACTCTGAATCCTGGTATTGTGGTCTCGATATATGACTGTGCCATGAGGGGAAAAAAACAAAACAATGATGGAATAACCTGGTCATTCAGCACATTCGAAACTCATTCTTTGGGAACATAAAGTTGCTCAATCTAGACCTGAGCACCTGCAGCAACCCCAGATCATAGCCCTGACCCCACAGGCTTGTATAGTAGGCACTTGGCATGATGGGTGCATCACTTCACCTGCCTCTCTTCTTGCCCTGATGCGCCCAAGACAATGGTTCCCGCCATCCTACCAGTTTTTAATAATGCGTTGGACAGTTCTTAAGACAATTTTAGTCATTTCTGCATCAATCTCCTCAGATATTTTTTCTGATTGATGCCAATAATTTGACCCTTCTTAGACAGACTAACATCTTTTCCACGACCACAGGATGTATCTCTTCTCATTCAGAAATGAGAGGTTACTCAATGCATCAGCTGGGGTTAAATAACTTGTTGCCAGCTGAAAGATAATCATTCATGTCGTCACTATCCAATAAGAGTGATGGAACCCCCAAAAATAAAATAAAATTGGTCAGAATCATCCCCCTTCTAAAACAGTCATCCCCTTTTCCATCCCATGTGTCTTTTTCAACAGTGAATATGTAAATACTACCACCATTGCAACATTTAGGGGGCCAAAACTGCAGGAGAGGAGGCACAAGAGAATATGACATGACATACTGTATTTTCTCTAATACAGGCCTGGTCTCCAATAAAGGCCTGGGCTTCAACTCATTTGAGTAAATACAGGCCCGGGCCAGTATTGGAGAAAATACGGTATCTATATCTATCCTAAACAATAACAACCCAATCAAATTAAGCCCCTGGACTACAATGAGTTTGATGCCTCCATTGTACACAAGGTTGGTACAAAGATTTTTATAGCCTTAAAATTCCATGTTGGTTGGCAATGGACCAAAACAAAGAAATCAAATACAACCAGATCCTTTCTCTTACAATCCACACATCCTTACTGAGGATAAATCTTAGAGTTACATCTCTGCTGTTATTAAAAACAGAACTGGGAGAGATGAGGGTGTAAGTGATGAGTACACAGCTACATCTGGATTGCTTGTCATTTTCCTTTTCATTTTTTCAAGTTTTAGTTGAAAAATCTTTGCTTTACTTCATATTCTGTGTTTTTTCAATGTTTTTAAGCACCTCAGTGTTAGACAATGAAAAAACGGAGAAGTGTGTGAATGTATTGTGTTTATAATCCAAGCCGACAGATGCCATATTGTGCGAGTGCATGCTATTCTTAATGTGGTCAGGATCTGCACAGATGCTGACAGTTATCACATCTTTATGATTATCTTTAATGAATGACAACAGAATATCATAAATATATCAAAATGAATCACCTCAACGCTAACAGCCAGATAATGATGGCTATTATGGATCCTATGGATTGACAGAGGATGGGGGGCTGGTGTGGAACGTGTGTGGATCTATTTCCTGTGGTTTGACAAAAAGCAGCATTGATGTTCCATCTGGAAAAAAAAACAGATGGTGAATAAAGAGAGGTGTCACACATTACCTACACCCCCACATGTCCTGTCTAATTAGTCATATTATATGTTATTATAATCTTATCAGTACACAACGTGCAGGTCTGGATTCAATATGAAAATGAAGGAAACAAAGCCTCAGTAATGCAGCCATCTGCTATTTTTCTCCCTTCACGCCAAAAGATGTTATTTTTTCCAGCACAGGAGATGTATTGTGCAGAAAAAGGGACAGATAGATGGAGGGATGGATGGGAACAAGGGGAAAGGGAGGAGGTGGCCGCTGCCACATGCTAATTTATTAAATATTGTAAGAGAAGTGACCTTGAGATCAGAGGAGTGCTGGGGCTCTCCCCAGACAGCAAACAGAAACAACGGAGCTGTCCTAATTGTGACATTACAATCCAGCACAGCGAGCGATCAGATGGGGATTGATTAGAGGAGTGGAAAGGTGGATGACTTTGTGAAAAGGTCACTGCACACTCTACCTGGAGTTTTTAATACTTCCACCCTCCGCCTGCTCTGTGGACGTGAGAGAAAGTGAAGGAGAAAGAAAAGAAAAGTACAACTCCTGGCTTTCTGGACGGTGATATTTTCCCCAACGCATTAGTAAAATCAGACACTAATTTCAGAGTGTATCCAGGCAGAAAATGATAAAAGGAAATAAAGATAGGATTGAATGGGTGGGTGTTTCTGTGCGACGGCAGCAGGGGGGCTGACATGGAGGTTAATTGAGGGGTTAACAGGGGGTGGTGTCGGCTGAAGGTCAGACTGCTGTTCCAGCCAGCAGGAGGTCTCTGCTCCCTGACGACCTCGCTGAGTGTTGTTGGTCGTGTTTCTGTGTTAGTGCGAAGGCCGCTGCCAGGTGAGCATCCTCACTAATAGAGGAAGGAGAAGAAGAGGAGGAGGAGTGTGTGACACCGAGCTGCAGAGGGGAGAGGTTTTAGATGAAACTTACACTTTTGGATGCAGAGGAAGAGAGGAAAGAAGAATGAAGCATTCAACTGTGGCACAACGTCCATTTTCATACAGCTCCCAGCTTTGATTTCACAATGTTTTGATTACGGCACTGAAAAGAATCATGCTGTTATTTATTTAAACATTTACATTTTCTGCAAGTGTACAAACTAAACTAAAATAAATACCGTAATGTCTCACAGACTACATTTTGAATAAGCAGCAGAAACTCAACGACTCTTACATCTGACGTCTTTAAATGAATAGTTTTTTTTATGATGTGAAAATTCAAGAATTCAGAAAACAAATTAAATGACACAAGACTAGGTTTGGAGAAATGGAGTAAAAAAGAAAAATGAAGGTGCTTAAAAATAGTTAAGAATGCAGGATAAAAAATAGTTGGGCGCAAAAATTTGTGTGCAAGTCCAAATAATCTGAAGAGCTTGTGGCCTTTGGTCCTTTTCACAGGACCCAATCTGATTTTCTGTGGAGGCAAAACATGACATCAAAAGAAAACCGCAGGAGCAAGAATGCAACGTTTACACCTTAATGGCGCAGGAAGCAGAAGCAATTAAGGGACTGTTTATAAGACAATTGGTTTAAGGTCAAATGCAAATATATATATTTGAGTTTCGGCGTCTTGTTCTTGCCGTTTTATTTTTTTATTTATTTAATTTATTTTAATCTTGGTTGAAGCTTTTTTTTTGTAAAGTTTGTTCAAAAGCAACATTGACATTTTTCCTTTCTGTCAATGTTATGTGACAAATGAAAATCCTGAAAATAATTGCTCATCTTTAACTTTGGAAGTATTCACTCATCCTCAAATGTGTTCCTGGTCCAGATTTTGTTTGCTACGAAAAGCCTGTTCACACATGCACCATAAAGACTTTTCAGTTTGTGCTTGTGGGAACACAGCTCAGCTAAGCTAAACATTTCGCCTGAACAAATGCTGAACAGCTTCTATGGGAATAAAACATGATAAATCTACCAACCTGGTCTAAATACAGGCTACTTGGTTTAATAATAGTAATTCCCAGATGTTGTTGTGAACATTTCAGTTTAAAGCTGATCCCTCCTACATGAGGAGCACATCACAGCTGTAACCCACTCCTCAAGTCCATGGATCAAGAACATGTGCAGGTATCAAAAGGTGTGACAAAGAGATGTTTTTACAAGACAAAAGAAGGTCAATACATGTAAACGTTACTGTCAAAACACAACATGTCCAAGATTTTCCTATAAAAGATGAAAAAAGTCCAGTTTAGTCAGTTTGAGATAATGGTTTATTTTACAAACAGATCTCTCTAAGGTAATGTACAAAACTAAGACAGTTGAAAGTTGGAGATGAAAATTAGAAAGCTCAAGTGTAACAGATTATAACAAAAACAACAGTATATTATATCGAGTAATACTACTGCAGCTACATGTATACATTTTTGCTTCTAGATGACTTCTTCACATTTTCTAAAAAAGTGTTTGGTCGACACTCGTAAGCCTGTAACAAACCTGTGGTGTGAGCTAATAACAAACATGTAAAATGAGGTTTTCTCCCTGTCTGTGAAACCTCCACAAACACAAGAACAGTGCACCATTAAGACAGGCCGTACATGACAGCACATTATCTTTGTTGGCGTTTAGAAGGGACGGCTTTTTTTGTGAGCATTTAGCGAGCAGTGCTAATGAGGGCCAGCATTAAGTATCATCACTTTAACAACATCAAAGCGGATCTCAGAGACAAGAAAATGACTCCGCTTGTGATTCACCACAAACTCATCTGGAGATACACAGAATTAGAGAAAAAAAAGGAGGAGAAGAAAACTGCCTTTACCCTGCATTAGTTTACCATTTCAACCTGACAGTTCCAGATTCCCCTCTTTGTGTTGTGTGTCACTGGGCGTCACACATTAAAGCCGCTTATATGGAGACCAGGGTCACCATTTTTTAATTCCCTATGGTGGTCTCCATGATCAGAGTGCAGTTCAACAAGTCGTGCTCACACAGTTTGTTCAGAAAATAGTGTCACACAGAAGACGGGTACCATACACAGCTGACAAAGACTCATTTACAACAGACGAGGAGACTCTAAAGGTGCTTTTCAACCAGAGGAACTAGGGTCTAAATTTAGTTCTGGGATTATTTACTCACCATTGGTAATAGTATGTTCCTTACCCTATGTGGGTCAGTAGATGTCCAAGAACTTACCACACAAAGATGACCCCTGGCTGTGATGAACTTAGTTAATACCCCGTAAACAATAGTCTTCTTTGAGCTTGGTAGTGTGAATGAAGTGTGAGTGTCTCTGTCAGTTCTAGGTGTTCTAGTTTAAAGAGTGACCCTGTAAACTGGAGACCTTCAGCTGAATGTGTCAGTGGAAATACGGTTTACTACAACTGTTAAAACACAAGGGAAGTCTTCAGGAGTGCATCCTAATTTAGCTACATGTATGTGTCAAAATCTACTCCTATCTTCAAGCTTTAGACGGGGGAACAGTCTGGTGTTTTGAATCTGTTTCTGGCTTTTTGAAATGTTTTTGCCTCTAACACTTGTCTGCTTTGAGTGTTGAATCAATGAACCAATCTCTTCCATGCTAGCAGGCTACAAGCTTTTCCACACACAGTCCGTTTTCTTCAAAGGTTAAAGAGTATTTTAATCCTACGTTACGTCAATTATGTTTGCACACTGATGCCAAAACTCTCATCCAGCATTATTTTTTTTCTTTTTTGGAACGGGTTCAATTCTCTGCTTTTTTTCAGGTCAACCCAGGTCATTTCAGGGTTTATTTGACTATCCAGGGATTCTGTATGCTAATTGCAACATTGAGTTTTCTACATTTCCTGTACTTTCCAGCTGTTTTGGTGATGTCAACCACTGACACTCTGAAACACTCCTGGACCAGGAAAATTGTACAGCTCCTCCCCCCGCAGGTAAAAACTCTACTTGCTCCTTGTGTGTTTTCAGGATGGACCCAGTGATATCTTTTTTTCTTTTTTGTCACGTAGTTAAAAAAACACAAAATCGTCATCTCTGCTTGAAGATTCCACTTCTGTCTTATTGCGATTTTTCACAATTAACAGAAAAACAAACATATTGCATTCAGTGTGCATGGCGCAGTGGGTTTTTTTCAGATTATGGACAAAAAAAACATCTAAAAATAACGGACTCAGTGTTCAAAGACCATAACTGCGGCGTTGCATATTATGATGCCGGCTTGTCTTCTCTTTCCACTGCCACATTCGCTGAAAGGCCTTCATCATTGTCTCACTGCCCTCTGCTGATCTGAGGGGGCATTGCAACTACCTTTTTTTCTTTTTTCTTTTCTTGCATCTCTGACCTGATTTGTGTGATATATCTCTGGCAAGTGGTGAAAACACAGACCAAATGGGGGCCATGCAGCTCCGTAGGGTGTTTTACCCGGAGCTAAAAGTTCCTGAACCTTCTGGTTGAAAACTACCTCAAGAAAAGAAGGCATAAGCTGTACATTGTTTATCGTATTGTAGCAGAGAACCAAACAGTAAGCACATCAGAGCTTCTTCTATCAGAAATGTGAGTACCTGCACCATATTTCCAGTAAATCCAAGGGTTTGGATTGGCCAAAGAAAAAGGAATCTCAGAGTGCAGTTTCTCCATTAAAATGAGCTGCTTGAGTTTGATTTGTGCTGTTCAAACAAACAAATGAAAAAAACACTGAAAATAAAAGCACAATCCTTACCTATGGATTCAGAAAGTAACAGATGACATGTATCCTGATTCTCCTACGATGTTTCACCAGTTTTTGCTGTTCTACAGTAGATATATGTAAATAAGCCTGTGTTGCAACACTACAGTATGCAACTAAGAATGTATGAAGTGTCACATAAATCCTCTACAGTGTTATACAGTACAATGACTATTGTTTATGAGCATGAAACAACAAATAATGGAAATGAAAACAGGGAGCATTGGTCAAAGAAGTAAGCTTTGGTTTAGAAAGCATTCCTGATGTGCAAGTAAATCAGTAAGGCAGTCTGTCTAATACTTTGTATGCAAACATAAAATACATGAAGCTCCTACACACTACAGGTTTAACTGACATGTTCATATATGTGGAGTGTTGTAGCTCCTGCTGAGCTGGTATGATGGAGAAGCCCAGTGTCGAAAAAAAAGAAGCAAACGTACACACATTACACACACACAAACACACACACACACATTTCCTCTGTCTGCTGCCAGATTCAAAGCCACCGCAGCAGCAGTTTCCTTCCATTCTTCCATCCAGAGTCCAGTTATCACCCCTGCACCCTGCTCAACCTCAGCGCAGGCCTCCCCCTCCCTATGTGGGGAAGCAGATGCCGCAGCACTCCATGCAGATCTCCAGGCAATCCGAGGACTCGCAGCAGGCGTCCATGATGCCACAGTCCATGTCGCAGGGGCTGTTGCAGTCGTCGCCGAGGTCGTCGGAGCAGCAGCAGCAGCAGCATGCCTCCGACGTGCAGGCGCCGCACGAGGCCTGCGCCACCACCATGTTGCAGAGCGTCAGGAACTCGCAGAACAGGCAAGCCAAGATGCAGTGGACGCAGCAGTCTGGGTGAGCATCGGACCAGCCAGGGTGGTGGGTAGCAAAGTAAAATAAACAGGTGAATAAAAGAAACAAAAAAATAATAACAAATAAAAGTGTGCATTGTGTTTGTAAGATTTCCGTTTCATGAAGGGAACTGTGTGTGCAGAGTGAGAGCATGCTCGGCCGGCTGACAGAAGGTAAAGGGTAAAAGAGAGGGTCAGAGCAAGCCAGGCAGGGGGGACCACAGAAATAAGAAAATTCAAAGAAATCAATTCCCCTCCTGCAGTTTTGATTAACAGAGTGTTAAATAATTGTGGCATTACCATGCAAACTGCAAGGATGATCACACAAAGATGATGAGCAAAGTCCAAGAGTGCTCGGCGATAAATAGGTGGATTAATGCGGGCAATGCTCGCACCTCTGATTAACATTTAACCTCCTCGCAGGCCCTCTTTGAGCCAGCGCCCGCATGTTTCAGCTTGTTGTTTGGACTCAATAAAGAGCTCCTCTTTCAATTACAAATACATCCATTAACCAGCAGGAATCTGCCTCTGAATGGATAAATTAGTAGCATGATGAAGACTCAGTAATGAGGGAGAGCGACAGAGTTCCAACATCCAAACTTTCACAGACAGTTTGTTAGAAACAGGCTGCAAAAGGATACAGAATTCAGAAGTTTTCTTCCTGAATAATTTGATCCAGAAAGAAAATCATGACATGAAAAAGAAAAAAGGAGCAAGAAAATCAGACTTTGTTATTGCACAGTGATTTAAATGTTGAGTGAAGATAGTTTCTGCATGGCCTATGGACGAACTATTGGACTAATAACAGATAAATGTACACAGTTTATGTTGTCATCAGTGATTCTGCTCCACACTCCAACTTCTGGAGACGTTTCTGAGTCAGTAAATCAAATTAAATATCACTGGGTAAGTGCGCCTGGCACATACCCCTTGCAGCTGTCTCCTTTTTGAACCAAGGCCAGCGCAGCGCCACTGCTTTGGAGTGTTAAAAAGACATGATGTGGATGTATGCAGAAAAATAGCATTACAAACAGGCTGCATTTGCATAACTTTCATCAGCCCATCTTGAGCTGTCAGAAGGGGCTGTTACTGATTGGGTTAGAGGGAACGCAAAAGGAGGAGAGTGTGGAGGACGAGCACGGGGAGGCAAGCTGTGGACCGCTGGATGCTCATGTTTGATTAATCAAAGTAAAGGAGGATTTTTTTTTTTTCTTCCTATTTTCGCAGAGCTCAGGGGCTGCAGAGCTGACCAGGAGCTGTAGCTGAGTGTGATACAAACAAGATAGAGAAGGGAACATGAAACGAGCCAGTGTGAGCGTGCGGGTGTGCATCTGTGTGTGCGTGTGTGTGTGTAAAGTTTGAATGCATCTTATTATCCTTATCTGAGGCCATAACACTGGCAGTGATGGAAGATGCATGAGAAAGAATCTGTTAGCGGACAGAGCAGGAAGGTGCCGTTAGGTTAGTTATGGTTTATCTAGTTCTGGGGAAACAAAACTCTCACCAGCACCAAGGGAGCGGGACACAATTGTCTTGAGAGGGAATTTTGACCCTTTGGACACACAACTCTAAATCTGGACTCATTTACAATGAATGGACCGTTAATCGCAGTTATATGGTCAGAGTTTGTTTGAGGAGGAAGAAAAAGATAAAGCTACAAGACAAAGACTGAAAAATGCAGTCACCTGGCCAACATATCATACATGTAATTGCCACTGATTTTGTCATCTTGGCTTTGTTGACCAACCATTACACACCTCACTATCAATATATGCTTTTATTTTGAAAGGAGCCAAAAAAGTGAGACTGCTAGATCTCAAAGTTACAGAATGTAGTTAAATCATATTGAACAGTCAGTTTTACATATTCTAGCATCACCCTGATGTCAAATAAGTTCTTGGGGTATTTTACATTGTCAGTTACACCCACAGAGCAGGTGTGAAGAGGTGTGAAGTTTACACACAGAGAATGGTGAAGTTATTTAATCTAAGGAAAGAAAACTGCTCTAAAGTTTGGCCAGTGTAATTAGGTGTTCTGTCTAGGTATCATCTGTGCAGAGAAAACAGTGAAGGCTTAAAAAGGCAAAAAAGGAGCAAACTCCAACATGAGACTTCTTAAAAGGTGCATGAGCAAACAAAGACTACTAAAAAAGGTAGAAATTCAGCATGCTTGCTGTCCTTTAACATCTTTTAATCCAGGCAGAGCAGCGTAAAGAGCAACAACAGACACTTCCCCGGTCTTTCATGCATCTGTTGCTGGTCTGTACGCTACTCTGCCTGGATTAAAAGATGTTAGAGGACATTTAGTGCGCTGACTCTTCTACCGTTGCATCCCAAAACATATTTTTTAACCTTTAAGACTCTTTTGGCTCATGTCTTTATCAGACCGTTCCTTAAAGAAGCATTGTTGTTCTAAAAACCATGGATGGTAGTAAAGAAAGACGATTATACCAGTGTCTTATCCTGCAATAAAAGCCGAAGAGCAAAATAAACGCTGGCTCCATGCACCCAGCCTCAAAGTTCATCCTAACAAACTTTGAAGGACCCAGAGGGTAAAGCCATGCCAGTGTTCGGGATGTAACAGCAGACAGTGAATACCATACAAAAACAGTACACAGGCATTAAGCAGCGGCCAGCCATCTCAGCTATTCACTTGGATGTATAATTCAGCACCAGCGATTAGTCTGAATCTTAGAGAAGCCAGAAGGGAGGAGGGAAGGACGGGGGGCCGTATACTGTACACAAGAGAGAGCTGGACGCAGGGCACATCTCCATGAAAACACAGAGACACAGACAGAAAGGCAGACAGAGACACAGAGTGAAACCAACCAACAGACAGACAGAGCTGCGCACACTGACACTGCCCCTGTTTAATGTCAGCGAGCGGCGATGAAGCCCACAGTTTGCAGGACCAAAAAACAGAGTCCGGCGCCTCAGAGGAAATAGTTCGAGACATCTGGAAAGCTAACATCAAAAAAAGGGAGCGGCATGACACAAAACAAGCTGGATGGGCCTCAGAGCGGCAAGCTGTGCAAAACATTCAAACTCACAAAGAGGGAGAGAGAGGGAGAGACGCCCAGAGACAGAGAGAGATTGATCAGGAAAAAGCTTTGGTGGCCATGGGAGTGCACAGAAGGCACACATGGGTAGAGAAGGCAGAGGATGTGGGCTGGACAGCAGAGGACCACAACGTTCACTTTAAAGCCGCCCTGCTTATCATGCATGACAGGAAGTCAGAGCCAGAGGAGCAAAGCTTACACAACACACACAAACACATCAAGGTTCACATCTTAGGCAGAGCACGCTCGCGGCTTTGGCCCTAAACCGCTAAATGAGGCTAAAGCAGCTTGAAGCCCTTAACTGATTACACACAATTAACAAAAACATAAACTGGATGACAAGAGTTGTGACAACCCGCCCCACTGAACAGAAACAATGTGGGTAAATGACTCCTCAGAAGCGGTGGTGTTATCACAGATTGGCTACGCTGCCGACGGCGTGTGCCAAGAAACACAGGGAGCCACAGACTCCCCAGAGCTAGCTCCAGCTAGCTTTACGCCTTTTATTTCCTGTGTTCAGGGGGCTGTTTAGGAGGCTAATTTCACAGGCAAACAGATTATGTTAATCCGTGTAAACATTCAAACACCACAGCTTGGCTGTTTTCCGGGGGGAAATAAATAGTTGAGAGCGAACATATTGATTCTGAGTGCTCTGGCGTCTGCAAATAAGCAACACAAAAGCCATAATGAGACAGACTTGTGGAGCTGCTGCGTTTTCTCTCTTTTACACCCTCATTCCTCTGTTCTTAAGCAATTAAGATGTTGAAAACATGACGTGTGTGGAATATCTGCGCTGGATGAATCCCACCTTTTCTCTAGAGGTGTTGTGGTTTGTTTAGTTTCCCTTTAACTACATCAGATCCATATTTTAAGTAAAGCATCATGAACTAAAGAGCTGACCGCCCACCCTTCTCCTTCATTTAAACTCAAATAGAAGCAGACCATTATAGATCTTTTAACACAAAAAAGAAAAGTCTGTTTCCTTTTTCATCCTGAGTAAAAGCCTCTACAGGGGGAGAAAACCGGAAAGTAAAAATTACCCCATTGCGGTGAAGAAACACGCTCCAACCTTCGTACTGCCCATGCCACGGCACACATGCATGTCAAACACAAACACTCACGTTCTCATAGTTTGAGTGAGGATGCTGCAGGACCTTGTTAATAAGGGGCCAGGGGTGGTGCTGACGGGATGTAGAGCGAGCCAGAGAGGGCCCAGAGAGGTGTGAGGGGCACAAAGATGGCTGGTCACGACTTTTAATAGGCGCCCCGCGCTCTGAGGCCTCGTTAGACGATCACACCTATCTCCCCTATGGAAGAGGACCAGCCGCCCGCCTTCATTACCGGACTCACCTCGGCCTTACACCTGACAAAGTGACGGCTTCCCCGCATGGCACACGCACCCTCTGACTTGTTGTTAAGGAAAATAAAAGCCACAGGAGCGGGGGTAAGATGTCATTTGGTCGACGGGAGTGATAAATATGAAGGGTCATGCACTCCCATCATTAAAAGGTGAGAGAAGAGGGGAAGTTATTGTCAATATCTTCTATTTCAGGAGGGCCTTCTGGAAAAAGCCAATTTGAATCATGATCACGGTTTGATGGTGTATTGCTTCTGACTATTAACCTGCTTAATCCTTACTGATTATTTCTTTTAAATATGATGTAACCGAGATCACATTTGTTGAAAACACAATGACTGGCCTTGATTGAGAAACCACTGGACTGATTTTACAAGCAGCAGGATGCAAACAGACAAGCATGCAAGCGAATAAGTGTTAAAAAGTTAGTGTGGAGAGTTTAACCATGTGTGCGTTGCTTTTTGTTACCTTGCTTGTTGTTACTCACCTTCAGGTAAAGGAGCCTTCTGTGACCCCGTTGAACTGCCTTTGCTGCGTCGACTGCTGTCGCTGTTCACCGACAAACTGGACCTCAGTTTCCTCTGCACTCTCGTGGACACCGGTGTTGAAGGCTGCTTCCTGGGCTGCTCGGTTGCCGTCGCGGCGGCGGCCGCGTGAGCTCTTGACCCGCCGGTGGCCCCCTTGCTGATGTTGGCACCGCAAGTGCATGTGCGCGTGGCCCCGTGGATTCCGTTGGCATTACTCAGCGAGGGCGTGCCAGTGCCGTTGTGGAGAAAACCATTTTGGTCCTTGGCAGCAGCGTCTCCCCCGGCAGGCTCCGAGGGCACATGCTGAGTCTCAGACTGAGGCTGAGCTAGAGGGAGACATGAGAGATTACAATTTTACTCGTGTTCAGGAGATTCAGCACAATTAAATCAGTGTTTAAGAGGAAGTTTCCTGCAGAAAGTCACAGAGAAGCTCTAAGCTCAAGGTCTTAACACTAGTAAATCAAATAAAACCGAAAAAAACTTTGACAACACATTAAAAAGAACATCAGGGTCCAATGTTGAGATTTTTGCCTATTTGCTCTTTAGGACAAGTACTTCCCTCATCTACTTTTCCATCTTAATTCCTACTCGTTTTCAAGGTACTTTTTCAGATCAGTGCAAAGTGAAAGTTGCACCTGGTTGTTTTCTGAAGAATTTCAAACTCAGGATTGACACATTTTAGTAAAAGCTGTAGCCTGGTAACCCTGTATTTTGTTACACACAAGTAGGCAAAAATAACTGCTATTTATTTGATTGAGGGCTTTCATTTTTCATGCCCCCCCCTGCACAGCTTTGGTTGGGGCACCATATTCTAACAAGTTTGCTTGTCAGCGCATACGTAGTAGCAAGTATGCTTTGTTGCTTTACTCATTAATGGATAAATTCAAGCTGAACAGAGGGTTCAGTTAGTGGAACAGATGGTGATAAACAGCTCTCAATTTTTCCCCAAGTTAAAGTCAAATAACTTCTCATGCATTTATTTCCATGCATTGTGCTGCTCCCTCGTAGATTAAAGTTAATGTAGATCACCCAGTGGCGTCCTGTCTCCCTCAATGCAGTCAACATTTACATATAGTGATCCATCCATATCACCGATAAGAGATTTGCTCTTCTGGAGTGTGTTCTGAGAAAAAAGTGATGTATATATCTGTACTATCTAAATCAAAAGATGACCAGAGTATTATTTTTGAAGAGCAGCAGGTTTTAGACGTGTCAGTCACATACTGACCATAAAGACTGTGTGTCTATCAGGGTGCTTATATCAAAGGGAAACAAGGACATTTTTATGCATTTCATTATTTGTTGTTTCATTAGTTTACTGGCTACTCAGGCTTTTGCAGTGACAGAAACGAGTTAAGACAACAATAAAGTTATCAGATCTGTCCTTACAAGTTTTGCTTGCCCGTCAGCTTTTTGAAGTTGCCCTGGGCATTCGGGCAACTGTTAATGTTGGACCTTAAAAATGCAATATTTATATACTTTAATAAATAACTTTATAATTCCAGCACTCAT
This sequence comes from Thalassoma bifasciatum, assembly GCA_008086565.1. Lineage (NCBI taxonomy): Eukaryota > Metazoa > Chordata > Actinopteri > Labriformes > Labridae > Thalassoma > Thalassoma bifasciatum. The sequence goes on from RPOG01000325.1 coordinate 193,432, forward strand.
TTCTATAACAAGAGGGAACACAGAAGGTTACTTTGTCTTCTATTCAGAATAAATGCTTGACAAGCCTGTAACTTTAATCTAATTGAAAACATCTTCGTCTGCACTCTCCTGCTTCCCCCATTTAATACTTTTTACTGATACTTAAAGTCACTGAAGCTTGTGAAGTTCAGCTCTTCACAAAGCGAACACAGGAACGGTGTCACACCAGAACTCGCAGATAAATCATTCTCAGCAAATCTTGCCACCGGTCCCTAACATGATAATATCGATCATATGGCAAACATTTCAACCCAGCATGACGGAGAGAAGTGAGAGATATAGGAGCCTCGTATGTGACAGCGCTTCAGGCTGGCAGACATTTGTGGGAGCAGCACCCAGGTGAGTTGAGACGGTGTGCGAGCGGGAAAGAGAGATTAATGCGGTAGAAAGAGAAAGAGAGCCTGTGATACTGTGCATATACAAAATAGCTGCTGTCTGCAACGGTAATGATCTCCTTTCCTCTGAAAAGCTCAGAGATGGCCTCGACTAGTCTTTCTAAGCGGATGTGTGACAGGCTCGGAAAGTCAGGAGACAGCGACCTGTCTGATAAGAAAGAAGGCGAAGGATGTGAGTGACTAAAGGAGGTGGCATTTTACTGAGAGGAACACCTGCACATTCAGCTCTACTGGGAGTTACTCCTGCATTACCTTCGCTCCACATCAGAGCCGTTTGCATGCGCACGCAGCGACAGTGCACGGTGAACTTGAGGGTTTGTGAATTATTCATCTCTTTTCAAGTGTGTCTGTGTGAACCATACTTATTCTTCTTCCCTTTTTCTATACTTCCTGTATATACATTAAATATATCCTCACCCCCAAATTCTGTTGCATTCAACAGTTGTTGGCTTAACCTGACTCTGCTGGTGTGTTACGACAGTCCAGAAATCAACAAATGTTCCAGCATGGATGCAAACTTAATAAAGAACTTTATAATTTTCCTTCCATCTTTATTTTCCCTCCGTCAGCTCACCAGCAGCACAATTACGGTTAACAAGAGAAGGGCGAGAGTGTGGGAATCAGGGCCTCGCGCCTTTTTAACAACACATCACCCTGGGAGAGGCCGGACGTGAATGTGGATGTAAAACAAAGCAATTAAATACACATGCTGGGTTTTGCCTTCTCCTCATTCAGGCTCCTGCGTGCAGCTCGGATAAACAAATATAGACTTCAGGGATCAGGATTCAACGCAATTTGAATTAGACAACCGGGTAGCATGCGCTAGAATTCATTATGCAGTGATTTAAGACCAGGTTGATGGATTTTCTCCTCCAAAAGACAGAAGCTTTGCAAGCTGCCCATGACAATGTGGGGAGGGACTAAAGCTGGCTAACAAGAAGATTTAAAACAGGCCTCATCTGCTGTTGTTCAGTTTTACCCCTGACAGCTGCAGTTTGGTTACATTTTTCAATCACTTTTAATATATGCACCTAACGGCTCCCTCTTCTGCTGTTGGTTCACAGAATACAAACACGTGCACACCTGAGTACAGCAACACTTTGAGCCTCACAGAAATGACCAAGAAAAGTTTCCACCAACTAAGATGTTTACCTCTACCGTGACTCTGATCAAACTTTAGAGATCACTTTGTTGCTGCAGCTGTTTCTCGCCCTGTTATGATAAACAGAACGACATCCTGAGCCTTCAGATTTTCCGCAGTTGCCTTCTCACATGTTCCTCACAGCAGGATGAGAGGGGGATTTCAGGAGGAAGGACATAACGTTAGGGAGGAAACTGCGGTATTCATCCTATTATGCTTGTAAAAACCAACAAATGACTGGTTCAACTGAACTGACTGCCTTCATTTCAATGCTTATTGAATCCTTATTTCAGTGATTGGATGTTTAGTTTTGTTTAGTTTATTTCGCACACATTAACAGAAATAGTGCAAGGAAGGAACCAAGAGTGCAATGAGCTGTTCTGGCAAGTAGAAACCAGTATAAAGTGGCTCTCCTAAGTGCATGGAATTTCACAGTATGGACTTGTCATGTAATTTAGGTTCCCCAGGTCAGGGTCAGGCCCTGGAGATCAAGGGGAAACTGCTATGGGGATCATAAAATGCCTTTCAAACAATAATAATAATAAACCATTCTTCTTGAAGGTAGGGTCTGCAGGAATTTCAATTGCTGTCTGTAAACACAACATCCAAACTGGGCTCCTCCTCCATGGCTCAGTGCCACTGTCTCCAACCATAGCTACATGAACACACTCACCAGCCCAGCGAGCACCTGCAGCATCATGTTTCAACAGAATTACACGTGACTTCCTGCAGGTAAATGATGTATCCTGCATATATTGTATCATTCTTCCTCTGTGCTACAGCCACTGTCATAGCCACTCAGGATAGCTTCTCCCTCTTGCAATCATGAAACACACAAAGTCACTTGGTCACCAAACGTCCCAAGTCAACCAGAACATCAACTGAACAGGCAGAGGAGGTTGAGGTAGACACAGACACTGACACACATGTATAAAGACCCGTAAATGACGATCAAGCAAGATTATTCCCATAAAAGTCTTGGTCTCCTCACCATGATTTTGGGGGTTACAGGCTGAAAAGTTTGGGAACCCCAATCTACTCAACCCATCCAACCAAATTAATCTGTGCGTTACTTTTCCAACTGAGTTTCAACAGCAGATCAAGAGTTCTCCCACATCTTTATAGGTAGGTAGCTCGAAAAAAAAAGGTTGATTAAGTGAACACAACAAAAACATCAGGGTATTTCAGGAGTGTACCGCATGTAAAAAAAAAAAAAAATGAAAGAAAAGATAACTGAAGTACATGTCCTATTCCACTAACAAATACAATAGCTACTTAGACTTTTGGAAAGCCGTGTGTTACATTTTATTTCTCGCTTTCTCTTGCCCCAGGATATTGCTCCACACTCTGATGCACAAACAGGATAAGCTGGCGTTCAAGGGCCTGGGAAGTCCCTGCAAACAGCAAAATATGAACTTGTCTCCTATCAAAAACCTCTCTGACACAAACATAACTCACAGCTCTTTTTAAGTCAGTGGAATAAGGCAAAATGCTGTCAAAGGATGTCAGTTTCTCCACAAATCAATCACTCAAAGCATCTCACAAAATAACAGTCGTTTTTCCCATTTAGGTCAGACGAACCAGCCACACAAGCTCACACACAAACACACACTCATGCACAAAAAGGCCAAAGTAGACAGAGAGGCATAATTACCTTTCCTTTTGAGGAAGTCAAGCTTTCAATTTAGCAAAGTATAAATAGTCATTAAGAAACCACCACGTAAAACCCAGAGTACATAAACGGCGACTCGGGTTTCTGACACGCTGCAAAACCCCAAAAAGTGGTGCAAGTCTGCGGAGGAGTGTGTTTCAACAGCAGGTTCCTGGACCGTCTTCACACAGCCTCATACTTTATTTTTATCCTGATGAATATGGAGACAAAGACGAATGGACACGGTGGAGTGATATTCATAATCATTGATCATGATAATGATGATACTGTCAAAGATGGCAATGACAGACTTGTACAGTCACAAAGAGACGAATGAAGACGTAATGAGAGAGAGGAGGAGTACTGTAAGTCCTGCTAGATTGTACTTCACTGCTAAGTTAGGGAAGCAAAAACTTTGACTGCAAGGGCACCACCAGCATTTTAAAAATTACATATGTGGAAGAAAATGTATAGCTTCAGCTATTTATAGTAAAAAAAAGCCTGCTGGCATGTTTACAGAAACATGCTGGAGAACACATGACCAGATTAAAGTTATAAAATGGTGCAGAAAATACAAAATGCAAAAAGGAGAATTGGGAGTGTGACAAAAACCTTGGTAAGCAATTCACAGAAAACAATTTATTTGAAATAGTCTGTTAATCAGCGGATCCAATGTTTAAGACCACAGATCAAAAACTCCTGAAAAAAAAATCGAAATTAAACATTGAAAAAAGGACTCAGTAGTAAGGAGCCACTGAAGGAAAAAGCAGATCATGATCCCCCCCACCTGCACTGTGTCGCCTAGAAAACATCTCAGTGGATCTTCTTGATACAACGGTAACGTTGGACACCATCAGGGCCACCAAGGTTCAATTTTTTTCTCTCTAGAGAATCAAACTCTCTTCCACCTTTCAATGTCCCATGTTTGCTGCTCTCCATCAAAGTCCAAACGGGCATTTTAGTGGAAGAAGACGAGGCCTTTGAAAAGGTTTCTAATTACATTTACAAGATCCAACGGTGCAAAATGTAAATTTGTGCAATTTATCGACCGGTCTTAACATTTCTCCTATATTGCCTCCTAATGGAAAACATTTTCCTTTCTCAGAAGCAGAGTTTGCTGATGTACACACACAGCAGAAAACTGAGCACTCATATCTGGTATCAAGAGACAATGGAGGGACAGGTGAGCTTTGAGTTCATCAGTCTGTAATGATGGCACAAGGAATTTTGAGCACACTTTGTGACTGATTTTTACAGAAACCACTAAAAAAAACAGTTAACAAATAGAGCATTCATGTGTTCCTTTCACACATAATGAATGTGTCAGCAAGAGCTGAAGTATTTTCCCCTTCACTGAAGGCATTTCACGTGGATTTACACTATACTGGGTGTAATCATTTTTAAGATAACATACCGCAATAATAAATTTGATGACAGTGAAGTTTAATATTCCACCTCAGTATTTATGAGGAAAAATGCCCTGAAGGAGCAACACAAACGCACTTTACCACAGCTGAAAACACAACCTGCTTTAAAATTTAACATTAACAACCAGCAGCAAGTTTTTGAAAAAATAATACCGTACTGTGCAGGGAAGGGAAGGTGTCCTGAGACAACCGAATGCTCACAACCTGACAGGTTGCATTAAAACGCCATGTATCTGAAGGAAAAACTGGACACACACATGCACACACACTCTAAATTGGACCTGTAACCTCCCTATTTGGAGTACATCAACAACTGTTGAGAGTGTACATTTGTAGTTGAATAAAACATGGTACTCCCCTACACACGCTGTCACACACATCACAGGGAAAACTAGGGGGTGAGTGCTTCTTGACTGTCTAAGCAGCATCCCAATTTGGTCCCAGCTACTAGTAGCTGACAGCCTCAAATATCTAGGGAGCATTTTTAAAAGGCCAGTGTTTGATGGATTCATGAAGAACACACAAATATAATTGCCATTTGTCACTGAGTCTTCAGCGGCTGCACCACACAGGGACCGAGCTGCAGAGTGCCTGGAGAGCGCCCGAGCTGTGTGGGGGATCGCTCTGTATGTAAAACCGAGTCTATAAACGCCTCCATTTTTTGTCACAGCAAATAGGTCCTACAGGAGGGAGCTGGAAATTGCACCCAAAAGACACAAGAAAGAAGAGGAGGATACACATATGTCACAATCTAACACACATACACACACATCTACTGCACACTCAAAAGCAGGAGGAAATATGGATGCATGCATGTCAACTCTAACAGAGCTGTATAAACAAGAATTCTAAAATAGTCAAGAACATGAAAATATAACGCAGAGGTCAAACAGGGCAGTGTGCAGATTCTCATTTGCACACCAAGTCGCAGGTAAGTCAGGCACAAGCTCTGTGTTTCTAAAGCTCAGTCCTTTTTAATATTAATGCCCCAGAGACAGAGAGGAGAGACGAAAGGTGTTTGCCCAGGCTTATTAGAATGCCCATCATAGCGAGCATACAGTTATTCAAATGTCACATCATGTCAGCCAAATAAACACAATCCACATCCTGTGTTTATCTCCTAATAGCCATTATTACACAATGCTCCCCGTTTGTCAGTGAATGAAATATGAGGCCCTTTTTATTCTTCCTCAGGAGTTTTAAACTTGCAGCAGTTAGCTCTGAAATGCTAATTCCTCTAACATAGCCAGCATTTGTTTATCTTTTTATGCTCTATATTAGAAAAACATGTATATTTTCTGCTTGGCTGCTCGTGTACCTGCATGATTGAAATGCTAATTTGTAAATGTGCAATGACCTAGGCAGACTCCCCTTACCACACGCCGCCACCACCACCACCACCCAGAGCCCCGCGCCCCCTCCTCCATCCTGCCAAAACAGCCTGAGGTATCATCTCTCCTCCTAACAAACAGCAGCGTGTGGAGCAGCCCCTGCCTTTCAATCCAAAGGGATATATTTTCTCATTAGAAATTATACATCTTCCCTGGCCATATTTATAGACGCAAAACCAGGGGAATTATGCTGCATGGAGAGTGCGAGGGACAGAGAGAGAGAGAGGAAAATAGTACAATGAATGTTATTACAAAGGGCTCTGATTGAAATTTTCCTTGGGCATATCAAAGCCTCGTTTACCGTTTGACCTTCCAAACTACGGGACAAGGACTTTCTTTATTGTCTGGAAAAATGCATTCGAAAGACCAGACAAGCGACTCAAAGATCATTATTCAAGTGTCCCTGCACAACAAAACCCAGAACTGTGATTAGCATCAATATAATGCAGATATCAGCGGTGTGAAATGAGAGCAAATTGGCAATGTCAACTGGCAACCAAGAAGGAGCGTTTGGTTTGAAAATTAGCCTTCTGGCATGGCGTTTGCAGAGAGGACAGCAACCTGACAGAGGCTAACAGAAATGTCACTTGTTTCAACAGATAGTTTTTTAAAAAAAAATATGACGTGGGGCGTCACACAGCCTTCATGGTGTTGTCAATTTATACACACAGGCGTGGTGTTTTGTATTTATCCAAGATAAAGTGATGATGATGGCGGAGGAACGGGTGGTGATGACCACTGAGGATTGCTAAATTACCTGCTCTGATATTGGATCCTCATCAGCAGAAGTGACAAGCTCTACATGTGTGTGTGTGTGTATGAGTGTGTGTGTGGGTTTGTTAACCTTTTACAGAACTCTATTAGCTCTCGTCACCTGTCAGGGCCCATCATATTGTGTTGCATCTCATTTAAGCAGGAAACATCACATTTTCGCCTGTTTTTCTCTCCCCATCCCAGGACAGTGGGTGTACGTTGCTGGTTTTTGGCGGTGACGTGCTTACTTTCTGTCCTGTTTTTAATTCATGGTGACAGTCGTTCAAATTTGGCTCCTCCAACCTGCTGAAGGGGAAATGACACGAGAAGACAGAGCTTAATATTATTTCCCCCTCACCCCCTCCTAAGCGGAGCTGCCTCGATGCAACAAAGAGAGAAGCAGGGCATTAGGGACTTGCTAATTTCAAATTTTGCTGCTGATTGAGTGGAAAAAATAACCCCCTCGGACCTTGTTCTGCTTAATTACATTTTACAGTAGAAAAGACAACTTGAAAGACAAGTGCTTGATTCGACGAGTCTCTCTGAAAGCTCATTGCATGAGGCTGGTTAAGGTGTGTGTGTGTGAGTGTGTATGTGTGTGTGATGGGGGGGTCAGTCATCAATTATCCTTTGATTTTAAAACGGAACTTTCTCCTAGATTAATACGTCTGACTGCTATCTAAATCATTGAAACTCCCAATGAGATGCCATTTTCTCTTACATGAATCATGTTGAGGGGGAGTCATTCACACCCTCCCCACCTCACCTCACCCCTGAGCCCTGGCCACAGAAGTCTCTCTGGTCTCTCCACTGTTGTGTGGAATTTGGCATGGTGCTAATTTCAGTGCTGCTAATGTAGCAAGACATGAAGGAGCGATCACAACCTGGCTGCTGCGAGACTCTAAATGGTGTCTTTTCCTCTTCTTTCCTCATTTCGGAGATGAATTTGTACGAGCCTGTTTCTGCATTAGGCTTTGTCAAACGCCTTTTCTTCTCCCTCATCTGTTTCTCGCCATCCGAGGAGGAGTGCAGCAAAGAGAGACAGCTGAGTGCAGTGTCTTTAAAAAGCTGCACATCTTGCACGGATTTAGGCTTTACACGGCTAGCTACCGCAATTTCTAGAAAGATCAATTATGACGTGACTCAGAGCAGGCCTGAGGGAGCTGCCAGGCTCCATACTCCAAAAACGTGCTCCACCCTCTCCTTCGCTGACGACTCAAAACAAAACCAGAGCAACAGAGCGGGAGTGAACAGGGGGGAGGGAGGGAGGTGAACGGGGGTATTTTCAGTTTCAGTTACATCGATGACTCAAATATTCCACCAGCTTCAAAATCTCCTCGCTGAAGTAGAAGTTCCACAGGAAACTCGCTTGTTTGAAATTCAACAGCAGGAGCGCAGACATGCACATGTGCACATTTTATACACATATACACAAAGGCATGCACAAACGTACACAGCCACACACCAAATAATGTGCACCGTGCAGCAGATCTACTATCCACCACTCCCTAAAAGCCAAAATAAAGCTGAGGTCTGTCTGTAGGTCAGAAAGGGGATAGGCAGTCTATCAAAATACCCCCACATCTAGTTCCTTTATTTGCTCAGTATCAATCTCAGCATTAACCCTCTGCTAATGGGACAGCTGTGGGTCAGCGCCTCGCATCTTCAGGATGCCAATCAGGGCCTTAAGCTGAGAGATCAGCCTTTGGGACAGAGGTGCTCGTCTGCCTTTGAGTGGCTTTTTAAACACGGAGACGCCTGTATCGATTTTAGCTCATGCCTGAAAGAGAGGAGGGAGTGGGGGTGTATTGCACTTGCCGGGGCCTGTGTTGGCTGTGGCTGTCTCCGAGTCTGGATGGGAGCCAGCCCACGGTCCCTGGTCACCCTCTGCTGATCAGGGGGGGCCTGACAGAATGACCTAGCGTAGAGGCACTGAACCTGCAAACACGAAGGGGGCAAGAAGCGGGAAGCTCGAGGGGGTCAGGGCTGGCGGGGGCAACATCAGCAGAGATCTCAGTAATAGAAAAGGGTTTTAACCTTAATGTTGGAGCCAAAACCCTGTTAGAGGCCAAGTAATCCCCCCTGCACTGCTCTCATTTGAACTGACTGATTTTTTTTCTCTTGCTCCCTTCTGTGTGAGAGAGAGAGACGCCGTCCTGCATGGTGTTGGTTTGGAGGCAGTAAACATGAGAGGAGCGAGCCACTTGGTTCTCTTTTCTGAGTATTGGTATTGAAAAGCCTTGGTAAATTTGATCTGTTATGTTCTATTTTTTTGTTAAAAAAAAAAAAAAAAAAAAAGGTACAATTTAATGTGCAATAAATGTCCATAGGTGAGTGAGTTATTCTTAACATTGTGTTTTGGTTTTTTTTCATGTTGCACTGGTGGAAGAAAAAAGTTTTAAACCAAGTTCCAAAAAATAAAACTACATATGCTTCAGCAACGCCCTGTTTCCATACAGATGTGTAGCTCTGTCTTTCACCAACTTTTTGGGTCACTACTGAACATTCATAACTTATTAAAGTTGAGGTCTTATCACAACTACAAGTTAATTGTCTTTTTTAGAAAGTTGAATCAAAACTTTCCATTATATTCTCACAGGAGGTAAATCCTAATATTCATAAAAACTAAACTTGGTCTTTGTACAGAAAGTTATGTTTTTTGTGTTTTTAGTCAGCTACTAGATTTTTAGGCTAAAATGGGTGTTAAGTTGTCATTTTACTCAGAGATGACATGGGTAGTGTCTCTTATGTGGTAAATACATAACACTTGTAAAATATAAAAAAAGAAGAAGTATCACAGGTCTGAGAAGTAGAAATGTTAAGTCCACACATGTGGATGCAGGGTTTCGAAGAGGTCAAAGCTACATCACATTGCATAATAGGAGAAGAAAAATGCAAACTACTACAAAATGAAGAACTAGAAGAGAAGGAAGTTGCTCTAAAAGTAGAGGCACAATGACACTGGTACACCAAACAGTTTTGCTCCCTTAACACCACCTCATTGGATAAGATACAGGAATTTCTGAGGACATAACTTGCTTCCTACTTGACGAAAACTGTATTAATAATGCATTTTATTCACCAAATTATAAAGTAATTGTCTTAATAAATGCATGATCTGATGCATAGTTGTACATTCAGCTCACCAACACTTTCAGACAGGTATGCCCAGAGTCAAGCCTGGGGGCCATCCATGCCCTAAGGTCCATTTCAATACAGCCCCAAGCTTTCATCTGATGATGTTTTAACTATGTCACTGAAATGAATCATGTGCTACATTTAGTTTAGATTTAAATTAACATTTCCTGCCAAGTGCACAAACAAAACCAAAGTATATCCGGTGACATTAAATGAAACCTGATTAAATCCAGATCCTGATCCTGCCATAAAAAACACCCTGACATATTTTGCCCATATCGCCCCCTAATGGATAATAATATCCTTCAGATGCAGAGTTTGCTGATATTTATACGGCACATAACACTGCAGAAAACTGACTACTTATCATCTGGTATCAAGAGACACCTGACGGACAGGTGAGCTGTGATTTCATCAGTCTGTGGTGATGGCACAAGACATTTCGAGCACACTTACTGACTGGTTTTTATAAAAATCACTGAAAGGAGTTAATAAAAAGAGCAGTGATTCCCAAATTGTGGGTTGAAAGTGGGGCACCAAATTCTTTCCAAAATAGTATGGGACATTGGTGGTTGGGGGTAATTATATAAAGATAACAATATACAGAGTAATACTTTAAATGTTAAATCTTGGTTATGTTTAAAAGGATATCAATAATGTTCAAATATTTATGTATTAAAAAAAGTGCCTCTGTTTGACCTCTGTATTTATAGGGATGGATGTTTGTTGTGAAAAACTGCTTGACACTTAAAAGTGGGCTCTGGGTTGAAAAAGTTTTTTTCACCGCTAATAACTATTGTTTACATTTTGATGCAGCATGTCTTTTCTACTGCACTGTTTCCACTAAAACATCTGGATACCTTTGAACCACTCAAGCCATTTACAAAGAGGTCAAGAGGTGTGAAGACAACTTGGTGAGATTGCACCAAACGCCCTGCGACAAAGAAAGAATAACCATTCGTCCTCCACAGTCAGACTCCATATATGTTGCCTAGTATCTTGCATAAGCACTTAAAAGGCTTCAGTCCATGAATCGAGGTATGCATATCTAATCACTTGGCTCAAGTATTTTGAATATCTTTAAAAAAAAATTAAGAGTGAATAGGCTAGGGCACTTCGGGTAAAATATGCTAATTAACACACTTGAAATTTCCCATATGAAATCTATCTGCAGCAAGACAATGAGAAAATAATTACAACAGAGGTAGAATTACAATGGCCATTTTAATCAACCCCTACACTAGCATTTCACCCTATTTATACAGTTTTTGATTCCATGACCCACTGGTAAGTAATCACTTGAAAATTACGGTTCAGTTTATAATAGGTCTTTGCTTTAGACACATAATTTCTGCAGAGAAAGGGCTCTGAGGATTACAAAGAAGATATGAGTCTTGCATAACAACAATCACTGTGCAGTTCCTATAGATGAAGAATAAAAAAAAACATTGAGGGAAAAGAAAAACTGGCATGAGGTTAAAAAGTCTTTGAGCACGAACGCAACTTTTGAATATGCATTTGTTAAGTATTCACAGCGCTTCACCTTTTCCACATTTTGTTATGTTTCAGTCTTATTCCACACTGGAAATTGTTTCACAAACTTGTACACAAAACTACTCATAATGACAACAATCAAAAATAGTTTTGTTTTTCTTTTGCATATTTATTAAAAATAAAAAAACTAGGACACCACATATAGGTAGGTATTCCCAGCCTTTACTCCATACTCTGTTTATGCACCTTTGGCAGCAGGTACAGAATCAAGTCTTTTAAGTATGATGCCACAATCTTGGTACATGGGTAGGTTGGATGGGAGCATCAGTGCTCAGCCATTTTCAGATCTCTCAGAGATGATGGATCAGATTCAAGTCTGGGTTCTGGCTGTGCCCCTCACAGACATTCACAGTCGTCCTGAAGCCAATCCTTTGATATTCTTTGTGTGCTTAGGGTCGTTGTCCTGCTGAAAGATGAACTGTCGCCCCAGTCTGAGGTCTAAGTGCTCTGGAGCAGGTTTACATCCAGGATGTCTCTATACTTTGCTGCATTTATCTTTCCCTCAATCCTGACTGGTCTCCTTGTTTCTGCTGCTGAAAAACATCCCCACAGCCTGATGCTGACACCACCATGCTTCACTGTGGGGATGGTAACGTCCAAGGGATGAGCATTGCATGGCTTGCTCCAGAGATGGCGCCTGTTAAAGAGTTCAATCTTTGTCTCCTCAGAGCAGAGAAGTTTCTTTCTCATGGTCTGTGAGTCCTTCAGGCGTCTTTTGTCAAACTCCAGGCAGCTGACACCTGCCTTTAACTAAGGAGTGGCTTTAGTCTGGACTCTGCATACAGGCCTGATTGGTGGATTGCTGCACAGATGTTTTATCCTTCTGGAAGGTTCTCCTATCTACACAGAGGACTGCTGGAGCTCTGACAGAGTGACAGTCTGGTGCTTGGTCACCTTTCCTTGCTTCTTTCCCCATGGCTCAGTTTTGAAGGGTGGCCAGCCCTACAAAGAGTCCTGGTGGTTCAATCCTGTCTCACAGGTCTACAGACAATCCTCTTGACTTCATGCTCGGTTTTGTGCTCTGACCTGAACTGTCAACTGAAAGACCTTATCTACAGGAGTGTGTGCCTTTGCAAATCATGTCCAGTTAAATGAAGTTACCACCAGTCGAATTAAATGATACTATAGAAACATCTCAAGGATGATCTAAGCTCAATTTTGAGCTTTGTACTAAAGGCTGTGAATACCTATGAACATGCCATGTCTTTTTTTTTTTTTTTTTCATAAATTTGCATAAGTTAAAAAAATCATGTTGTCTTCAAAGGGTGTTCGGTGTAGAACTTTGAGGGGAAAATGTAATTATTCTATTTCAAAATGAAGCCATTTTGAATGTAACAGAAAATGTGGAAAAAGTGAAACACTGTGAATAAACTCTGAATGCATTGTACAGGAGGAGGAGCATGACAGTCTGAGAGTATTGACTCAATACTGGAGTTGCAAAATATTCCAGCACTGATAATGAAAATGAGGAGGAGGAGGCACTTGCCCTTTGTTTCATCCTCGTATGACTTCTCAAACCGTCTAGTATCATAAGGCTTTATAGTTTGTAGCATAAATTTTAATTGTTGCACTGTCGAGGAATCTTTTCTTACAAGAAGAGTGCAAGTCTGACCATTCAAACAATCCTTTTTACCACATTTATTAGGGGTCACAAATTCACTTCCAAAAGGTCAATCCTGCACACAGGTACTAACCTGAGAGGTGTGCCTCTAAAGCGCCCAATCAGGGATTCACACAAAGGCCACGCTAATGTCTTCCTTTAAAAAGAGTCATGTTATTTGACCTTCCTTTCTCACTACAGAATCATGGAGATAAAAAAAAAATACACCTCTTCCTCAGAAGCTCGTAAGGTCATCTTTATCAACCACAGAAGCTTTAAAAAAAGTCTGTGACAATCTTGTGAATAATGTGGCGATTAAACTCCCAAAACTGGTGCTGGGTGGTGGCAATTTATTCTGCAGCAGGGGTGAGGGAGCCGAGGTCCTGTTTGCAGGAGATATCAGCTGCTTGAAAACCCAAAACGGTCTCCTGAGGAATGTCCGTCTCCCCCACAAGATTCTCCCTCCTCCCCCAGGATGGAGGAGTCACAGAGGAGCCTCTTTCTGACATCAGCTTCACAGGAAGGGCAGAATTAGACTTTTTATTTTGTGAAGCACGCTGCAGCAGTTCAACAGTGGAACATTATAGATTTTTAATGATAATTTCTGGAATTTTTTTCCTTACTTTTTAAAGTATGCGCACTGTGCTCGAAAGGAACACGTTTAATTCAATAAGGAGTCGGTGCCGCGTTTACTTTCCTGTTTTCAGGGCTTTGAGAGACAACTTGTCAAAACAACGTTATCCCAGCTGAAATAAGATCTGTGCTGTTATTACAACACCACAATAGGCTTCCTCTTGTTGTGAAAAGTGGCCCTCCACATTCTGTACACAACCCTTAAATGGGACATCAGGGAGGGGAGGAAAACACCAAGGGCCAGGATGTGGGCAGGCAGATGATTTCTTATTGATTTCCTGTTTCTGGACAAAGTAGGGCTCTCAATTACCCTCACAAGAGAGCGACCTGATTGGTCAACACGACAAACAAAACCTCAGTGAGGCTCCGACACAAATAGGTTCCCTCGAACCCTCTTTAATGGGGAATCTAAATGTGATTTAACCACAAATAGACACCAGCATTTAATTCTCAAAGGTTATCACAGCACAGATTTGTAGTGCAGTCTTTGTTCTTCATGACTATTTTCTGTTCTTGTTACTCTCTCAGAAGAGAAGTGGTGCATCTTCCTCACTACAATTCCCTCACCAGACAGTTTGTGTGTATATAAAAGAGAGAGGGAGCAGTTTGTGTGTGTGTGTGTGTGTGGATGCTGAGGGGGTGACATCAATTACAACGCAAAACTGTTGTCACAGGGGCTTATCTGCTGAGATGAAAGAAAAGCATGCCCCCCCCCAGAAGTGCAATACTCCACACACCTGCCAAGCTAGAAAGACCTCTTGACAGAAAATCTTTTTTTTTTTTTTTTTTTTGCAACTGAATCTCTTTTTCCTCCTGATTCAGTAAACAAGCCACCGGCAAGTCATTAAGCTTTATACAAAAAGAGACGGGAAAAAAAGCACCCTGGAAAAGTTAACAACCTGGAAACAAAAGAAGTGTTGTGGCAAATGCAAAATTCTTTTTATAGCTCGGCTCTTGCATGGGTGGAAGCGATCAGCTGCTATTAGCCTTTGCCTGACACGTCTCACTCTTCTCAAGAACAATAAAACACACAAAGCTTTTAGCTGGTTTCTTTTTGTGACCTGCTATCCGGAGCTGAGTATCGAGTCACTTTACTGAACTAAAGTGCATCAACACTTAATGAGACCCGCTAACAATTCCAGCACTTCAATGGCAAATAATTGTTTTGCAAAATCTCTGAGTGTCAGGACATTTGCATAAAACAATGAACACAGAAGTTCTAAAATCAGTTTATATGATTCAGAAAAGCACAAGCATCTGGGGACAAATTCTAATTCTAATTTAAATGAAAAGTAGATACCAGGTTTTACAGAGCACCAGAAATAGTGTCCAAGATGTGTCCACCACATCAAAGTACAGCAAATCACACCCCTCATATTTTGGTTATGTTCTAAGTGCAGTGTCTTTTGGAGAGAGGTTTTCAACACCCTGAAGGAGGTTTCTAAAACGAACATCCCGCAAGACCTCACAGCGGCAACACTGGAAATAACACCTAGAGATCTGGATAAAGGGGCAGACAAATATTTCTTGAATATACACTGCCTGGCAAAAAAGTCTCCACATGGATTTAACTAAGCAAAAGAAATGTGGTCAAGAAAGAAATCCTGAATGGGCCGAATCAAATCAAAGAAAAACAACAGTAAGACTCAGGAGTATGTTTACAAGTGAAAGTAAGAACATTTCCGCACGCACAATTCAAAGAGAACTCAAAGGGTTAGACTGAACAGCTGTGTAGCCTTAAGAAAACCACTAATTAGTAAGGCTAACCAGAAAAAAGGATTCAATTTGCAAGGGAGCATAAAGATTGGTCTGGAAGAATGGAAGGAGGTCATATGGTCTGATGAGTCCAGAGTGATGGGTGCATCAGGGTACGGAGGGAGGCAGGTGAAGTGATGCACCCATCATGCCTAGTGCCTACTGCACAAGCCTGTTGGGGCAGTGCTATGATCTGGGGTTGCTGCAGTTACTCAGGTTTAGGTTCAGCAACATTATGTTCCCAAAGAATGAGGTCAGCTGACTACCTGAATATACTGAATGATCAGGTTATTCCATCAATCGATTTTTTCTTCACTAATGGCGCAGGCACATTTCAAGATGCCAGGATTCATGGGGCTCAAATTGTTAAAGAGTGGTTCAGGGAGCATGAGACATCTTTTTCACACATGGATTGGCCCCCACAGAGTCCAGACCTTAACTCCATTGAGAATCTTTGGGATGTTCTGGAGAAGACTTTGTGCAGTGGTCAGACTCTCCCACCATCAATACAAGATCTTGGTGAAACACTGGATGGAAATAAATCTTGTGACATTGCAGAAGCTTATTGAAACAATGTCACAGTGAATACGTAGTTGCAACGTTTTTTTTGGCCAGGTAGTATTATTCACTGTCACCTAAAACCATATAACCTCCCTCATGAGACACACAGATTCAAAAAGTCTGGGATATTTATCAAATGGAGCAGATCACATTTTCACTAAGGCTTCAGAAAGTCACTTAAACTAAAATATGGGAACCTATGCTGCCTTTATTGATGCAGTAATAATATTTACTGGTAAAATCCTCATCCTAAAATCCTCCTGTTGTATTTTGAAATACTGTCATTCCACTTCAGACTAAGATTTGTACCTGTAAAGTTACAGTTTGGGGTGGACTTCACCTATGTATTTGCTGTAACTATTATTATTTTCTTTCATTTCCACCTTGTGTCACCTATGCAACATATCCACATATGGCTTAAAAAAGAACAAATTTTCTGGTTGTGGCCGATTATTGACAGGAACATTATACCCCTGCTCTGTTGTCTCTATTTGTTCACAATTATTCTATAAGACGGAAAATGCCCGCAGCAGCTGTCACAACCCTTTTCCAATAGGTACATCTTTGGTGCAGTGTAGAAACTTTGTGGCTACCAAGCAATCAGTGCCTTGAAAGATTCAATGCCAGAACCACAAAGAGGATTTCCCCACTTCCCAAAGAGAGAGCTGAGGGTTGGAAGGAGAAACAAAAATGAAGAAGCAAGCCAAGTCGTGGTCATTATGGAGAATGAAAGAGCACGCATGTTACCCTTCACTTGTCAGAAGAGCTTACAGCTAGCTTGGAGTTTTTCAATTTGAAGAACTGAAGCTAATATTTGAGTTGGCGAACTGAACCAACCGTGTTCAACTGTCTTAAAAACAACTGTTTTTGGAGCCTGTTTGTAAAGACAAGAACCCTTTAAGTGTTACATAAAACATCACTAAACACCTACTGCAGTTAAGCTCAACCATCTGACTGAGCAGGCAGAATATGTTCATCATTTTCTCCAATTGCACGCCTCATTGTTGTTTATCATTAGGAATAACACCCGACACCCTGCTGTCCGCCTCCAGCTTTCCCACGTCGTTAAACTTACTTCTTACAGGCTCGCCGTAATTCGGCTTCTCCTCCGTCATGTGACTCTGTCCCTCTCCTTTCCCGCTTCGTCCCGATGATTCACCGTGGCACGCATCTGGGGTCGCAAAGGTTTAAAGTTAAAACATGTCCGCAAGAGGAAAAGTTGTTGCACACAGAGTTAAGCAGCAAAATATTATGGTGCATAGTTAAGAACAGCGAGTGCTCCGGTTGTTTACTTTAATGTCATCCCATTACGAGCTTGGCTGTTCTGAATTAGCGTGCATTACAGTTGTTCCTCCTAAAACACGTGTAAACTTTTAAGCAGGGTCAGCCACAATGGACAAAATATCAGAGACAGCTGGACGAGCAAAAGGTGCGGAGGCCGCTCTGCTGGTTTTCGCCAGAAAAAGCACAGGCCGCTGGCAAATGGTTGCACAACATAGTGGGGCGGTTCAGGTAAAGGCCGTGCCAGAGCTCTGGATCTCATTTTCTCTCCTTCTGTTCCCGGGTGTGCTCTACCTGCCAAGCTGCCTCTTTTACTGCCATAAAGGCTGCATTCATTTAAATTGGAAAAAGTATGCGGGTAAAAACTTGAGGCTTGATACCTCGGCCCTGTAAAAGCGCGGGAGACAGCGCCACTCATCTCCTCAAGCTGTGACTTTTGGCTTTTTGACTTCTGACGCTCTGCTTGACGCACACTGACGCTCTGTTCGGTAAATAAACCTTCCACAATGACTTTATTCACTGGTCTGCTTCCAGACTCAGCTCTTAGCCTGCAGGTTTTAACACACTTATCTTACGCTCTCAGGAGAAATACGTTGAAAAGTGACCCAGCAACACGTTTATCAGAGCCTGATGTGTTTGTTCCGATGCTACAACCCTCTCTGTTTGTACGCAGTGATGGATGGAGGGGTGAAGCCAATGGGTGCAGGCCAGCAGCCCCAGATAGATGTGGCACATATCTCAGCGTGGAGCTGATGTATTGTAGCGGCACTTGCGTTAGCAGCAGTACTGTGTGATGCATCGCAGTATTTAGTGATCACAGTTAGAAATAAATTGCTCTGTTTTCAGTACATCTGCAGTCCCTGGAGAGGGAGAACCAGTCTTAACTGCGAACGGCTTTGAAGGGTCCGGCGAAAATCCATTCTCAATCCAGCAGCCCCAGTGATTGCTTACTTTGTCCTACTTTGCTATTTTTTGACAGTACCATAATGATGCTTGGTATAAATAGGCTGGTTAACGGTTCATTGCTTGTTTGAAGAAAAATGAAAAGGGGTGTGGGGGTAAGCTTATTTTACATGTGATAATCTTAGGGGCAACTAGAAAGTTAATTAAAAACTATAATTGGCTGTGGTTGCTGTTAATAGTCACCAGGGCGTTTCTTCAGACTTTATTGAGGGAAAAAGCAAAAACATTATCGAGGCTTAACACTGGAGCTTTGAGATATTGATGTATACTAAAAAGTCACATGAATGTAATTTAAAAAGACAGAGCTGATATTGTCCCAAGCTGCCTGATAAACCAGTAATCTGTTACGCCTTCACTGATTAGCTTCCTATATGTGAATATTCTCTTGTTTTCTCTCTTGTTTGACCGAAGGAGCTACATGAGCTCTTGACTGAATAAGTCACGGATATTTATAGCTGAGTGTAATTACTGAGGCACTTCATAAACATGCATGAGAGGAACTTCATGTGCACATAGATTTCTGCATGTTTGGAAGTCATAAATAGATTTTTTTTGGCAGAAAGTGCAGATCTAGACTTTTTTCACAATTAAGACTATTCCTGCACCATGTTATCTGTTCATGACATATAGTTTAGGAGCTTAATACACATTTTTGAGCCCTTAATGTCACTTTAACACCCTTTGCTGTTAATTCTTGGTGTGTCCTGTGTCCTTACCTTGAGGGGCTGACAGAAGGGGACTTGTCTCCTGCTGGGGGCCCTTCCCCGGCCCTGCCAGCCCATCCGCAGGACAGACGGTCTCCTTGGACATGAGACAGTCGTCTTTCTTGGGACAAACACAGCAGAAGTAGTTCCTCCCTTTCCTCAGCCCTCAGCGCTGTGAAAACCAATCTCTCATCATCAGCACAGACTTCAGGACACAAAGCAACACCGTGTTACTCATTCTTCAACTTCACAAAGTCGTCTGCTTATTCACACACTCAGAAAGTGACGTCGAGCTGCAGTGAAACTTAGTGGAAAATTCCCCCTTCCTTCGCTTTTTACGTAAACTTGCAGACACATGCAGCCCATTAGTTCACATTCTTCATGAAAACTCCACACACGCTCTCAAAGTGCTGTTTACATGAGAAGAAGACATATTTTTCAGAAAGCTTAACTTACCTTTCAAACATGACAACTCCCTCGCTTCAAATGTGACTTATTCCCATCCTTCCTTCCTCCTACACTTTCTCCGAGGCGCTGGAAGAAAAACACAAACCGGGTGAAAGAGCAAACTTCGAGTCCGAAAACTTTTTTTTTGTTTTTGTTTTTTTTTTTCACATGAAGTGAAACTCTCTGTCCGACTCTGACGTTCAGAAAATATCAATAACAATCCTCAGGACGCCGTCGACGCTCAGTGTCGGTACTTTACGGACTTCTAAACATTTTCATCATATCCGGATTCCTGAAGTGGAGCCAGTGAAGCCTCTTTCACTCCCTTTCACTCCCGTCACTTCAAGCAGGCAGAGAGAGCCCTCCCTAAACATGTGTCCTCAAAAATTAACTTTGGAAAAAACCAAAAACAACGAGAATTACTGGAGAAAAATACCTTTAACTTTTTCGGAGTCTGTCTCATTATAAAATAACATGTAACAAAAATATAACTTTATATTTCGAGGGTAAGTTAGGGATTGTACTGTACCTGTTTAAGCTTTGACGCAGATTTGGTATTAATTAGTTTCACGTGGTCAATTTTAGGCATTCTGGTCACATGACACCACATCCAATCAATTTTATTTACTCATGTAACGGTAATCACGCAGCTATTCTTTCTTTCTTATTTGAAATAAACACTTAAACTTGTGCCTAAGTATTTTTGTGTGAAGTTTTAGACTTTTTTTTTTACCCTCGCCTTGGCTTTAGGTTCACTCTTCACCGTGTTTTTTGTTTGTTTGTTTTGTTTGTTTTTTGTTTCTCCTTTTTTTAGTGAAGGTGTTTCCAAAACATCCATATAAATGTTTAAAAATTCAACAAGCATTTTATTTCTGTAGCATATAGTATGAAAGACCTTATTTGAGCAAATGCATACCTGTCTTAAGTAGGCAAAAGCAGCAATTTTGATTTTTTTTTTTTTTTTTTTTTTTTTTTTTTTTTTTTTGTTTTTTTTTTACTAAGGTTATTATCAGAGGTGCATATGATGATGTATTATCACAGTTTAGGCAGGATTTTGAAAACACTTCATTTTTTAATGGCAGCAAGATGCTACAAATATCGATAAACACACATAATTTGACAAAAAATAGCTGTAATTAATTTTATATGCAATTAGCATAGCATGGAACCATTCATATATTCTACCATCCTAACATGCCACTGAACTGAACTGTAATATGTTTATTTCTGTATCACAGCTGGGTGTTTGTACATGGGATCTGGGACTGCATTGGGTTTTGAAGCCAATATGAAGTGGACCTTTGGGGACCTGCAGTTTCATTTACATTCACATAAGTTATTCAGGTTGAGTTCAGCATTTCTAATACAGCAATAGGCTTCAAAATTCTATACCAGAAGCAAATAGTTAACGGGGGAGGATTCAGTTTTTAACATTTTCAAATTGGCACAGTACATCATTACGGAAAATTGTGTGTGGGATGATACAATGGATGTCCATACGAACTCCATGACTGATGCGCGATGGCTCTTTTCTCGCAGCCACAGTATACTCAACTATGAAATATAAGAAGTCTGTACGGACTTCTGTGAATTAAATATGTGCAGAGTTACATCTTTCTGGGATTGAATTTGTCCTTAAATCAAGTAAAACTTCTTTTTAGGTTTTTCTGAATTCTGAAAAAATCCCAAGGGTTAAACCCTGGCTCTAATCCAGCACCAAACTTACCCTGTGGCCAAACACATCTTTGGATAATGAACCTTACTGATGCAGGAAGTCAACTGGGAAAGTTCACCAACATGAGTTAAAAGTTTAAAAACTTAAAATACAGACCAGAGTTTTAACCTAAACAACCTTTTCCCACATCATCTCTCACTTTCTCCCATTTCACTTCATATCTAATTCACTTTGAATAAACGCTCTGCCTCGTGCTGTGTCCTCTGCGCAGTCACTCGGGTATTGTTTAGTGCAGAGTCTTGCTGATTGCCATCATAGCCATTGAACCCTATTGGTAACAGTATAAGTGAGATTTAAGCCTCAGTAACATGAGAGTGTGGAGGTGATTGATGTGAAATATGCCCTCCCTCATTGACTGGCTGAACTCCATTTTCTGCTCCTAATGCAGAAATCACTCCGGGTCCCCAGCATAATGATTTACGATGAATCTGTGTCAATGTTGAACTCGGCAAACCCCACGTAATCCATCTTGCAGATATACCTACCTACCCCGCCCCACCTTGCCTGCTCTCGCACACCCGTCCCCTGCCTTCCGCAATGGGGAAGGTAAGGAATGCGTCTCTCTCTCTGTAAGTGTTGAATCCATTACAGAGCTGATGTGTAATCACAGAGGACCTCTGTGCCCCCTCAGACTGTAATTACCTGGATACAGATACTCCCTCACTCCATCCCCTAGAGCTGCTCCAAGCCAAGAACTCTGTTAACCAGCATGCAGTGCTTTCAGACTGCCTATCTGGGTGGCAATGTGGAGATAGATTTGAGAGATGAGGCCTGTAAGAAAAAAAAATCATGGATAAAATTGCATTTAAGTAATGGGATTTTGACCTTGCAGTGTGTAATGGCCATAGTTCACCTCGGAGATTGAATCATGAACAGAGCAAATCAAAGAAAACTGACTCTGAACCCCTTCCTCCCCCTCTTCCTCTTCCCCATATGGAAATCTTTGACTGTACATGCAACATGACTGCACCGTGAAATCAACCCCCGTTGTCTCTCTTACATGGTGACATCGCTGTTGCTGCTGACAAACATTATCTTGTGTGTGATCATGTGCACAGTGTCACCCCTCCACTTCCTCCCCCCTCCTCCTCCTTCAAAATAAGTCAAAGTGGAGCCGGCTGTGTAGACACAGTAGGCTGTCACACTGTGTCAAGCCTCAGTGTCAGCGTTGCATCTGTTGCAGTCACATCTCAGAAGACACAAGGAAACGTCTCTCTGTTGACTTCATCTGTTTGTTTGGCAGCCTGCCTGATTGCTGGAGTGTGTAGTGGCGAAGAGAAACGCCGGCTCAGTCGCTGCGCTTGCTGCCAACAAGTCTAATCCTCCTTTCGCTGGGAAGAGGAGGGGATCTGGCCCCCAAACAAACACACATCTCTGTTTGTAGCTTCCCTTGGCACATACACAAACACACACACCCCAAAAAACACTCCCACTGGAGAATAACAAAAAAAACGCTCTCCAAGCACACACTGCAGTAATCCAAGCATTGTAAACTGTTGTTGCCTGTCTTGAATAGATTCCATGAATGGAATAACAATTGTTGTTTTCAGCAGTATATTTATTTATTTTAAGAAGGAACACTCTAGCTCTGCACGAGTCTGAAATATGGAAGCAACAAACCTGTCTCCATCCTACAAAATTCTTGAATCCTTCTTTCTAATTAAATCTTATCCCATTTGCGTATTACACACAGGTTTTTAAGTAAAAAATAACTTTATTTTTCTTTTTAAATTAAATTCACTGCAATTCAATGTACAGTAAAAAGTCTCTGAGCCAGGTGAGATAGTTTGGCGTAAGTACGAGTGTGATCTTGACCTTCTATATGCTGTTATGGGAAGTCTGATCAGATAGGGGATGGCAGCCTGATTTGGCTCTATGTCTAAGAGTGAAAAGATGTTGATGCTCCATGAAAGTGGTTGGTAAAGTCCTCTTCTTGTGTTCTTTTATCAGGATATGAAATACTGCCCTCTGGAAGACAATTCAGAGTGCGCAGATATGAAAGTAATCGCTTCAAACTCTCCTTCCACCCTTCTTTTATCACACTACTCAATATACAACCTGAAATAACATAAAGCTCCATAATGAGGGTTGTCTTACTTTTGCAGTATCTGCATCTGCCTCAACCCCCTCCTAAGCCTTTATGTTGATGTTTTGGTGTTTATTGGTGTGGTGAACCCAGCCAATCACAGCCGGCCTAGTGTGCAAGTGACTTTGCATGTTGATGATAGTGAGTGGAAGAAGCTATTTCAAATGGCTACTACAGCAGCTGTAACACAGAAAAAGAATGATATGATGTTTGCAGGATACCTCATTTACCTGCAGGAAGTAAGATGTACAGATCTTGAGTCTCTCTCATGTAGAAACGTGGGGCTGCAGGTGCTCACTAAGCTGGCGAGTGTGTTGGCTAAAGTTGGAGGAAACAGGCGTGAGCTGCTGACACTGACCCATGGAGGAGGAGTCCAGTTTGGATCTTGTATACAAACAGTGACAAAAATTCCTGCAGACCCTACCTTTAATGTGTCCCTTTAAGAAGCTCTAAAATCCCCTTTTGTATCCAACTTTGTCCAAACAAGATGTATTTTTTACAGCTAGACTGTTGGAAAACAGCAGAAGATCGCTTTAGGTGATATTAAATCTGTATTTTTGCATAATGAGAGGATTCATTTTAGGGAGTAGAATGCAGAAGTTGTCCCACCTTGGCCTTAGCTGAGGTGTCGCTTTGAACAGCGAGCTCCAGCACCTGTACCTGATCAAGTCTTCAAAGAATTTACACAAGTCCTCGTAGAATGAGGAGATCTTAACAAGGAAGGCTTTCTGAAGCTGACCGTGACACCAGCTGAACCCTGAAGCCCTCGAGTGAGTAATAGCATTATGTTTTTTAGGAGTTTTTCAGGCCGCTTGATCAAAACATTCAACCTTTTTATTGGTCCAATTGTCAGAGGAGGCCGACTCTGTGTTTGGAACTCTGAATTATTCTGTCTCTTCAGGATGGGGAATGGACATGAATAGATGATGATTTGATGCACTCATTAGAGGGAGAAATCTCTGTGATATAAATGAACCCTGTTACTGCAACTGATTAGTGTTTCAATGGAAACAAACACCCAATTCTTCAAGGAATGAGGACTCAGAGTTGAATAATTACCGACTTTCTGCTTATAAATCTGAACATCTGGACTCCAAGTTTAGGGTGAGAGGAGCACACATAATCAGTTGCAAATGTTCACAAGAAAGCACCAGACTTCATAAATATGTATCTCTATCATGATGAAGGAGAACAGCAGGTGATTGACGATTAATACTGACATGAAAACAAAAAGCTCGCTCGGCGGGTTATCGCCAAACTTGAGCCAGGCGATGTGACATCCACATGTGAGGAAGACGCCTGCGCCACAGCTTGAGAGGATTCAGAGTAATGTCTGCTCCTGGAGGAAGAGAAAATACAAAAGATGACATCCATATGTTTTTGATTTAACTTTATTGACACTCATCCAGGGGGGAATATATGTGGCGTGCCATATGGTGATGTTTAGATGACATGTGGAAGCCAGATAGAATGGCATCTGGTTTTAAAGTGGAGCCTAAATGAAGGGATCACTCGATATAAAGAACATAAATACTCACCATTCGATACACTCACACACGTGCCAGTGTATATCTGCTTCATTCACCACCTCTTCATCATTTTGACATTAAAACACTTGAGACAAAAGCATGTCACATGATGCAATTTCACACAGTAGATGTGGGTAATGGCATAAGTTGTATACATGCCACTTAGACACGTAGAGTTATTAGACGCCAATTTGTGACAGATGGTTTGAAGCTGTTAATGTGATCTCTACTTTTATGAGAATAAGCCGATCAATACTGGAAAGAAACTGTTATTATTCTGTCTGGTGTTATTTTTGACTTTTCTGAGCCTGTTTCCACCAAACACATGGATTTAATATCTGCAAATGCTTCACTTAAAAAGTTTTCTGCCTTCTTCGTCCTCTGCTGCCTTTGTTGTCTAACATGGAGTGATAATCAAAAATGTCAGACTGTTTGGATTTCTGTGATCCTTCACAGATTTGCGATTAGCATAAACCATAAGCCGAGCTAAAGCGGCACTGGCTAAAATCACAGTGGGATCCTTATTTGTTAAGGCGTGACGCCTCATAGCCTGTGTGTCCTGCTTTGAGCTTTCTCACATGGAGCCAGCATGCACCCCTGAGTCCTGTTAGCAAAACCCCCCGGGTTGAGGCAGATCAAATTTTTACCTACGCACACTGCCATGCACCCAAAAGCACAAATGATACACAAACAAAGCACAAATATTCTCCCACATTCGTGCAATAACTCATGCAAGGGCACACTTCCCCACACGCTCCTCCACAGTCCACAAACACACTGATTTCTTGATTAATTGGATGCCCTGCCTAAGCTTCCAAGATTAGGCTTTGACATAGGTTATAATTAAAAAAGACAAATTCAGGAAGTGTATGAAATCACTCATTTCCTGAGCAGAAATGTGAGTTTTAATTTACCTCATGTGGAGACGAGCTGTGGTCACCTGCAGAGAGCCAATTCACTGTGCATCGCTCGGCGCATGATGTCTGGCTTGGACAGAATGCGTCGTTAAAATAAACCCCCAATGCCAATTTATGGAACAGCGGTCAAATATTTATCCAGTTGATGAGCTGGGCTGTGTGTTCCTGCCTGACAATAATTAAAGACAAACCCAAGCTAAAGGTGAGCGGCAGCTATGACATCACTTCAGATCTCCCTCTGTGAATAGACGGGAGTGGACAATACAAGATGACTCTCAGTTGTCATTTTTTCTTTTCATGCACGGCAGGTACAAGCAAGTGTGGATGTTTAATGCAACTGTTATGGTTTCCTGTTAGCATGTGCTGGATAAACAGTCTGAATGTCAGTGTGAGTGATTATACAAACTGATTTCACTTCCTAAAGATCTGTATCAGGTACAAACCCAGTTCCAATGAAGTTTGGATGCTGTGTAAAATGATAGATTGAGGCAAAGCGGAAAAGTCTGCTGTCTGATGAGTCCACATTTCAAACTCTTTTTTGGAAATCATGGACTTTGTGTCCCCCAGGCCAAAGAGGAAAAGGACAATCAAGATTGTTCTCAGCACAAAGTTCAAAAGCCAGTACACATGGGTGTGTGCTAGTGCCCATGGCATTATGGGTAATTCGCACATCTGTGACGGCACCATCAGTGCTGAAAGGTACATACAGGTTTCTGAGCAACATATGCTGACATCAAAGCCACCTCTTTTTCAGGGACGACCCTGCTTATTTCAGCAAGACAATGAAACCAAGACACATTCTGCAACTGTTACAACAGTGTGGCTTTGTAGTAAAAGAGTGCAAGTACTAGACTGGCCTGCCAGCAGGAAAGAATGGGAAAGAATTCCAACTCCAAAGCTTAAAGAATGAGAGTCCAGAGTTCCCAAATGCTTACTGCATGTTCTTAAAAGGAAAGGTGATGGAACACAGTGGGAAACATGAACCTGTCTCATCTTTTTAGGAACATGTTGCAGGGATCACAATCAAAATGAGTGAATATTTGCAAAAAAAACATAAAGTTTATCAGTTTGAACAATAAACATCTTATCCATGCACTGAATTAGATCGAATACAGTTTAAAAGGGTTTTGCAAATTATCGTTTTGGTTTTTTATTTATGTTTTCCACAATATCCGAACTTCAAGTGAGAGGGTCTTCCTGGTTTGAACCTTCACTACAACAGAAAATGCATGCACCTAGATGGCCTCGGTGGTGGCCTGCTACATCTAAAGTGGAAGCTTCTCAGACCTGGTGGGCATGAATGGGGCGCTGGGTTGGGCCTGTTGCTCAAGCTGTGGTTTCTCAGACAGAGATCACAGCCTGAGGTGCTACGTGTGTCTAATGAACAGTACTCAGCACCCTGGGATAACAATGAGAGCAGCACAGTTGTGAAAATCAATAAACTGCTGGAGCTCTCCGCGGCCTCCTTCATAGAGAAATAACAGCATGCCAGAGTCTATCAATGTCTCTTTTTGCCTTTATCTTCTTTCACGCTCTCTATCTCCTAACACAATCATGAAAAAAAGGGGATAAAATATAGAAATAAGCTCTGAAAATGTTTATAAGTGATGCATGACACCCTGCACATTAAACAATAACTCCTCTGCATTTAATCTCTTTGCTCTAATCACATTTCCTATACATCTTTCTGTGAAGTATGCCCCTATAAATGTCACATCTAATCCACAGACTCACAGCATTAACGTGAAGATTGCGAGACGTGCATGGAAACAAGTCAGGACGGCAGAAAAGAGGGATTTTGTAAATCTCCCATCAAAGTTGTCTAATTATGTTAATCAAGAATTCTCCAAATGTCAGCGTCGCTGGAGAGGATGAGATTTGGGGGAAGAGTACAGTAAATGATGAACCAACCAATCAGCCGGACCACAATGATAGTAATGACATTAATTAATTTAAGTTGGACATACAAAAGAGGCAGGCTTAAATCATGGGCACACTTCAAGAGTGAACACATGAATTAATATCAAGAATCAATTTGTTGAAAGATAAATGTTTTCTTACGCTGAATCAGCATAGATTTCGCTCAGCGCTTCAGGAAATTAAGAGTTTGGTCTCTGAATGAGAAATTTGCCATCTGCAGAGAGTGACATCCATTAGAAGTGGCTTAGATAGGACTACATTAGCAGAAGAATGTGTGTAAAACACTTTTTCTTCACCTCTTAAATCATAAAAATGGAATTAAAAACTCTTCAAATGATGTCGCTGAGCATGCCGTCAAATCAGGACGTAGAAGAGAATTTACAGATATGGTTGGGACATGGTCTTGTCTGGGTCCACTGACTTAAATGCAGTAATCTTTAAAGAAGAGTCTGGAGAATTAACATATCCTATCTTGCTTATAGTTAAATAAAAAGACTGATACTACTTCTTTAGTTACATATAGGTGAAATTAAAGCCTAAAGTCAGCTGCAAATTCTGTCAGCTGGACATAAAAGCTAGTCTTGCTATATCTAAAGATGGCAAAACCACCTATAAAGACACAAGTTATATCTTATTTTATATCCTTACAGAAAATTGACACTCAAAAAGAACTGGGTGGACAGTCGACACCAAGATGACGACAGCTTTCTAGCTGCCCTTAAGCTAAATTAAATAACCCTAATTGGCATTTTACTCATCAAACAAACCTTTTGCACGTCCTAAAGTTGTTTGCTAACCCCGTGACATAACAGGAGAGGAAGAATGTTAATTACATCAAAAACAAAAGAAGAAAAAGAAAATTACTGACATTTGCACTGAAAAGTGGTGCTGCAACTTTGATTCATCCAACATATTTGCTTCTTAAACCACCATCTTCGTGGGTACTACACTGAAATCTATTAAAAAGCATCCCTGCATTTTATTGTGAGCACAAACTCTCTTTTTTCTTGACTAAAAGTATATTAAAAGTGCATTCTATTAACTTAATGTTATAGCAATTGCCTTCTTAAATGTGTTGTCTGATGTATGGTTAAACATTCAGGTCACCAACAATGCAACCCTTCATGTCCAAAGTCAAGCACGGGGGAGGCACTCCAGGTCTACTTTCTAACAGCTCACAGCTTTCATCTTACAAAGTACTGATCATATCACTAAAATGATTCATATTCTAAACTATGTATTTACACTTTTGGTTTTGTGCACTAACAAAACCAAAGAACAACTCCGATTCCAATGAAGCTGGGATGTAAATAAAAACAGAACACAATGATTTGCAAATCCTGTTTAACCTATATTTGATTGAATACATAACAAAAAAATGTATTGTTCAAACTGTAAAACTTAATTTTGAAGTTGTTGTTTTTTTTTTTTCAAATAATCATCACTCATTTTGATTTTGATTTCTGCAAGAAAAAAAGCTGTTTTCACACCTGACCATTCTACAGGTGAACAGGTTCATTGGAAACAGGTGAGTGTCATGATTGGCTATAAAAAGAACATCCCTAAAAGGCTCATTCACTCCCAGGTATGGAGCCAGCTTCACCACTTTGTGAGCAACTGCGTGAGCAAATAGTCCAACAGTTTAAGAACAATGTTTCTCAATGCACAATTGCAAAGAATTCAGGGATTTCATCATCTACAGTCAACAATAGGATCATCAATAAGAACATCCATAATATCAATATCACATTAGGGTTGAATATCTAGTAACATCTCACTCCACTAAACCCCACCTGGACTGTGCATAGGCACCTTGTATAAATCTAAAGCTCTGTATATTCTGTAGAAACTCAAGAACTCTTACAGCTGATGTCTTTAAATGAATGGATTTATCCTGATGAGAAAATGCGAGAGTTCAGAAGACATATTAGAGAACACAGATGAAGTCTCTAAAGTCATGAAAAGGTGCAGAAAGAAGAGACAAAAAATATTTCGGTCTGTTATTTGCAGGTCAAAATAGTCTGAGTATGAAAAACATTCCTGATAGAATTAAGATCTCTATCCTGGCAAAAAAAACATCCTGACATATTTTTTTCATATTGCCTCTTCATGGGGGACAGAGTTGAGAAGCAGAGTTGGGTGATGTTTACAAACCAGGGGTCAGCACACGTCAAATGTCCACTACTATGTAAAATCTTGACACACAGACACAGCTAGTGAGCTATGATGAAAAGAACACAATAGAAAGAAAATACTTTTCCCATGAGCACAATATTAATAACAACCATCAGATATCCTTTTCATCTGCAGTGCGTCTCAGTGAACGTATGGAAAGCAGGCGTCAGACGCAGACATTAAAAACAATCAGTCTGTTTATTGTGTTTGCAATAATTAAATCTTTGACAGCAGGAGGCTTTTTCTCTCTGATTCTCTAATTTGATACAGTATCGTCTCATCTCAGTGCCGCGGGTTAGCCACATAGGGAGGAAGCATTAATCTAATCTAACACTTCATTCAAAACTCCAGGGGGATCTCTGCTAAGTGCTGCAATCTCTGACTATTAAATTAATGTTGTTGTTTGTTTCACGGCTGAACAAATAGAAAACACTTAGAGATGAATTAGTTACTGAGTGAAAAATTGAAGCATTTAATAAATACGTCTTATAAAGCCTATGCAATGGAGTTTGTCATTTAAAAGTGTCTGAATCAATCTGCTGTGGGAGTAAAACTGAGTGTTACAGCTTTAGATTTCCATCCTGTTTGTTATGAGTGCCTATAAATCATTTTACATTAAGTAAACTGTAAACACTTTATTTGAATGATTATAAATTTAGACTCAAACTTCACCGTAAAGCAGTGGGTCATGCGTCAGTCATTCTTTAGGACATATACTGGCTGTGGATTAATTCCCAGAACACTAAAGAACTCTCTGCAATGAGCCTGACAACAGAACAAAACATTACAGCCCATTTGCATGTCATTAGGAAAATGGAAAGCCACCTCCCCCTGTGGGTTTAACCCCTTATAAATATATTTAAATATATAAATATCATGAATACATTAATTGAAAGTGCCCTCACAACATAACCACTAAAAGCATGGCATGTGACGCTGCTTTTGTCTCTCTTGGGAGAGGTCATGTGTCTAGACGGCTTCATACTTACCTGGAAATATGCACACATATGGGATCACAGGCACGAAAATCATGACAACTTTTTCAACTCATGACTGACCTTCTCATAAACACACACAAAGACGTACTCCACCCTTTATAAAACAGTCCCACGCATACACACATCCGTCCCACACCTCCCTGTCACACAATCCCAGCCTCGCTTCTGACTTTACAGCGCAGACTGTCTCTTTTCTGCCTCCGTCTTTTGCTACTTTTCCCCTTTTCTCCCTCGCCTTTTCTCTCTGTTTTCATGGATCAGCGGAGAGAGCAATTACATCAGCGTCGGTCTGGCGGCCTGGAGATGAAGAGCTGTGTGGCTGTGGGCAAACACCTGGCCACGGTTAGAGGAGCAGAGCAGAAGAAAAGAGGAGGAGGAGGAGGAGGAGGAGATGCAGCGTAGACAGATGTGCTGCAGGTTCTTTGCGCTGAAGGGAGCTCAGTGTGTGTGAGTGTGTGTTTGTGTGATTGTGTGTTAGGGGGGGTATGATGGAGAGCACTCAAGCACAAACGTGAGAACCAACAAGATGTGTGTGTGTGGTTGAGTCGAGTCAGTGAAGCCCTAAAACAACCCCCCATCACAAGCAGTTAACATTACCATCCTTCACAGCAGTCAAAAGTCTGCTGCACCAAAGTTTTAGGGCAATTCATTCAGCATGCGTCTGCCTTTCTACTTATTGACACAGTCGCAGGCATTAGCATTACAAAAGGAAGCTGTTTGAAAATATGCACAAAACATGTCATCTCTGATAGGGCTTCAAAACTGCTTCAAACATGCCCCAAAAACACTTGAAACTCAAACGTAAAGAGGACAATAGAATGTGAAACACTTGCTGTGCTGCTGCTGCTTCCTCTTATCTGTTGCTGAAGGATATTTAACTTTAATGTGAGGAGAAGAGGAGGGAGAAGAAACAGAGAGGAAGAGTGGGATAGAAGGAGGGAGAGAGTGCCGGAGTGAGGTTGCGTGAGGATCACAGATCTGCTCTTTGACCTCAGTCCAACCTCTCTGAGACCTCAGACAGACATGTGGTTGCCATCTGGCCTGGCTTAACATGCTATTATACCAGCTGATTTATTCTTAAATGCTACTTGGATCTTACTGTTCTGGCTGATTTAGCTTCAGTTTTGTTCAAGGCTCAAGTTGCTTTGACTCTGACTCAGAGTGACAAAATGTTACACGTTCACAAAGACAGATACTTACTCTCAGGGATTAAACTGTGGAGCTCAGAAATCTAGACATATGTAGCACATTTTGGTCAGCCAAAAAACCTGTCTTTTTATTTTCCTCTTATTTTAAACTAAAATAAACATTCAGACATGGTTAGGTGTCACTAAGAAAATGAGAGTTTTAAAAGTTTGAATGAGAGTTTCAGGGTGCTTTCACCCACCTTTGAAGCCAAAATCTGTCTTAGTTCAACTTAGCTGGTTGTATTTAGATTCCATCCTTTTTAGTGATGAATAAAATGTAAGTACTGTTAGATTTTAAGGAAAGCATAAATCACGTTTCATCAGTTATACAAAGTTTGCACCTTTTACATTAATCTCAAATTTTATGTTTTTCATATGCTTTTATTTTGTAGTAATGTCTTTCCTCTGGTCACTTCACTTCCAGCTATGGTGTTAAGACAAACTTGCCTGATGTGA
The DNA here is from genome assembly GCA_008086565.1 of Thalassoma bifasciatum. Lineage (NCBI taxonomy): Eukaryota > Metazoa > Chordata > Actinopteri > Labriformes > Labridae > Thalassoma > Thalassoma bifasciatum. The sequence continues at coordinate 225,868 of RPOG01000325.1, forward strand.
AAGTTCCTGTTTTTCCCTCTTGTACATAAACAGATTTTGTTGTACAAGTACTGCATTTGAGTCATCTTAGGGTTGTTCCTGTAATAATGAGATATTAAAAGTACGGTTGTAATGTTATGAGATTTAAACAGTATAGTCTAAAGTTCCAATTCACTGGGAAAGGTGTCTCAGTCCCAGACGATGGTTAAATATAATAAAACATTATTCAGTCTCCTGCTCTAAAACGAGGGACAAGTGATGAGGATCATCTTGTGGAGTTAAATTTAACAACAGTGGATCAACAAAGATCATCATCACTCACTCAGTTCCTTTACAATCAGTTCAGAATCCTGTTACTAATAACAACATGGAGCTGATGAGCTAAAAGTAGCAATATTTACATCAAAATACAGAGAGAGTAAGTCCATAAGATGCTTGATCTCATTTCAGTGTGAGAAACTGCAGGTAACATCCTGGTGGCAGATACAACTGGAAGCCAAACTCAGTCAGTGTGAGCTTTAGCGCTGACCTGAGAGTAAAGCTAACTCTAAAACAAAGCGTCCTTTTAATTTAGGACCGCAACATCACCCTCCCTCTGTGCTTATAGGCTTTTTAATGCTATTTTGTGTTTAAAAGAGCTTAAAGAGGGCCTGTTTGTCTGTAAGAGACTACAAAGCATGCACATGGATACTGACCTGAATGTAGACTTATAAAAGAAAGGTAGAGGAGTGTTGGACTCCACATGGTCCTCTTCTAAAACTACAGTCTGATGGTATCTAGGAGGCTTTTCAGTGTAGAAATAGGGCATGAAGTCGAGGAAGTAGACAAACAGGTAGAACACAAAGGCTTTTATTCAGATTATTTGGAAAAGGAGTGACTGTTTGCTTTGGAAGGTCTGCTGCCTATTGTGGCTGTGGTAGCATTCACTAACATTAGGTTAACCATTTTCTGAAAAACCCATCAAGAGGACCCTCTATCAGGACTCTTGGAGATCCTGGAAAAATACCCAAAGATACTCAAAGATCACAAAATAGCTCCATAACCCATACATTTATGTAGAACACGCCTTTTCTGTTTGAAGTGACAATTTTATACAATTTAGATGTAAATAATGTTGAGAAGCTTATTTCCACCAGTTAAAAATATATAACTGAAAAACTGAAAAAGATTTTTTTGTTGCCCATATGAGGTCAGATGATGAGAAAATAAGTCAAACTGATGAAACAAAGTCAAAGTTTCTAATGTTTATCTTAAATATTTTACTGTCTTTCTTGATACTTTTACTTTTCATCTAAAATTTTGACTTTATTACTTCAAATTTCAACCTTTTATCTCAGGGTTTTGACATTTTGTCTAAAACTTTTGACTGTCTATTTATAATTTTAACTTTGTTTGAAAATTTTAACTTTGTCTGTCATGTGAAAAATTTTAATCTCAATTTTGACTTGATGACTCAACATTTTGACTTTGAATCTCATAATTTTGACTTTGAATCTCAAAATTTTGACTTTGAATTGCAAAATGCTGACTGTTTATCTCAGAGTTTTGACTTTTTTTGCCTTATAATTTTTACTTTATCTCACAACATTGACTTTTTTGAAGAATGTTCTGACCTTTTATCCCATTACTTTGACTTTTTATCTCAAAATTTTGACTTTTTAATCTCACAATTTTGTCTTTGGTCGAGCATCAGAATACTGCCAGTAGTCTAGTACAGCAACTTATAATAAATATCAATGGTCTTTGGAACAAGCTGAGAAAAATGTATAAAAATACCTCGGATATAATTTTACAACCAAAAAAGAGGACATTTCTGGGCAAAAGAGGACGTTTGATCACCCTCCCAAATACAGTATTTAAAATGACAGTCAGTTTTGCAACACATGAAAACAAATTGATGTGCTGCTTAAAGTTTAGAAGCTTTAAGCTTTGCAGAGGCAGAGGCTCGGGGTTGCAGATCTAGCTACCACAGCTCTATCTGAGGATGCTAATCAGCAGTTCTAACCTGACTCTCGAGCACTTGTTGCAGATGAGTGCAAAGCTGCAGCACAGCAGCCTCCTAGCCAATTAACAGCAAAAATCAACCCAAACAGATTTCCAATTGATAAATCTTTAATGATACCAGGGATTTTACACAAATGCACACTTGACAGTGCTAATTTAAAGCAAATAGGAAGCTTGATTAAAAATTCCCCAGACATGATGGGAGGTGTGTGTGGGGATAAATGTTTGAATAATTTAACAGATTTAATTGACACGACGGCGATGTTGTAAACAGAAATGTTTTGATGTTCGTAATGCATCTTGACATGATGAGATTTTGGGACGGTTCCAAAGACGGGAGCCGGGTGAAGTGCGAGGAAGTGGAGAGAGAAATGTACAATTTGCATTTTTATTCCAGATGAAGCCTCAACAAGCACTTCTGGGTGCTTTATCAGAACAAGTAAGAGAAATAAACAGGCGCAAAAGGGGGAAGTGTTGGTACGCGATAGGCGGTGAGGATGATCAGCAAACACAATGATACACAAGCCTGCGAGCCACCCCGAGGCTACAGCGCTTTGGTTTGACCCCAAGAATGTGACGCCAAACAGGGAAGCAGAGAGCGAGGAAGAGGAGGCGGGGAAGGAGACGGAGGAGGAAATTCTCAGGCCGAGCACATATGGTGTTTGTCACAAAAATACAAGCACGCATCAAGATAGACAGAGGAGTGTTTTCGGGATGAGATGAGGAGAAACAGGATTCTTCATGTTCCACAGGGGACCTCACAGGGGTTAGATGGCCGGCAGGTGCAGGGCCACCTCTTGTTCGATAAGAAACCGATCTGCATGTGCCTGTCTGCTTTTCTGTCTGGTAAACATCCCCAGTTATCTGCAAACAAGCAGAGTTTACTACCGACTACGAATGAATACATCAAATTTTGATGGAATTGCACATGTTGGAGTCCCCTACGCTCCCTGAATGCATCTCGACCATGATACAATGTACACCTGAATACATGAATAGCCAACAAGGACGCCCTGGCTGTTTGTAGGGGGCGATGTTGACTGAATTTTTAAAGATGTTATTTTGATTTGACACGACTGCTGGCTCAGTGGAGTTTGAAGGGAGGTTGAGGGGGGTTATGAGACAGACGGAGGAAGAGACAGCTGAGCGGCCTGCATCCAGGGAAGGTGCAGGGTAAACAGTGAAGGTAACATGGATGGAGACAAAAGACAATCTGCAGCTCAGGGATGGAATCACCATATTGACTGTCATGGGGACAGACAGTGTAGAAAAAACGAGGAAGGAGGAGGAGATAGAGAAGAAGACAAACAGGTCCAGAGATGACAGGCTGGCTGTCAGTCCGACACACGAGGACATAAAAGCTCCAACGCATAAAGGCAGATGTTAAGATATATGTCAGCATCACAGACAGACCCAGACAGCCTGCAGGTAACACAGGTAATTGGCACCATTTGTTTTTCCTTACACCTTCCATTTATTCCCAACAATGACAATAAAAGTGAAAGCACAACGCGCCTCATCGTGCACACACAATGCAGAAAAGGATGCTGGGAGCAAAGCTGACATTACAACAAACGCGTTTATGTTGCCTGACAATGTATCGCTTCCACATCAAAGGAAAAGCTTCACCTTTCGCGAACGGGAAAAGCGAGGGTGAAATAAGTGCAGGCCCTTGCTTTATTAACTCCCAATCAATAAACATGCAGTCGGTGGCGAGGTAATCAGGAAACACTGGCAAATGGCCTGACAATGTATCAAAGCCGACGCTGCGAGGCAACGGCACAAACTCTAACAAGCATTTTATTACCGGTAGCTGTTACTGACATTAGTCAAAAAACCAAGAGAGATAAAATAGAATAAGGAATGCAGCGTGGCGGGCTGAGAGGAGCCCTCGGCTGAGAGTGTGCACCTTGTTTGATAGCAGCACGCCTCCTCTTTGATATGATAACAAATATAAATTGTTTAAAAACATCAAATGGGAGAGCAGGATGCAGACTTGCTGTGACGGAGGGGTCGGTGAAGCTATGAGCGGGTGCTTGAGTGGGAATAATGATGATGCAGAGTTAATGTTATAAAAGAGAAACAAATGTCTCCTCTGAGTCACCCACTTGTTTCTGTTCTCTTGGATTTTTGACGCCTGTTTTTGTGTTGTACCCACTTTGAGAGAAGTGCTCAGATAAGAGATCCAGGACTGATCTCAAAATGTCTACAACAACAAGTCAGAGTATGGATTTATGAGTCAGAACAAGCATCACAAACTTCATGTACTAAGAGTAAAAACATAATTTCAGACGGCATTATCTTGCAAACGCTCGTTCATCAAAGCACATTTTTGCACCTAATTGAGGTTGCACAGCAAAAATTCAAATATTAGTAAGTATTTAGACAATTCATTGCCAAAATATCTTGCTACAGGATGCAGTTATGGCCCATTTGTTAGTTTGTACCTTATGTTGTTGGGTGCCCTCCATCCACTTGTTGGCATGTTGGTTTCTAACTCTATCTACTGCAGAAAAAGAACCCAAAATAAAAATAAATGCTACTACTAGTTCTACCACAACTACTTTTACTTCTACTACGACTACTCCTACTACTACTACTCCTACTACTACTACTACTACCACTACTACTACTACTACTACTACTACTACTACTACTACTACTACTACTAATAATAATAATAATAATAATAATAATAATAATAATAATAATAAAAACAAAAACGATAATAATAAACCCTGGTACTGGGGAAGCCAAGTCCACAAAGAAAAGAAAGTTAAAAAATTAACGTAAGCAAAATGTTCTTGTTTTGTCCCTTTTTTTTCAATTTGAAAATTTGGTGTGGATTATTGTCTCTGAAAAAAAAAGGCTGATGACAAAACCGATCTCCAACGGTGAACTCAAAACATCATTGGCCCTCCTTCCTGACTGACTGTAGTAAAAGTCAAAAGTCCAACTACCAAACTACAAAATAAAACAAGGGGCATTTGAGACTTATTTACCAACAACTAAGGCACCAAAAAGCATAGAAACAAAAACAAAGACGGACAAAGTGTTCATTTTTTAAAGAAGTTTAGTTTGATGTATCCTTTTTTGGGTCTAAAAAGATTGACAGTCATTTTGATAGATAGGCACCAAGAACATGGGGTATTTTGGCTTCACTTTTGTCGTACAGGAAATGGAGCTAAGTCATCCATCTGTACTCACAGTTATTGGTGAAATCATAATGAAACATTAAAGCCAAAAGAAAAAACTTCATACTTTCATAAAAAACAATGACAAGGACTTTCAGGTAGAGATGCAGTCCTACATTAAAGAGGCATGAATAAAAAACTAAACCTGCAAAGAAGTCATGAAAAGGGAAACTTTGGTTATATCAGCATACAACCCCTTGGAAATTTGCTCTTGAACTTTGGATTAGAAGCTTTATACCACTCATTGAGGAGGAAGTGATAACTTGCCTGATTCCTTCTTAATGCAAATAAAACAATACACTGGTGAGTAAACGCAAATACCAAGTGTGAAGCTAAAGATGATTGAGAGGGTTTAATATTTACTTCTTCTTGGCTAACACCGCACAAACTTGACAAAAGTACAAATCATAAATTAAAGAGAAGTTTTGAATCACTCAGAAGTACACTTGAGTAAATTATTTGTCTCTGTCTGTGCTCAGAGAGCTGGGTAGACTCGTTCAGGGCCGCCTTCCCCACCCCAAGGATCACACACAGGTGAGAAAGCGAGATTGAAACCCTCTCCTTCCGTCAGCTAATTTGTTTGTTTCGTTCTGGGGGCATAGCTGATATTAAAAGGAGATCCTGAGTTGCGCGGCGGTGGGGAAAGAGAGAGTCGAGGGGGGGGAAGCGGGAGGGGAGAGGAGGGAGGGATGAGTTTACAAGCCTCAGGTACGGTGAAAGGGGTGAGTGAGAAGATGCAGAAAAGGAGGCAACGAGGGAGAGAGAGAGAAAAAAAAAATCTCATCCAAATAATTTTCACCCCGTGGGCGCTAAAATGCAAATCACAGATCAAAGAGGTTTGGAATGGAAAACTAGCGAGATTGGAAGAGAATATCATCAAGCTGGGGTTATATATGTATGTTCAGGATGTGAGAGAGACACGCTGGACTCAGGTAATGGAGCTGACCTGTACTTGAACACTGCCCCCCACTGCCACTATCATTTCCCCGCCTGTCTTCTCCCAGGATTATAGCATGTACAGTACACTGAGAGGTAATTTACTTTCTCCTTCGAGTACCTTTATTCCCTCTCTGTTCTTCCTCTACCTCTTTGATTTGTGTGGCAGTCACATGTGGGCTGTTTACATGTTTGGGCCCTGAGGTTTGATTCAAATTTGTTACAGCTGGAAATTCAAAAACAAGATCCATTAGTTTGTTTTTTTATAAACTTCCCTTTTCTGTGTCCTTCATTGAGCTACTTTATGGGCTCATCTTGTAGATATTTGCTGAAAAATGAATCAGATCCTACTCAAAGTTTCTGCCTGGGGAAAGTTTTTCTTTGCAAAGTCCTAACTCATGGTACAAATGCATCACTGTGAATTATGGGCTCACAAACTTTTCAACCCAGAAAATGGTGGTTACCCCCTGCTGTGACACACACTTGTGCACCAATCTAAAAACAGACATAGACAAACAAAAAAAACCTAAGATACTTCATTTAATTGAAAATTAAATCCTGTGCACATATTGCTGTTTCCTCAATAAATCCTCTACTTCTAAGACTACCATTATTCTCAGCACCTCTGCAGCCCATAGTTTATTTTTTATCATTCAGGGTCTTGTGGTATGATTTTGTTTGTATTATTTGTGATGCTAATCATTTGTTGCCCGTTTAGAAATCAAGCTCATTTTTTGAAGATATGAATAAAGGAGGAATGAAAATAGGAATGAAGATAAGGAATGATTTTCTTTTTGAAGTTGACACCTATTCCTTTTTGTTTGGTGTGGATGAGAGGGTAAACTGGGTCACCTTGTTTTTCGTTGGCTGCTGTTACTGTTGAATGCCCCTTTTCATGTCACCATTAGTTTTTCATCAATCTATCATTTTCAGCGATAAAAAAGTGATACGAATTGTTTTTTTCTGATCCAAGTGATATTTTGATGGAGTGCGTCGGACACAGTACGAGGCCCTATCTCAGCCTCTTGGTGACTTCTTTGGTCTCTGACATGCAAAAATGCAAACCCTTACTTTTGTTTCTATTTTTTTGTTTACGAAGATGAATGATGTGTGCAATCATACATACGTTAGATTTTGAATACATTGTGTGACCTGCAACTTGGAAGCCAATATTGTAAATAATATGACAAATAACATGCTCTTGTCCAGCTTTTTACAATAAGTGTCCCAAATCAGGCTAATACCATAAAGGGCCCAAATTAATATGGGTGAGGTGTGGGTTGCGTGCAATTTGTCCCTTTGTGCACACCATAGTTAGGCTACTGCAGCGTCTTCCTGCTTCCCAGTGACATAGTGATAAAAAAAATAAAAAAACACCACCACCATGCTTATAAATGACACTTTTTATCTTTGAAACCTTTCACACAAATCACTTTACAAGGCAAAAGTTATTTAGACTTTGTGTTAATATCACATGCACACTGCAAATACAAGAGAAGCATACAGGTGTTGCTACATGGGATGAATTTTTGGTATGATCCCGAGATCTAGGTTAAATTCAGATGTTAAATACTGATGACTGCACTCTTACATTTAGGCAGCATTATGAGAGAATTGGGCCTGCATTGTTAAGAGGACAATAGTTTCATGTAATCACTAAGAGGACAAGCAAGCAAATTGGATTCCATGTTGTATCCCTGGATTTCCAAATTAAGACACTGATCAGAATAGTTTTGGACTGAAAAAAATTGACTCAAAATTTGTCTTGAAATGCAGGAAAAGTAAATTTTGTCATCAAAAAATAAACCATTGGCCACTCCTACATTTATAAATTCATGGATACATTGAAATTAGTCAGGTGTACTACAAAGAGTCATCCCAAAATTCGAGTACCTCTAACAAAATTGACATTAGTGGATCTTCTCAGGGTCTAAATTGCAGTTGAGTGCTTCTATTTACACAGATGAGTGGGTGGGGGGGCTGTACATAGGCACGTAGTGGAGGGATGTGACTGGCAGAAGGTGAGGGTAGACTGCGTACAAAGAGTCTCCGCATTAATGCCTAATTAATGTCTGTCTCCCCCATTAATGTCTGATTAATTATTCATGTCTGTCTCATCCACCTGAAGCTGTCACAACTTTTCTTGTTTCCTGACATTGAATGTGACAGTGTTGTCCCCCGGCACGTACTTTTGTTGTCCAATTCTGGCTTGAAATCAGGAAAGAAAGCATTGTCTATAGTTTCAAAACAGCAGATGTACCGTCAGTTTGGTACCAAAAGTGTTTTAGGATTTAAACATTTCACAAGCTTCAAAGCTGCAAATTTGAGTTGGACCCACTGGACTTCACCAGAAGCTGCAAAACTAGTTAAAATAGCTTAAGCAACACAGGTAGATCTTTGAAACACAGTTAAAATAGGCTGACCAAACCTCCTGTTTTGCCCTGACATGTGCTTTTTGGTGGTGAAATCATATTTTCTCAGCTTGTTCTACAGACCATTATAAATATAAAGCAAAGCTGCACTGGGCCACTGGCATTATTCTGATGCACCAACCTGTCAGGATGCTAAGATTAGCTGTCAGACAGAAAATACTGGAGAGGAAATGCACTTTTACAGACCAACTGCAGATATATGGTAGTACACCTCTTTTTGTTGTGGTCATAACCGGTGTTGGCCCATAGTCAGTCAAATTTTGAGATGAAGAGTCAAAATCTTGAGATAGAAGGTCAAAATTCTGCAATAGAGGTCTAAAGTTTGGATCAGAAAGTTACAGTTAAGAGATAAAAAGTCAAAATCAAAGACAAAGAGTAGAGAATTTTAAAATAAAAAGTCATAATTATGAGAAAATAGTCAAAATGCTGAAATTAAAAGTCAATTTCATGAGAAAAGTCAATATTTTTAGTTTAAAAGTCAATTATTTTAGTTAAATTTTTGGAATGATTTCTTTAAAAAGTTTTAATATTGCCTTTTATCTAATAATTTTGCAATGTTCAGCCAAAATTATTTTAAAAAATCAAGAAATGCTGAGATAAAGAGTCAAAGTTTGAAATAAAAATTCAAAACTTTGACTTCGGGTATGCGAAACTAAAAAGAAAATAAAATAAATCTCAACAAAGCCATTTATATATACATATTTCTAACTGACAGAAATGGGCTTCAATACATTATTTATGTTTACATTGTAGAAACTGTTCACTTTAAACAAAAAAAGGTATGTTTTGAATACATGCATGAGTTATCAAGCTTCTTTGTCGTCCTTGAGTATTTTTGGGTATTTTTGCAGGATCTCCAAGAGGGGGTCACCTTTATCAACAATATGGTCGCCCTAAGTTAGGAGCCACATTTCCATACTTTTACCACATCTTTAAGGTGTTTAAATATGAAAGGTGATATTATTTGCTTGACTTGTAACTTTATATTAAAATAATATCTGGATTCCTCAACTGCGATTGATTTCTGTTCATAAATCTCCATTAAAAGGTGGGAAAACAGGAGTATGTATGTACTTTACAACCATGCTGCAAGCTCCAAGGCTGACATGCCTCTACTCTGTATCCAGCTATTTAAACACACACACATACGCACACACACACTTAAGCAGAAGCCTTGTCTCCTTGTCTCCTGACAAAGTGAAGGTTAATTTTCCCACACTTCAGTATCTCTTTTCCAGGTACTAAGTTGCAGTTTCTCCCTGTGCCATCTGCATCAGCAGCAGCGTGCGTCACTGATGTGGATTAGCGGTTCGCAGCACTTTGACTCCCACTGCCACAGGATTCAAAACACAGCTGCTTTTTAAAGCTGGTCAGCACAACCTGAGCAGAGCCACACTTCATCTCCATCCATCCTTCAAAGACTGTATTTCTGCTGCACCCTACTCTCTTTCTCTCCTGCTATTTGCTTTTGAATGTAAATCCTTAATCCTTAAATCTTTCCTTTTCTCTCTCCACCTTTTCCTCCTCTGTCTTTTCCCCTCCATCCTCTCGTTACTGCCTGCCGTCCACATTTCCTGCACCCGGTGTCACCTGCTTTGTAATCTGATTACTTCACGGTGGAATTAGTATGTATATTTAATACAGGTTTTTTTTTTCTTTTCTCCTCTGTGTCTTTTATTCTTTTAAAATCTTGATGAGTGATGCAGGCAGAGGAACGGAGATGGGGTGGGGTTGCTCTTCTTGCATGTCTGGCGGATATGCCAGGGCCATGCTAATAAATGACAGCTGATTTATGCGTCTGTATTCTTTTATTTATAAAAAAATAGCAAGCGGGCTGATTTCTGATATTAATAATACAAGTGGATCCACTTTGATTAGGCTTCTGTGGAGAGCTGTGCATATTCAGCATTACAATTAAAGCCTCTGATGTGAAATAGGAATGACACGCTAATGAAGCGAGCTAGCGAGCCTGAACCGCGACTGTCCAACAGCATTACGGCCCATCTCGGATGAAGAGTAATTATACGAGGAACACTGAAATGTCATTAAAAATCTTCAGTAAGTGATTTAACCCACCATTCCTCACTAATGCTAGATATTTCTTTTTTTTTCTTTGCCACCCCCAACCCCCACATGATCAACTCCAAAGGTTTCCTTTCCTTTAGAAAAATCCCTCTTTTCTGCAACACCGAGACCACACGTCTCCTTCAGAAGTTCCTAAAACCAAACAAGGGCACCAGACTCCTCAAACACAAACATATTGAGCTTTAAAACAAAGACATACAATTGCATTGTCCTAATTTAATTGCAGAAGTCGCTGTAGTGCCGGTGGTGCTAGGTAATTGAAATCTTTCCATTAGAAATTCCATTATGAATTGGTGATTAAGGCCAGAGGTGATTACCATGGATTAAAGATGATAGTTTGGTTTTTTTCCAGCATAACCTCTCCAGCCACCTGCAAACTATCCACCTCAAACAGCTTGATTTATCACAGTGAACACATCAAGGATATGAGAGAGGAGTCTGACATGTTAGAAGAGTAAAAAAGTGTGTTAAAGACGAGGAGTGTGTGTTGTCTCTAAGAGGATTTAGCTAATCTGATTCCACCCCTTCATTCATGTTTGCTGTGCTCTTCTTCCCGAGCAGAATCAGCCTAGAAGCATTGTTTTTGTTGTTGTTTGAAGAAAACAAATAATGAGATGTATCATGTCACCATATCATTTCCATCAGGCCCATTGTCAAGTCTCAGAGCTCGTGTGTGTGTCACAGAAGGGGAGAGACCCTGATAGGATGTGTGCATGTGTGTGTGTGTCTGTGTGTAGATAACGCCACAGGCAAGAATTCATGAATATCAGCACTTTCTCACCAGTTTGTTGGGTTAATCCCTTGTTTCAGTTGGAGAAATCTGAGTTTCTCTTGCATACATTACACCGATGCCTGCACATGGTGGAAAAAAAAAAAAAAAGTACCTCCACGTCAGGTCCCTCTGATGAAATGATGAGTGAAGTTTTATGTTTGGAGGTCACAGGATTTTTTGTCTGTCTCAGCAGCTTCTTCAACAGAGAGGAAAATCTGACATGTGGCGATGGGGCAGCAGAGTTTGGAGTTGGGTTCACATTAAAACGCAGTGACCAGGGAAAACACAGCACCAGAACAAGTGTTGAAGAAGTCAGACCTCATGGGAGTTTGCATTCTTACTTGAAAGTATTATTTCGTCCTTTGTTTGAAGTGGAAACTTGCTGACTGAGGACTCGAGGGATGGTTCCTACACACAGTGAACAAAAACATTACTTAGCTTCACAGAAATGCACCCAAATACTTCAACAGATCTATAACAAAAATAACACAAAAACTTCACTATGAAACTATCAGATCAATGAAAACAATCAAACAAAATGCAGAAACTACACTTAAAAGTGCATCCAATATAACAGATAGTTTAAATCTGCACAAAAACTTTACCTAAACTATTAAAACAAACTAATAATTACATTCAAAACTGCAACCAAAACTGATTAAAAACTACAAAAAACACATTAAAAGCTCTACCAAAATAATAAAAAACATTGAAAAAAAAAATTAAAACTTAAAAGTTGTACCAAACAAATAAAATTCCATTAAAACTGTACCAAAAAATATCCAAAACTGGACCAAGTACTTCAATAGATCTATTATATAAATAATATAAAAACCTAACAGCAAGACTATGAGATTAATGCACAAAAAAAAATTGAATAAGAAAAACACAAAAACTACACTGAAAACTGCATTCAATCCCATAGAGTGTAAATATGCAAAAAATTCACCTCAACTACTAAAGCAAACAAATTATTGCATTAAAAACTGCAACAAAAAACACATTTAAACTGTTCTAACATGATTATATATAAGAACCAACTCAAAAAAATGAAAAATTGTTCCAAACAGGTGAAATTAGAACAAAAATAGAAATCAATATGTAAAAATTGCACCAAAAATAAAACCCAAAATTACATAAAAACTGATGAAAAAAACACATTTACAACTGATACAACATAATCAAAAACTAAAACTAAAACAAACATAAGAACTGTAACAAAAAAAGAAAAATGCTAGAAAAGCTGCTCAAAAAATTCAAAAAGTGCAACCCAAACTGTGCCAAAGACATCAACAAATCTTAACCAAAATTTCCACAAAACCTAGAGAAACAAACCTATCTGACATTATCAGAAATGTAAACCAAAATAGAATAAATAAATTCTACAAAAACTTTGCAATGAAACCACAAAAAGGCACCAAAATGGGAATCAAAGCTGCTTGAACTGCATCAAAACTTTACCAAACACTTCAACATATCTATCATGATAAATCATTAAAATTCTAACGGCAAAACCCTAAGACATAATCAGAATCTACAAGCAAAAAATAACGTATAAAACACTGCATCCAAGCAACAAAATATTTTAAGACCTGCATCAAAAACTGCACCACAAAACCACATAATCACCTGGAGAAGTAGAACCACATCAAAACTTCACTAAATACTTCAAAATAAACCAAAATTCTTGCAAAACCTCTCCAAAAAACTGTCAAACAATCAAAAAATGAAAACAAAAACGGAATATTCCAAACACTGGACCAAACCTGCAAAGTACTCTAAAAACTGCACTCAGTTTTACGCCAAAATATATCAATAACCATACAAAAACTGCAAAAAAATGCCACCTTAGACTGCAGTGAATACTTTAATAACCATACAGTTACCAAATATTGCACAAGATTAAAACTAAACCAATAACCTTACCATCAAACTATGATACATATTCATAAATACATTAACTTTTACCAAAACAAAATCAAAAACTGAAAAAAAAGTATCCCAAATCTAGCAAATAAGACAAAAATCTGCTCTGAAAACACTAAGAAATCTTGAACCAAAACAACCAAAGTCAATCAAACCCAGCTCCAACAACTACAACTAAAAAACTATTCCCTCAACAATCTCCTCCACCAAATCTGAGCTTCCTCCATGATAACCTCGTGACTCCTGTGATGGCATCTTAAATTGGGTGCATCGTCTTGTGGCACCTAATTTGGCACCGGCTGGGGCGCTTACAGGAGCGGGGTGGGGTGGGGTGGGGTGGGGGCGGTTGCACGAGTGCCCCCTCGCCCACCACCAAAACCGAGCGTCATGCCTCCCAGCTATGCAATTATTTTTGCACTGCGTCCAATATCAACTTGAGAGCAATGCAAATTATTTAAGACGCGCTTTTCAGGGCTCGCAATTATAATAATGATGATCTCAATTAGCGTTGCCATTGCCTCAGACTATTTAGCAGGCAATTTTGCAGCCTGGGGGCGAGGGTCTTCAAGGGAGCCGACACGCATCGTCAGGTCAGAAAGGAGCGGAGAGAGGAAGAAAGAGACAGAGAGGGAAAGAGAGAGAGAGAGTCGGCACTCTTAATCAATAAACTGTGAGACTGTGAGATATTTACCACCCAATCCCGGAAGGGGACGCTTCATAAAGTGACCTAATTGGTCAGTGTTGGAGATGAAATGAGTGATGCTAGGATGCACTTCTAATTCAAAAGGGCAGGATGTTAGCAGTTTGTGCTCTTATCCTTGGACTGAGACGAGCACAGAGGGTCACAGAGAAGTGGAGTCCAAGGATTATTCTTCTTATGTGGACAAATTAATAGCACACAAATTAGAGCTAGAGCTGGGAGAAAGTTAGCACGGCTTAGCTGAACTAGAACAGGGAGGATAAAGCTCATTTGGCAGGTTCACGTCTCATCAGTTAAAGTGACTTAATGTTATGATAAATATTAATTGTCTCATTTTTAAAGGGGCTTTTGTTGACTTCAGACAGCATCAAGGCAGCTGTTTACCTCTGGTGACCATATTCTGAAAACCCATAACAAGACCTCTACCCGACCTCTTGGAGATACCTCAAGAATACCCAAGATACTCAAAGACAACAAAGTAGCTTCATGACCCAAACATTTATTTCAAACACTCCTTTTCACTTTCAAATGAACATTTTTGCAAATGTAAACATGATTAATGTACAGCCCATAAGCCCATTTCCATCAGGTTCTTTTTTGCGCATGTTAGAGTCAAAATGTTCACATTTTATCTCAAAATTTTGACTCCTTCTCATAGTTTTGATGTTTGGTCTCAGAATTATGACCTTTTGTGTAATGATTTTGGCTTTTCTCTTAATTTTTTTTTTTTACTTTTGATCTCAGAAGTTCCCCATTTTATCTCAAAGCCTTGACTCTTCATCTCAAATGTTTGACTTTTTACCTTATGAGCATGATTGTCATTTTAAAATTTTGACTTCTAATCTCATAATTTTGACTTTTAATCTCAAAATTCCCCTCTTTTTTCTCAAATATTTGACTTTTCATATCAAGAATTCAACTTTTCATCTCAGTATTTGAACTTTTTATCAGAAAATGTCACTTTTTGGTCTCAAAATAATACACTTTCCATGTCAGAAGTTTCACTTTTTTATCTGGAAATTTTGACTTTTCATCTCAAAACTTTAAATTTAGCGTCCCAAAATTTTGACTTTTTATCACACAGCTTTGACTTTTCATCTTTCATTTTTGACTTTTCATCTTAAATGTATTTAATTTTCATCTCAAATGTTCAACTTTTTATCTTAAATTTTGACTTTTCATCTTGAATGTTTGACCCAGTTCCTCAAGATTTTGCCCTTTAATTTCAAAACTTACACTTTTTATCCCATAATTTTGACTTTATACCTCAAATATTTGACTTTTATCACATGATTCATAATTTTGATTTCTAAGTTTCTCAAAATTTTAACACTTTTTATGACATTTTGACTTAATAAGGGCCCAAAAAACGTATCAACACCAGTCGAGACCATGATGAAAAGTTTATCTGAGGTTCATCTTTACAAGTGCAGTTCCACTTCAGCATTATCTGTCAGAGAGTGCAGCACAAGGTAAGCAGCTCAACATCTTTACAGGTTAGTACACTGGAATAAAGGTCTGTGCAGAGCTTTAATGTAAATATCAATGGTCTATAGAACAAGCTGAGAAAACCCTGGATATTTTGATGAATTTTGGGCACATAATTTTATGACCAAAAAGGAGGACACATGCGATCAAACAAGGACGTTTGGTTACCCTTGTTTACCTGTTTTGATTCTTTATTCAAGGCTTAGATGAGAAAAGTGGAGCTTTGTTTTTATGAAACGAACATCATAAGGATGTTATCTTGAAGTGAATTTGCCAAATCTTCAAACAATTTTTCCCCTTTCTTCTCCAAATAAACTCATACTGAGTTTCTCTGTTTCCCCGCTGCAGATGTAGTGTACTGCACTGCCACTGCATATTAGAGGGGCTTGTTTCCCCCCACCATTCATGTGGAAAAGGCTTGCACCACCAGCTACCCTTTCTTTTATTCATCGTACTGTAAATAACTCCACTTTATGAAAAGCAGCCAGTGTGACTCACGGATACCTCTCTAACCACAACCCATTATTATTTCATGGCCTTTGAAAGAAGGGTCTATAGCAGGCGCTCTCACACTTTAATGTCGGAGCTCCCTCTGATGTTGTGTAGTACACAGCGGCCCTTGTTGCACTCCGTATGCGATCCCTCACTTGAATTCACAAACACTTCCAAGTGCATAAATAGCACGGAAGACGAGTGCCTCGCGAGCTAGCTAATGCTCCGGAACGCCATTGCTGAGGAGATAACAGGAGCCTGCCATGGCTGATGCCTGGGACTATCATGGGGAGGGGAGAGAGAAAGGGAAGTGCGCCTTTTATGAAAAATGCTGTTGTTTTCTGACCCCTCATGGGACATCATATGGTAAGGAAAAAGAACATGCATCAGCGTTACGATTAAATGACCAGCGGACATGATTCAAAGGGTCCCACGATGTCCCTGAGCACCCTTTGGAACGTGTAGAAGGCTCTCGGCATACAGACGAGCTAATGGGCAACCCATTGGTCATGGTAGATTCAGTTTGAATCTCAATGAGGGTGTCAGTGTCTGCCTGCTCCATGACCGACAAGGTGTGGTAGGCCTGTTGGAGTTGATTTAGCCACACAGCCTGTCATAGCGCTTTAGCAGTCAACATCCATCAATCGAGGGGCTAAAAGGCATGTTTCTTTTCTTTTTTTTCATTTGAAGTGTCAAAAGCAAACTGCTGCGTTGAAGATTGATGGAAAATGCAGGACTTTCGATGAGAGTTGTTTTCTCTACATGAAGCAGAAACTTGATGGTAATAAGCTCCATTTTTTTCTGCATGACAACAGATTTAATAATGTGGTTCGCGTCAAAACCACTTTTCAAAAAACCGACCCGGGTTCTTACAAAAGCCTTTCAGAGGGTTGGCAGCAGTGCTCCAGTGTAGACTGGGACATGCTTGTGCTACATGAAAGCAGTGGGCTTGAATCATACAAAGGCTAAACCCATTACAGGTCCAGAGGGGTGGGCAACGCAGGGCCTTCTTGTCCCGCTCTTCTAAACAAGACTCTAGGTGCTGCACGCTGGAACAAAGCCTTGTAACATATACATTAAACTTTAATTGTTTTTTTTTCCAATCCTCTTCCTCACATCTCTGAAGTAGCAGCTCCTGAAACGTTAAAAGTGTAATGCCAGCTAGATTTTCATGGCTGTGCCTTTGTAGAATAAAAGATATATGTGTAACAGTGGAGTGGGGGGATATAAAAAAAAATAAAAAAGAAAGTCTCTGATGCTGGAGGTAGACTGTTGCTTTTCAAATTCCAAGTTTTGGTCCTTTATTTTATTCAGCAGTGAAATGCCATGAATACAGAAAATAATAACGTCTGTTACAATTCTCAACCATGACCTTCTAATGTCAGAGAACCTTTAACGTATGGACACAGTACACAGTAATGAAAGTATCAAAAAAAGGAGCTGAATCTCAATCGAAAGAAATCGAAACAAAAAATAAAAGTTTTCACCAATTACATAAACATATGTTTGCTACAGTCCCAATTTACTGTATACATAGGGGGATCATATTCCCAATTATTAGAGAAGGATAGCAGTAGAAAGGATACATGACTCAACTGCCAGACATAATGCTTCATAAAGTATGCACAGAGGTACAAGCAATAAATACACACATTAGGTTAAGCCTTACAGCTACGCAAAGCAGATGCAGAAAAAGCAGGTTTGCTATTCTTAGCGAGCAATGAGAGAGAAACAGTAAAAATTCAGGTAAGTCAGAAAAGAAACACTGAGATTTTTTTTTCCTCTTAGAAAAAAGTCTGGTAAATTTATGGGTCCACCAACATTTTTTTTTATACATAAGTATGCACAGTTATCAAAATACAGACAAAATCAACCCAGAAAATCCAGACAATCCTAAAATCTAGTGGAGGAGCAGATCGCAGTTCTGGAGGTCTTTCTGGTATTATGTGCAAGCAACTATTTTAGACATTTTTTTACTTAATTTATACAAAACCCATGCAAATCTACAGGTAATATGCATTCTGTGGCTGACAGGTTTTATCCCTCCCAAAACAGTATATCTGAGGTAATGCACTCTGATGCATTGTACGTACATTTAGGCCATCGTCCGATGATTTTTATTATGTTCTTTTATAGGTTCTTGTTTCCAGTCCACCAAATGATTTTTTGACATGCATTTTTAAAACACAATATTCCCTTACAGGTAATCTATACATCATCATTCTACAAATGTTTGAGGACAACCTATTACAATGCAAATCTTTCCGTATCTTGACGCAGGGAATGTAAACGTTGGTTCGAGCCACGTCCTATGAGACAAGCGTAGTAAAGTGTATCAGCTCCTGTGGCGTGCAATCTGTCGTAATTGTTCTGAATTTGTTGTGCAGAGGTAGAAGCTTCTGGAAAGCCTTTTTGGGTGAGTGGGAGAACCCTTTTTTTTTCTTTTCTTTTTTTTTTTTTTGTCTAAAAGACGCAGCGTCCTTTATATTTGGTGTGATAAGATTATTAAGGACGTCGTCTTCAAGTCGTTTCGCTGACTCCAGCTAAGTGTTGAAGGGATAAGCTTTGTTCCTTGGCCCAGTAACCTTTTGACGTGAGACTGGTGTGTGTGTGTGATCTGTGTATGTGTGTGTGTGTGTGTGTGTGTGTTTTTCTCATGCTGTGTGTTTGCACAGTACTGCTCGTGTCTGCGTGTTCAGCTCTGGGCACAACACTTGAAAACAACGTATGCACAGTGTAGAGTACACTTGGGTCGGTTGTTGGTTGCAGCACATTTCAAAGCCACTCTTTGACAGTTAGCTCTGGGTCTGCGTGTCCGTTGGCATGTAGCGCACTAGCATGAACGCTAGTTTTCCATGTGGTTGTTTTACCGTTTCTTTATCCCATACAAGAGGAGGCAGAATTTTGTGTAACTTTGGTTTACTGAAAACAGAAGTGACCATTAAAGCAACAACACTTTTCTAGATGACATTAGCGGTGAGGGAAATGACGGGGCGAAGTCTCCACTACGTCTCTTTAGTTTCTACATGTGTGTTAGAAAAAGCTGGCAACCTATACAGAGAACTTGTGTGTTGCATCTATATAGTTTTGAAGCTATGAACCACACGGTGACTATTTGATGACGACTTAAAGCAAATATCACCTAGAAAAGGTTCACTTTCACCTTTAATACCCTCTCAAGCAATGGCTATTATTATTTGCTTCTCCGTGGTGACTAAGCCACATCATTTCTACCAGAAATCATGACTTATTTGGCTTCACTAGATATTTTTCTTGTTTGGTTAGCGATGTTTTCAGTTTTCGACGCGGCTCGGAAAACAAAAAACCGCCACAGAAATAGAGACATGACATTATTTTGACGGTCCCATTTGGAAACGTTACATAATCACCAGGTTAGGAAATCAAATCCCTACAAAATAAAAGCATGATGTGTAATGCAAAACAACACAAAATAATAATAATCATAAAAAAGGTAAAATTCACAAGAACACAATGTGTCTGCACTTCCACTGAATACACAAATGTTTTGTTTTGGTCATATTCCACTTGAACAGTTAGCTGCTCTCTACCAGTCAAATCACCAGCACACAATGACTGCAGTTCAAATATCACATTACCTTTAACCTACAGTACGTCTGGCAGAAAGATCTCCAAAGTGGACGCTCTATGAGTTATCAAATTACACATCAAAATCAGCATTTCCTTCCCCTTATCTCTTAACACGTGATCATCTTTGTATAGGGCTAAATGAAACAATCCCAGAGGTTTTTCGAAGGTAGTTTGCGGAACAAAAGCTTCTCTTTGTTACTCGTTTAAAGTCGCAGAAGACTGAGAGGAGTTTGGTGCCTTCTGTTTATAAGCTATTGGCCATTGCTAGTGTTGGCTTTGGTTTCTAGCTGTTGCCTGTGACTGTTAGCAGGTAGACAAAGCTTTCGTACGAGGAGGTAAAGGATAACAGCAAGAAGAAAATTATGCAGAAATGCATTTGTTTTGTAAATGGTGCTTTACACAAACTTCTTTCCCAACTAGTTTTCCTGTTTTCTCATTTTAATCACAAACAGATAATAGACTGGAAGCCAACTTTTTTTTCTTTTTTTTATCTCTTTTTTTTTTCTGGACAGCTGCAACAACAGTCTTGGTACCGCAGTTCCGTTTCTGGTGTGATTTAGGGAATGGCATTTACAGTCGGTGGTATCTAAAAAAATCATACTTTTGAAATTAAAGATGGTAAAAAAAAAAGAAGCTAAAAATAATATACTGGTTTGATAATAGTAGCGACATACAGGCAGTGACACAAACTTCTGAGACTACTCCTGTGCAAATGAAAACAGAGCAACAACTTGAATTGAACCAGCAATCGTTTCTAGACATAAACAACTACTGGGAGGGAGGGAGGAGGGAGGAGGGTTATTCACAAACATAAAACGTCTTCCTTTTTGGCAGTATATGAGGCCGCTAGCTTTCAACGGAACATGAATTGCTCATCTGTTTCAGGTTTTTTTTCCCCATCCATGAGTCCATCATCCTTGTACTGTACGTGGCCACGCCATCTCGAATGAAATAGGTCTCAAAGAGTTCATTTTTTAAAGCAGACATCTCATGCCTGTCATGTTCAGGGGGGGATCCCAAAGGGCTGCAACAAAGAGTTCCTTTGGACCGGTCTCCATCCGGATGCATGCTCAATAAATAGTCCCAGTGGTGAGAGAGACGAAAGAAGAGAGTCAGCTGTGGTATTCTTGGACTGTGGAGTGGTTTATTTTTTCTCTAGTCTTGCAGGAGGTCTGTGTGAGACAAACAGTGCGGCGGGGCGGAGGGATACGTTGATCAAAAACTGTATCCTAGTCACTCCAGGTCCTCTGATAAGTTCCCTTCCTCCAGCTCCCGGTCGTCATCCAGCTCCGGACTGTGATTGGCGGTCGTCACCAGTGACATCGGACAGTCGTCGTCGTCCATGTTGAGTGGCTCCTCCTTCACATGAATGGACGGCCTGTGACACAATCACAGCGCGAGAAATGTCAGACTTTTGGGAGTTTGGGGAACAATTTGTCAAATGATATGTTTAAAAGCTGATTTCCAACAAAATCTCTATGGCTGCTTTTATGAATGTAAAGCACTCAGTCGCTTTGTTTTACATGAGTGTTACCTCAAAATAAGGTCTAACACTAAGAGGGGCTTTGTGGTCCTCATCCTATGCTCTGCATGCAGCATACAAAGTGTGATGTTCAGCTACCAGACAAATATTTTGTTGTATAAGAAAAAAAAAAACAGGCCATTACATGCCTTATCTAGCAGAGCAACAACCATGTTGTTTGCAAGACACTAATTCGACATGATGCCTCACGTCTACTGTAAGTAAGCGCATGAAAATTGCATGAAAAAACACGGCCCCTGTAAGGCCGATAAGCTGTGATGTTCCAGACATGTTTGGCATTTAAAAGTTTACTGATGACACCAGGTTGAAATACATGAAAAAGGAAAAAGCGGGGGGAGAAAAAAAAAACAGGCCACATGATAAATAATGGAGAATTTCTCATCCCTGAGCCCCCTGGAGCAAAGGCAGAGGAGAGGCTTTTTTATCTAGTTAATAGAAAGCGCAGCCACTCGTTAATATGCAGGGGCTGTGCGTGTCGCTCCTCAAGAGGAAAAACCGGCAGCTAGGTTCTGCCATTAATCAACTTCAGCCCCGGCAGTTCGCTCGGACACCATGATACATGTTTTTAACTCTAAATGGATGAATATCTTTAGCCGCTGTCAATAAGTGCTGGGCAGGAAGCAGCCGCGGCGCAGGGAGCGGGACGTCTCTGCCTTCAGAACAACAGAGGAGTGGGCGGAGGAGAAAAAAGAAAGTGTTGGGCGACTAACAAGAATAATAATGCTGTCACACACAAACAAGGCATAACATGATCTGGGGCCCCGAGTCGGGGAGTGGGGTTTGTGCCACGATGATAAATCTGACAAAACCTAATTATTTCTGACACATAGGATGCATCAGAAAATCCCCGTAGACTTTGAAAGAGGAGAGCAGAGGGGGAGAGAGAGAGGGAGACTTATCAAGTGGTAGTGCGTTAGGACTCGTCTCCGAGCCGCTCTCCTGGGCTGCCTTCATCACGAGGAGAGGAGCGGGGGGAGGGCAGGGGGGGTGGCTTTGAATTTGAAAAGAATTTTAAAAGGTACAGATGACTTTAATATTCAGAGCCAAATACTGTAAATTAATATTCTGATGTGGTGGGATGAAGAGAGGAGGCTGATCTTAGCAGGATGCAGAGCAGAGGGATGAATATTTCTGTTTCTGTGCCGCACATCCACGCAGGCAGCGAGCGGGGGGAGAGGAACAGCTCGGTCAGAGGTTAAAGACACACAACAACACGGGCTCTGCCCCTCCTGACCACCAAAATAAGAGTCCACATTCTTCAAAAACTCATGAGATACTGCTTTAGCTCTAAACAAGCCAGTATAATCACACAATGTGTTTATTTAACCTTTGATGCAAATTAATCTGAAGGTTTCAGACTCAGCTGGGAAACATCTTGGTGTCCAGTGATTCTTTAATGCTGCATTAGCTGGACCAAAGAAATAAATCAACAATAATTTGAGATTTATGAAGTTAAATAACAAACATTAACTTATTTTCATCATTGTTTGAAGCAGAAATGATGTCATTTCTAACCATTATATGACTAACATAGTTGTTTACGCATATTTGATTGCATTTCAGCGACGATATAACACAATGGAGGATGAATAAATGAAAAAACTAAGAAAAATCGCAGAACAGAAATTAGCGAAAGCAGACAAGAAATATGTTCGCGACTGTATTGTGACTAGATAGAGACTAAAATATCAAAACTTATGTGTTTTCTGTATTTTGTTTGTACATTATTAACTGTCAGCAAATAAATATTGAATAATCAGCCTTTAAGCTGTGGGCATTGTTGCTGAAAAGTCATTATGTCTTAAATTGTTCAAACATAATGACTTTGCAGGTATTGTATCTTATTAAATCTCTAATTTTGTTTACATCAAACTCAGTGTCCTCCTCATTTATAGTCCTGTAGAGTGTAAATAGTTGTTGACAAAACAACTTTACACACAAATGCATTTGACTTAAGTGTGTTAAAAACAATTTTAAGGGAAGAAAATCGGCAAATTTAGCCACTTAACCCTTTAAGTGTGAGCTTGTGGCCTGATGGCTGGATCTATAAACACATTTACCATCCAACAGCTGTGCAGGCTCAAACAGTCAGACCCACTGGCTATGAGAATTAAAAAAAAACAAACAAAAAAAACATCAATTGTGTTTTTTATTTCATGGATATCTAAATATCTGAAATTTGTTGCTGTAATAGTACAATGCTGGGTCTTAGAAAGTTAAGATTCAAATTGTTGTTTCAGCAATTTTTTTTTTTTTTAAAGATCCTGATAGATAATACCCACACAGATTTGTGCGTACATAAATGTTTATCTCACAAGATCAGCTGATAAGGCTAAATAAGAGCAGCATCACACACTCAGCTCCTGCTCTGTTCTTGCACCATGCATCCTGTGATTTGCATTCTCTGTTACTTAATGTGCACGAGATGCTCAGTGAATAACAGCTAGTTACCATTACTGAGCCACTCAGGAGTAAACACGGTGTAATAAAAACATCTGAGTGAATCTGCATGTGTAAGTGAATGATCAATCAGAGATCTGCAGCAGAAACAGTGCAGAGGTTTTTCAGGGATGCAGAAAAGGTCATTAGTCCACGGGTCCTGATGAGAGGGGGGGCAAGGTGAGGAGTGAAGGGCCAATCAAACACATCCAAACCATCTAACTGTGGTTTATGAAGAACAGACAAAGAGGAGTGATCACTGAACGCCTCTTTGTGATGTTACAGATAAATAAACTCAGAGCTTTTCTGCTTCATTTGAAGTTTTTATTTCCTGTGATAAATATTTAACTCTTCTCATTTTCATTTTGTGCAAAGTTGCTAATTTGCTTGCGATGGAAAACCTAATTTTACAGTTGCAGTTTTGGTCTTGTATTCTTTCTTTTAAGCATACCCCTTAGGGTGTACATGAGCTTTATGCACATGCATCCTCACACACACACACACACATACACACACACACATACACACACAGCCTGCATGGCCTGGGGCGATCTGGTTTGCGGTTAAGCAGTTAGCATTAACCTTCAAACGTTGCGGGGAAGGAGGGGTGGGTCTAATTGTTGGGTTGTCTTGGTGTTTCTGCTGAAGGAGTCCTCTCCTGAGAAAGGCCTTCAAAAGGTGATGTGCTATTTAGTTTAGAGCTACAAGCCACTCCATTATTTAAACAACACGCTGGAAAAGACGGTCGTGAAAAACACATTTCTTCCATTTTGAGGTTGTCGTGGGGGGTGTAAAGGCAGGCGGGGATGGATGAATGCGTCTCATCCTCTGGTGTCAGGGCGGCGTGGACAGAGGGAGGAAAAAAGCAAGCAGAAAAATAAAAAGAGGAGAAGTCAATGCTGTCCGGTTACTAAAACTTAAATGAGCTGGGAGAGTGGGAACACTGGGATTCAGGCAGACTTTGCTCCACTTCACACCCCATTTCAGAGCAGGATAAACACGTCCGGATAGATTAATGTATGGACATCAGCCAGAGCTCAGCAAACACTCTTTTCTCCTCTAACAGAGAGCCAGAGTGCATCCTTTCTCCATTACAGGCGTGGTGAGCTGATTTTGCAACATCACATTTGATGGACAGGAGATGAAAGTGTGTGTATATGTGTGTGTGTGAGAAATCACTCCTGAAACTCACACATGAATTTTTCACAAACACTCTCTTTCTCCATTAAAACAGAGATGAGGACGGAAGAGATTTTTAGGGTAATTAATGCTGCACTTGCTCAATATTAATAGGAACAGTCTTGCATAAAATATGGCAGCTAAACCCCCATAATGCAGACGCTGGTGTAATTAAAATGTGTAATAGAGCCTATTTTTAGACGCAGAACTAACAGTTATCAAAACATCCGGCTCACCTTCGAGAGAGAGAGAGGGAAGTGTGCTTATGATATGATACATGCTGGAAAGTGAACCTTGCCCTTAGGTCATGGCAAGCTGAAGAACATTCTGGTAATTGTGGGTTAAATATCAGGCAATTAAACTAACAAAGGGCACAAGAACAGGGAGTGAAGTCAGTGTAAGAGAGGAGACGAGGGGGGCTGAACATGTGCTTGCATTCTCAGAGAGGCGTTCATAAAAATGTGAGATGTGTGAGTCTATGTGTGACACAATTATCTCTCAAACAGTGTGGAGGGAGAGCAGGAAGGGATTGTGGGTAGTGGGATAATGAGTTCACTTTGTTGGGGGTCAGTGGACTGAATGGATGTGGGATTTAGAGACCGACAGGTTTGGGTGAGCTATCATTTAGACAGGAATGAACAGAAGAGTTTGTTTTTATTGTTATTAAGCAGAAGTTAAGCAGCGATTTTATGGAAGTTTTAAAGAAATTAATCAGATTTGAGTCCAACAACCAGCAATGAATGATTCATTTTCAGGTAAAGCCCTGTTTGTATGTTATCAGGTTCTCTCCTGTGTGTCTGTGTTGCGTTCACTCACATGTGTACTGGTGGGGAGTATCCGGGGCTGCTGTGTCCGTTGGTGTCCAAGTGGTCGAGCGAGCCGTTCAGTTCCTCGTGGCCTGACTGCAGCAGGCTTGGGGGGCTGCCGCTGAGCGTACCTGGGGGGCTGCCGCTCAGCAGTCCTGGTGGACTCCCGCCCAAGAGTCCAGGTGGACTACAGCCCATCAGTCCGGAGGGGTCGCCGCCCAAGAGGCCGTGACAGCTGCCTCCTATGGGACCTGTGGAGCTGTTCATGAGGCCGGGGTTCCCAAGCAGAGGCAGGGAGGTCTCTGCAAGAGCGGCCTGGAGACAGAGAGGGGGAGAAGGAATATTTAAGGTGGGATCTAGATAAGAAGACTGGAAAAGTTGCAAATTTGAAGGTGAGACATGAGTGAATTGAGAAAAAGTGTCAGGTCGGACAGGATTATTATTAAAAAACAGTTGTGTGATGCAAAAGTTTTATTCTGCGGGCTATTTTTCCCCCTGTGACACCTCGCTGACAACCGCCTCCCCACAGCTGCCCTTCTCATGCCCTTGCGTTGCGTTCCAACGATTAAAAAAAGTCCCTCGAAAACTTTACCTCAAAATAATAAAAAAAACCTCCTGACACTTTCGCCTGCTGCGCATTAAAGTTATATACAGTGATTAAATTTTTAAAGTTTTTGCCATGAGCACCTCGCCGGTGTACACTATGAAGCCAAATCATTTATGACAGCTTAGATAAATATTAATGCACATGCCCTTGCATTTGCACATGCCGCCATCAATCTAGGAAGGCAGGCAGAGCTGAGAGGAGGAGGAAAAGAAGGGAGAGGAGGAAGGAGAAGGGAGGGTTGCTTCCTGATTCGACCACAGGGTGGCCTTGTGAGTCTGATGAGCAGAGGAATGAGAGAGGGAGGAAGGGAGAAAAAAAACTTGCTCTTATGCATGTGAGCACTTATGTGGGGCCCTATTGTTCACAGAAAGCTCGCTCATTCAGTCACTCAATTGGTCAATCAGTCAGGCAGTCGTCGTGCCTGTCAGTCAAAGACGCAGGCAGCCGGTGAGTCACAGGTTCTGGAGCAGCTGGCACGTACCTGTAAGCTGGCGTTTAGTGCACTTCCATAGCCCAGACTGGAGGGCAGGTTCTTGACAAGTGATGGGCTCCTGAACCAACACAAACAAGAAAACAAAAGAGGTATGAGTGACTGAAACATGCATTAATAATGAAACCTTCCTGTGATCCTGGCTGAATCCTCACCCTGTGATCTTCTGTGACCTGCGTTTCTGGTACTCCACCTCATCCACTGTCCACACCGCCCCCTTCACGTTCTCCACGCGCACAAAGCACTTGTGCAGACTGAGGTTGTGGCGCACGGCGTTCTGCGAAGACACGGGCACACAGGTCAGAGAGAGGGACGAGGTAAAAGGAATCATATTCAATCATTAACCGCAGAGATCAAAAAGAAGACGGCTTGGAAATTGAATTTTTTTCTTCGCATTTTGAAGAAATTCTTAACATTCACGCACCATTGATTTAATTAGTAAAAATTGAGTGAGAGCGAATGCTCTTACAAGTCCTGCACACAGTACATATCAATCAGAGTAAGTAGGCTAAAAGGAGGTAATCAGCATAGCGAATGGCTTATGCTGGTGACAGAAGTGGTAATGCTGGCCTTGATAATGGTGATGTCAGTAACCCTTTCTGTGCCAGAAAAGCATTCCTCCTAATGGACACGTCGCTCTAAAGATGACAGAGCAGACAGTCATCAGGAGGCTCGTCTGTAAGAGCGGGGAGATGAAGGTGTGTGACATCTCTGTGTCTAAATACACTCTGTAGAGCTGAAAACACTCGTACATGATCAGTGTATTGAATTAGGGACAGGAAGTGAGGCGTTTTGATTAATTACAAAATAAAAGAAACCACGCTCTTGTGTTAATGAGACCAGATGACCATAATTAAAACATGCATCAGACTCTACAAATAATAACCTTGGCTTTAATATCCCTGCCTCTCATATTTATCATCTCCCTCTGCTTGCTGTGTGTACCGCTCGCTCTCCAAAGAAAAAGGGATTCAGAAAAAAAAAAAAACGAAGAAGAAAAAAAACTCATAAGCAGATCTCGCATCTGACCTGAAAATCCCAGGATTTGATTGATCTTAATGCCCATGGCTCTGAATATGATAATTTTAATATTAATGAGCAAATGAGCAGTTTTATTATGCATGCTATATAGTTAGAACTAATAAGCTTCTGGGTGAGAGAGAAAGAGAGAGAGAAGGGGGACGAGGGGAGGGTAGATCCTTCTTTTGAGCTGAGATATTAAACTACCTTTCATTTCTTTTCTTTCGTTTTTGACATAAATTTTCTCCATTAATCAAACGACAAGCTGATCATCTAACTAACACTTACAAAAGGAGCGAGGGAGGAGAAGTAAATAGATCACCTTGGTTATTGTGAGGTAGAAGGGAGGGAGAAGACGGATGTAATGTCAGAGGAGTATCATTTCTGGGGCTGTTTTCAGGAAACCAATCAGATGTTAAAAATGTTTGTGTGTTATCACATCATAATGTTGTTACACAGGAAAACATGTCCCGTACTGTACTGAACAAACTGAGAAAGGGCACCGCTCCTTTCTGCATGCCCTCCTGAATTGGTGATCACACGCCCATGTGCTCATTTGCATCCCAAATCCAAATTAATTCACTTTGCTAAATCTAGTGCTGCGCCATGTCTTGCATGCTGATGAGCGGCTGCTTCCAGTTTTCCCTCCAGTCCTCTGTGCAGTCACAAAGGCTAACGGCGGCTAACGAATGACACGCAGGGGCCGAGGGATAAAGCCGCTGAAGACACTGACGCTCGGCGAGGCTTTCTTTATCAGCACGCAGACACACTTCTGGGTACGACGCGCTGCAGGAGAGACATTTTTTACCAGCTTTGTTCGGGACGACAGGACAATAAAGTTGTCGGGACAGATATACAAATGGGGCCTTTTGTGCGGGTAAATAAAGAGCGCTCCCTCCATGACAGGACAATTCTCACTTCCTCCTGCTTTAGTGCCACACGAATACACCCTTAACCCCTCACTTCGACACAGTTTGTGTGTGTACATGTGAGACCCCCCCACTACCCCTGCACACAACCAGAGCTGGTTAACAGGCAAACAGCCATCTTTCTTTCTAATTAACCAATGATATGCGAGGGAAGGTGGTTTCAGGAGTAGGAGGTGGGGTGTCTCTGGTAACAAAAGGTGCTGATGATGGAGTGGCTGCTGTATAATTAGTGCGTCAGAGCTCTCTCCTCTCTGCCGCCAAGCCTCCGCTATTAATTGCACCAAATTAGAAAACGATATCTGAGGCAGAATATTCCTTCGGCTGTCATTTCCAAACAAAAAAGGGCAGAGAAATAAATAAGACGGAGACTCTGCTCGAGCAGCGGGAGGAGGTGGAGGAAGAAGCGTGTAGTGTGAGAGAGGTCACAGCAGGGTGCAGGTGGGTGAGGGGGTTCATCAAGGTTACCTTCCAAGTTGCAGCGTTGCGTCTGAAGTAGGCGAACGTGCGTGTGAACCAGCTGTAGATTTCATTAAGCGTTAACTGCATGTCGGCAGAGTCCATGATAGCCTAAAATGAGATGACATCAAATAATGGTTTACTAACGAGACCGCGTAACTCATATACACACACACACACACTAAGAGAGAGAGAGAGAGCCGCCATGATTCATGCAGCAATTAATTTTAATCTAATCAGGCAAAGTTAATTTATTTCCCACTCACCTGTCTTATGAGGGTTGCATAAGTAAATGGCGGTCTGACATCTGCGTTCTTATAAAACTCGTAGTTTGGGGCAATCTCTGGAAAAATAAATACTGTGTCACCACCTGAAATAATTGGTAAATTTTATTCCTTTAGGTATTGAATTCACTCAAGGTTTCATCAAATTAAAAAGGGGGAGGAGAGAAAAGGGGGAAGGCGGGGAAGGGGGGGAGAAAAAGGATGCAAGGGGGGGGGGTTAGAGGGGGCACATCAAATCAGCATTTTCCATGTCTAACAAAATGCATTTTTAATTAATCTCTCTCGTGAGAGATCTTAAACA
Source organism: Thalassoma bifasciatum (assembly GCA_008086565.1). Classification (NCBI taxonomy): domain Eukaryota; kingdom Metazoa; phylum Chordata; class Actinopteri; order Labriformes; family Labridae; genus Thalassoma; species Thalassoma bifasciatum. Next base: position 255,539 of record RPOG01000325.1, read on the forward strand.
CTAATACATCCATAAAATGAGATCCGTGTAGTTAGTTAGACCGAAGTGAATAATTTATGTGTCTTCAAACTAAACATAGAGAGTAAATATAAACATCAAAGACTGAACGTTTAAAATGCAAAGCTTAACACATGGAATGTCTTAATGTAATAAATATTGTATTTTTCACTATTATTTGAACTTAATTAACATTCATGTAATATTTATGCACAGAGGAAGTTCTTGTCTGTTTACATATAGAGTGATTAAACACAGGCTGGCTTTAACAAATGCAGCAGACATACAAGACCAACAAGCCTGTGTGTGTGTGTGTGTGTTTGTCAGTCTGTGTGTGTTAAAACTAAAAGAAGAGCACCAGAGTGTGTAATTCCCTCTTTCAACAGGGTGATGTCATTAAGTTTGAATATAAATCCAGTTTAAAGGAGAAGAATCTGTGCTGATGTCAACAAAGTCTGACTATAAATTGAATGCAGTGTAGTATTTGTCTCATGCGTGCTCAGCGCTGAGTAGTTGGTCCTACCTGACGACAGAGGCATGGAATATTTGTCCGAGTGGCGTCTGCGCATGGCTCCCATGCTGGGGACGTTGGCTCCTCCCAGCACTGACGGCACCTGAGGCATGCCGGCCATTGGTGTGATGGGCGCTGTGGGCGTGGTGGGTGTCTGAGGTAAGTTAGGGGGCGATGCTGAGGGCAAGTTCTTGGACATGGTGACGCTGGACACCAAGTTGAGCTGGATTTAGGGGATAGAGAGCAGACACAGAGAGGAGGGAGTGCAGAGAGAGAGAGACAGAGAGAGAAAGAGGGAGAGGCATTATTTTGTTGTTTCTTTGACAGAGCCGAGTGTCTCCTCTCCTCCTCCTCTCTAACACAGCTGTGTTTCCACTAACAAGCCTCGTGGAGAGGAGCCAGCCCATCTCCACTAATTACAACCACCAAATTGTATCATAAGAATTCTAATTAGAGCACGCTGTTCAAGATTATCCAACGATCAGCCTCCGTGTTATCCCGGCCCCATCTCTCTTTATCTCTCTATTTATCACTCCCTCCCTCTCTCTCCCACTTCCCTCCCTCCTGTTAAATCTCTCCCTCGAATACAACCGCCGTAATCCGTTCAGACAGAGGAGATAGGCTGCTGAAACCTTGTTTGCTGTCAGTGAAAATTGTTCAACACGGGTTAGCTGACCCCGGTCCAGAATCTCAACCTGTGACTTTGTGTTTTGCTGTGGTACCAACAGGACGACGTGGGGCCGCGGAGGGGCCAGAGGGGGACTCAGATGTGGAAGATGTTGGACTTGAGCCAAAAGCTCTGCTGTCACAAGACGATTCTGCAGTGAGGGTGGAAAAATCCACAGATTTAAACTCTGATCTGAGAGAATTTCTTGGTGGAAGAACTTCTGGCTGAGAGGACGAGATATGGAAGCAAATATGTGATGTAAAAGATTAACTGGAGGGATATGGTCCCCAGTTTGTGTCTGGTCACTAATTTTCAAGATCAAGAAGAAATTATGTCACTGAGGGAAAGACATCCCAACAAATTTACTGTTTGACAAATGATCTCTGCATGTATTTAACTGTACACTGCAAAAAAAAAATTATTAAGTGTTTATGTCTTACTTCAGGTAAAAACACCTAATCTGACTCATACTGAGCCACATTCACCTGATAGGTCCATAAAGTTGTCCAAACACAAGATGTTAAAGGCACAAATAAAACTCTAAACCTGACAGTTTTTTCTACCCCAATAATATCTACTTCACCTAAGTGTTTCAGGTGTCATTTTTGTCTTTTATTACCCAAAATTAAGGCATTGTTCTGTAATTTTTAGTGCCATAAGACATAAATAGTATTGTAAGTTTCAGCTTTTGCAAAGGGTTTACAAAAGTTCCAAACAAATACTTGTAAACAGGCTGCACATGAAAAATTAAGTCAGTTGCTCTGTTTCCATGACACAAAATAGAAGTGAAATTTCTAAAGTTTTGATAAAGCACCACTGCACCTTGCCAGTGTTTCCGTCATGATTAGAATTGCACAAAACTTGAGTAAAATCTCATTACACGGGAGTCAATTTGGAGAATGTGGAAGAAGGAACGGAGATTTTAACAGGTAACTATGGACATCACTAACATTTTAAGAGCTGGACGGTCATTTTGATGGACGTTACTGTTGATGCTGATTTTGTCAACAGACAAAGGTGGAGGGTGTTTGAATATGAACACCAGAGTCTGTTTGTGTGGCAGCGACCACATACCTGGATCTTCTGGGAGAGGATCATGGTTCTAGGAGTTCACAGAGGCTTCTCTTTGGTGTTTGTACTGCACTGTGCGATTAACTTTGATATCCAAACTTCTGAAAACCCCCCTCATGAGAGTGTAACTGTTTTTAATCAAAACTTTAGAGGGTTTTTGAAATTCTGATGTTTCCACTTTCCTGTTTTATTGTGATATCTAGGCTTTGTGGAATTCTAGATGGAATGAGAAAGCATCTATTGTGATCACATTTCGACTCAGTAAAACTTTCGTAGTTGCTTTTATCTTTATCTACTGTACCCATTTTCATGCTGAACAACAAGCCATGTTTTAGCCCATGTAGGATTCCTGGATAAAGATTTGGATCAGTTAATCTTTGTGGACCCATTACCCCTGGAGCATCCTTTTGGGAGCACTTTTCTGTGGATTTATTCGTGGGTAGGTGGTGTGGATTGAGGCTGATTCTGGCAAACTTTCTAGGGAACTGGCCAAGGTTGAGCTTTGGTTGGGTGTGGCAAAACTATTGGCAGGCTTTGGTGTGAAAGTGATATAAGGTGTTATCGCCTGTTTGTGAAAACTAATTCGCAAGGAGAAAGTTTTCATTATACACGAGACTACTGGATGAGTAAAGAGTTTTTTTTTTCTCTATGAAGTCTGATTTAATGAGCATTGTTTAAGACTCTGATTCGAGTAATCTGCAGAAACTCGTGATCCCAAACTGAAGACATTGTCAACTCAACAGAGTCCTCGTTCCTCCGTTACAGAGTCAGAGTAGATGTATCAGCTCTAATCTAATGAGACTTCCATTACATGAGGAAGTAAAATAAGACAATGAAGAGGAAAAGAAACTTAACACACAGCTATGGTGACACCCTCATTCACTCTGTCTTTGTCTCCTTCAACGTGACGAACCAGAGAGCGTGTTCGTCACCTCTGGCATGAATGCCAACCGTGCACGCTAATCGTCCGGCTTTTTCACCACTTTTGCGTTCACTCTCCAAATCTCATGTGAGTGACTCTAACCGACTGGAAAATTCCTAACTGACCTTTTAGTCTCTGCGCTAATTTAGCCCGAATGGTAATGACATCGTTACATATTCAAACCAAATTGCCTTAATTGTGAGTCTACAAGTGGAATGCATCCGTTGTGAGAGTCGGAATTAGACGCGACTTGAAAGATGGAAGGGAATGTGGGGCCGAAGGCGCTGAGAGACGGAGGAGCGCGGCTCAGGAGAAGGTATCAGCGGTCATTTGTGGCATGTGTTGATAAATAGGATAAAATGTCAAGTTTGAGAGAGTCGGCTGGATGTAGGGGGTTTCAGATAATTATGTGCCCACTTAACTGTAATGAGCTGCTACAGTGATGGGCTGGGACAAGGTCTGGGTGCATATAAGGGAGTCTGCTGAGAACACAGGATGAGGGTTTGAGAAGTAGGAGGTCAGAGTGAACGCATTTCAATCTTATTTAACATCTGAATCAGCTTAGATTCATATTTGTGAATCAAGTCTTACATTTAACTTACAAATCTAAATGCACGTTACTCTCTTAACTGAAAGTGTAAGCAGTTGACATGTTAATTACCTCTTACTTTTTCCTGGCTTAGGTCATGTTTTTCCTTTTTTTCTTTTCTTTCTTTGCAAAACCCAGATGCAGAATCAAGACACACAACCTGAATTCTCTGCAGGGATGGGTATTGATAAGATTTTATTGATGCCAATACCCTTTTCAATTCTGCTTATCCATCTATTCCCTTGTCAGTTTCTCTTGTAAACTTTCGATGTACAAAAATTGGATTTACAGGTTGTCTGTTTCAGTCACATTTTATTGAGTTTATAAGTGAATGAATATGAAATTGGTCAATGCATTAAGATATTTCTGAATGTAAACCAATGAATAAAAATAAACAAAAGCCCCTCATCAGGTGACATCTGTGTATTGTTTTGTTCTATGTTATTGCCTGAAGTGGGTGACCTCATGATGCTATGAGTTGTTTGGAACATTGAGCTTGCCGTAGGTATAATGAATCCCATGAATCTGTGTGTCCTGTTTGGAAAACATTAGTCTGTTACTATTTTGACATTTTTGAGTTTTAATCATTGTTCACAAAAAAAGTTACTGAGATGAAAGTTCAAATTCTGATTTAAAACAGAAGTTAGGTTGATGTGTGCTAACTGCTAGCGGATCAATGTAATTCTCTGTATACATAAGCATTAAGCTAGAGTTATGTTTTTTATATGATTTTTGGAACGTCAGGAAATGTATAACATGTTGAATGTATTAAATGTGAAACTCAGATAAGAGAGTAATGTACGTTTGTGTGTTCAGTTTTACAGCTTCTCGAGTAAAACTTCACGCGGAAAATCCTGAATCAGAGTTTTCTTGGGAAGTTGTTGTTCATCTGCTAAGTTTATCTTGCTAGAACAGAATTATTAAATTAAAATGGTTAACGGAAGGTCTGACTGTTCTGGTGTAATGACAATAATAGATAAGGTTATTGTTAAGAAATAAGGCTAATGATGTCCATGGATTAAATAGGAACTGGCTCTAGATTCCCATCCTTAGTCCTCAGAAGGCAAAATATGCAAGCTCATTTCAAAATAAAAGCCTTCATGTGAGCAAATGCAATCCCATTGTTTTTGGTGTGCAGAATTGAATTGATTCCATTCAAAGAGATGCAGGAGTAAGAGAGGATTTTGTCACCTCTCCCTCACTTGAATACACACACAAGGTTGAGCTCTTATTATGCTCAACTTGCAGCTCTGCTAACTTTGGTTCTCATCCATCCACGGCATGGCCAAGAGGAAGTATTTAATGAAGTGATTCAGGGAATAAATGGGGTCACATTGGGAGATAGTGCAGCGCTGTTATGTATCTGTGTTGCAGACTTTCTGTCCCTGTTCTCCACTGTTTGTAAACCCACCAAATATCTCTCTTTGCACATACATGTTATTCCCTCACTCTAATGTGCCACATGTGTGGAGCACTCCTTAAAAAAAGAGCTGAGGATCTAAAAGTGTTCATTTAGGAAGTCTGTCTGAGTCGCCCCCACCATCAAATGCAATTAGCTGCTCTTTCATGTGTGCTTTATGTAATGCAATACTTCATTAGCATCATTCATTCATATTCAGGCTGCAAAGTTTTTATTGGAGGAGATGGAACCAGGCTGCTTGGGTTCTGAATATTAAGAAAAGGGAAACAGAGATTGAATTATAAAACAACAGTTTGATTCCTGATGGAGAAACTAACTGTTTTGTGCTCAGTTTCCTGAAGTGCATCATCCAACTGTTAGATTCAAAATCCAGCTCAAAGAAAGGCTTCTGTTTTCCCTCAATCTTAAAGTGAAATGCAAAAGATACAAAAAAATTGTAGTGTGACATCATTTTCCCTCAACAATGACCTCTCTTTCAATTTTGGATTTCTTTCTCCAGCAGCAATTTCAGCAGCATGTCGGGTATTTATGTCAACATGACACCGTCTCCGACACTCAGCTGTAATTTTCAGGTGTTTGTTGTTAAAATGACACATCTTCTCCTCTCTCATTCCACTTTGGAGTGCCACTGCGGCCAGCGAGCCAAACAGTCATCAGCAGCCAACAGGTTGTTTTGGTCGATTATATCCATCACAGAGAAATGACCCTGTGCTTCAGAACAGGGACTCCAGCGCTCAGTCATCTAATACACTTCTAAACTCTATTGTCCCTCTCTCTGCAGATGTAAGTCAGTATTACAAATCTCATTCCTCCCCCTCTTTCATCTTCTGTCACTCAATCCCTCACACACACACACAAACACACCAGCCTGGTGCTTAAACTGTTCATTTTCTGCAATAGAGAGGAGGGGGACTTGTTTACGATAGCTGGAGCAATATGCACTCACTGGTTTGGGAGATGACTTGGGTTCCGAGGGCCGCATGTGCAAGTGGGCCATCATCGCCTGAAGACGCTCACGTTCTTTAGAAAGCTGTTAAGAGAGAAGAAGAAGAAGAAGGAGAGAGCGCGTTAGAGTGGATTAGAGAGGAGAGGAGAGCATGAGATGGAGACAGAAACGGTCTGGTGTGAAGCAAACAGCTGGTGTGAGGATGTGAGGAGAATATGAGAGGCTGTGGGGAGAGAGTGCAGACAGGTCACGCTAAACAAATAGCATTTCATCTTTTTGTCAATAGCGAAATTTAGGTCAGCGAAGGCTCTGACAGTAACAAGCTAGTCAGCCCATAAATTAGGCGGTCCTGGGTGTCTGCTCAAAGTCCTGTGGACACTGTTAGGGGGAGCGAGCGTAGCCAGCAGCTGCTGAGAGGTGAAGGGGTCTTCCAAACAGGGTGCCAGGTGGCCCCGCCTCCGCGGTCCAGTTAGTGGCCCCGGACATCGCCTACCATCAATCTAATTCACGGGGAGTGACAGGGACCAGACCATGTGAAAGCTCGACACCCCCACTCATCGCCCCCTCACTGTTAATACACACACACATACATACAGAGCAACAGACAAGCTTGTAGGTGCTGATACACACACACACACACACACACACACACACACACACACACACACACACACAGAGCTGGGCCTCATTAATAGTGACGGCTCTCGTGGAAAGAAGAAGAGGAAGAGTGGGATGGTGGGAGTGAGGAATGAAAGAGGTGGGAGAGAAGACGAGACACAGGACAGACAACACGAGTGCAGGGCTGTAATTGGTCACACAGCAAAGCTCAGGCTTCAGTAGTTTTGTGTTTCAGTAAAAAATAAGACACAGATAATGAAACACAACTGAATAAATAACACACATCCTTTTCCTTTTGGGTTTTTCCTTCATGCAAACTGAATTTATTTACTTGCCAGGGCTCCCACATGAACAATTAAAGACTAAATGTTTATGAGAAGAGAAAATAAGAAGTGCTGGGGGAAAAACTTGGCTTAGGACTCTAATGGAGGGCTTAAGAATGAAAGTTAGAGTCTAATCTCTTTATAATTTCATAGTTGAGATGTTTTCATCAGCACTAACTTCACAAACTGAGGAGCTTTGACGCTACATATGCTGAGCCAAGAGGCAGAGACTTCCTGTTTCCACCTGGCACTTTGTTAAAACATACATATCTATTTGTTTCCAAAGGAAGACGAGCACCCGTCTGCTGTGCTGAGTAATAATGTCGCTCAATCAGCGCTCTCATTATCTAGCCAGCATGATTTCTTAATAAGGTCACGCTCCACCTACTGAAAATAGTTCCCTCCTTTTGAGCTTTCTTCAGGTGCAAAGTGCAGTTAATTAACACAGCAGACCGAGAGAGATGCGCTCGCTATTAATTGGAAAGAAAAAGAGGAGGAAAAAAAAAAGCAGAAGAGAAAATAAAGCACACGCTTAATTCAATTAAAACAGCCATAATGGCTTTGGTTGTAAGGCCCGTGGATTCCTTTGTTTGGTGGCTTTGTTGAATCCAGCAGGTCCTGGACGGCAGTGTGGCCTTTCTTTCACTCAGGAAACTTTCAAAATATAAAGTTTTGACTGGACGATTATATGTAGAGCGTAAGAACGGGACAATGGAGGATATTTAACAATACGTGGCGCTTTGTTCAAGCTCTGCTCTGTGTAGAAAACTTACCTGGATTTCCAGCTGCTGCACGACTTGCATTTGGACTCGACACTGGGCTGTGCTCCGGTCATCCAGGGCGTGCTCACTGTTTAGATGCCTGCAGGGTGACACAGAGGGAAAAAGACACTCTCAGTTTTAGAACAATGATCACATGAGGCTGATAATTACAGTATCAACTTCTCCACTGTTTTGTTTTTCATGATAATATTTCTATAGTGGGACATTTATCTATAGGAGGCATTGTTCGGCTGTGAAATGAGGTAATTAGAAGTAACATGTTGGTGTGGGTGCCGTGTTTTACATCACAATGGGCCCGCGTCAGTTTCGATGGCTAACTTCAGTGCCACCCCGAGCGCTGCTTTCTACAGAGAATAAAAGATGCTAGCCCAGCAGAACGCCTTTGTCTCCTTCGTTTACGGAAAACAATGCGCACAATTTAACACCGGCAACATTTGACACACAAAAGCAGCTCCTCATCTGAAGGTTGCATTATCCTGGCGGCAGACATATTAAATGTATCTGGTGTGTTCGCCTCATTAGAAGAAAAAGGCAAGCCAGACAGCCATAACAGTCAATGAGGGTTTTTGTCTTGATTGGATTTCGTCTGTAGGACACAAAAGAGGCTCACCATTAAGATAGACCTTTATTCCTGATAAAGCGCACACACACACACACACATACACACACGCGAGTGCAAATATGGGGCGAAAAAAGGGGATTCTAAAGTGTTGTGATGCTGGGTAATGAGCCTCTATCTAAATGATCATTGGTGACAAACTCACAAAGCAAGCTTTGAGGAGGCATGCTTATGAAATGCCAGAGCTGCCACTTTATCTCCAGTAATTATAGGTTAGCTTGCAGACCCTTCAATGATCATTTACAGCGCTGCCTCCAGTGCATTAGAGGGAGTGCAGAATCTCTCTCTCTCTCTCTTTTCCTTTCACTTTATCTAAGAATGCACACACAGTTGCTTACATTATCACCAAGTTGCACTGAAAACCCGCACACAAACAGGCATACACACACTCTTGCACATATTGTCTCACTTCTTGTTTATCCACAACGCGCAAAACAAGAACCCCCTGAGCCGGCTGCCAATCAAAAGCTGAATGTAATCACGATACCTTTCAATTACGCACATTTCAAATCCTCCTGCTTTTATTTCTGAAACACTTTAAGGTCATTTTCTTCATTGTACACCAGGATTGAGGCAGCAGGAGGAAGAGGAGGAGAGGGACGGATGAGGGAAGGGTTGGACTTCTCAGCCCTGTGCCTAATTGCTGTTTCAGAATGCACATGCAAAAAAAAAAAGGGGGCATTACATTAATCATTTAATCACGTCCCTCGCAGGATGAGGGAACTAATGTTGCAAATACCCTTTTCATTTCACTGGCCATAATGCTATCTTATGCACTTGATGTATGGCGTGTGTCATGAATTACAGCTGCTTCTAAAGCACAGAGCGGGGCTGCTCGCTGTCCCTGAAGATACCTCATTACAAAAAAAAAAAAAAAAGTACAGAAGAAGAAGAGGAGAGATCTTTATTAAGTTTGCCTCTTATTGAAAACAGCTTGTTTGGTTGTATTTCTCCTGCATGCACACTCCTTCTACTGCTGCCCAGTTAGCGAGGCGATTACAGGCAGATTACTACATGCGTTTATGAAATATTCAAATGGCAGCATGTCCTACTGTGCATTAATAATGCCACACAAAGACAAAAAAAAGAGGGAGGGAGGGAGGTAAGAAAGGGGGAGGGCATAGCTGGGCAGACAGAAAACAATAATGAAAGAACACCTTATTTACTGAGATGTGTGCAAAAAGGTACTTTGTGTTCTTCTCCTCTCTGAGCTACAAACCGTCTTCTCTAATTACATAAAATCCCCTTTACTCTTATCTCTTGTTTCATCTCCTTCCAAAGCTCCTTTCTCTTGTATGATTTCTCATATACTCATTTGAAAATTGTCATTACACCGCTGCTCTGATCTTTGCTTCCCTTTGGTCGCTTCTAATCATAAACAAATCTAAATCATTTGTAGGTGGGGACGTAAGAAGTAAATTAGAGTGAGAGAATAGAAACAGAGTGAGACATCTGACTGGAACATCTTTGTGGTGGTTTATGTTTACTGCTCAGGGTTTACTCTGAAGGAGAATTGATTTCTGGGGAAGAAAGGAGGGAGAGGAAGGTAAAGAAATCAAATAACAACTTAAAGAGATAAAAAGAGGACAAAGAAAGAAGGGACGCACTTTTTCATTTCTTTCTTGTTACTTTTTTCCCTCATAAAGAAGAGGGAACAAAACATCTCAGAGGCTTCGCCAACAGCTGTGTGTATGAATATGTATAGACCATCAACGTCCACTAAGGGCCTAATAATAAATCTACTCAAGCCAGCATGTATGGATGATACACTCATGCTAATTGACTGTGTGTATTATCAAGGGCTATGGAGGCCCAGAGGAGACAAAAAGACAGACTTCAGCACTGTGACACACAAACACACCAGACTAATGTCCTTAAATGCAAAGAAAAAAACCCTATCACACACATACAAGCAGCACTAACACACACACACACACACACACACACACACACACACACACACACACATACACACACACTTCTGGATGCTGGTGGTGCATAAGTAATGCCCTCCGTTTTAAAGGTCTTGTCACAGAGCAGCAGACATGTGGAGGGGTAGAGAGGAGCACAGCTATCCAGGGGCCAGGGGCCTGCCTCCATTGTGTGTGTGTGTGTATGTGTGTGTTACACAGAGACACTTGGCTGCTGCCTTGTGGGTTTAATTAGCAGTGGGTTACAGACACCAGCGTTCAGGTTAGCGGCTGAGCTCGCCGTTTTAACATGGAAGTCTGCCTTCCTGCCAGTAATAAGGAGCTTGGAGTGGTGACAGAGTGGAAGAGTTAAGTGTGTGTGCGTATGTGTGAGTGTGTGTTATTGATATACAAGGTGAGAGGCCAAAGAAGAGGGGCAGAGATGAGCCCATGCAGGAGGTTCAAGTATTTTTCTGCACCCATGAGAGGTGAAGAATCATCGGTTATTTGGATCAATAAGCAGAGTGGTTTAAATAAAAGCATCAGGACGCTAAAGCACATGTACGTCCATGCAAATGCCACATATGAAGGGTTAAATGCTCAAGCTTTAATTGCTTTTTCTATTTTTATGTTTACCATAAAGGCTTCCTGCAAAAATAGCTCCAGAACATGTACTAACAGCGTTTACGTTTCTTCCCCTCCCTCTCCTTCTCATGTAACTGACACAAACACACACACACTAATGCACACCACTCAGGCAACATTCCCAGCAATATCATTTCATTTTGAACTTCAGAGAGCTAATTCAGGGTGCCAGCCACCTCGCGGCTACCGTTTCCAGGTGAGAACACTTAAAAGCAACGCTGAGGAGCTATTAAATGCTGATCTTGACAAGTTTCTTCATGCAACAAAACAATAGATGACTAAACGTGTCACCGCCGCTGTGCAGAGCTCCTACAGCGAAGCCCCCCCCTCTCTCCGCATCCCACCTTCTCCCTCACACACGTAACCCACACCCAACTACCAACATCTAAACTGTCATCTGAATCTGACACCCGCTTTATGTAACCTCGTTTAAACTGCGCCTGTGTGTGTGTGCATGCGCCTGTTGTGTGTGTGTGCATCTCAGGGAACATAAAAGCGCTCCCTGTGACACCGACAATCACCGCTCCGAGGCACGCCACCAAGCAGCCATCTTTGTTCTGATGACGAGTCTGTTGCTTTGTTGGCGTCTGTTTTTATGTTGGCTGGGTTACAGTACAGAGCCAGCCTCTGACTTACACAGATGTGTGTGTGTGTTTGTGTGTGTGAACCTAGACACTATTCTGTTTTGTAGCAGCAAATGTTCTGGCAAGCGTTCTTACAAAACCGTCTGCCAACCTGTGCTCTCGCTTTCAACTCTGAAATCTACCTGTTTTCTCTCCGTCTGTTTCCAGTTTGTCTTGCATCCTTTTGCATGGGCTCGCCAGCTTACCGGCTTCAGCCGCTCGTAGCTTTACACCCTGCACCTCTGCCCCTCACCTAAATATCCAGCTAAGCTACCCAGACACAGTATCCGTCCGGCACACAGACTTAGCTTTTTGTTTGTGAACGGAGCGTACAGTGCGCAGGGATTGACTGATGTCTTCTTTAAGTAAGTGTACTGAGGTGATAGGACAAGAAAACCTGCTAATCCCACACACGCTTGCCTGCTCACACGTGCATTTGTGACCAAGCTGCAAGGCAAACTCTTGCAGGTAGAGGACAACGCGCTGCACACAGAAATCTGGCTTTCCATAAGCAAGGATGGAGAGTCATGCCTATGGATGTCTGCTGATGGAAACTGATATTGACTTTGACATGTATGTGTCACATTTTCCACAGGGGATAAGCAAACACTCCTGTCAGGATATAAATGTAATATATATTCACCTCTGCTTCATTTGAATCCATGACTGTCAATTACGCCTCCTTTGAGTGTATTGTGTGTGTGTTGATGGAGTGTGAAAATCCAGCTTAGTGTCATGTCTGCGTCTCCTTTAAAGACTAATAAAAACTTTATTTATTAGAGTCATTTCACTTCTCAGATACACCTTTTAGCTTTTTAATTCACAAGCTGCTGAAGCAGAAGCCTGACCTAAATCCTACAGCACATCCCCATGGGTGGACTACTTTCGTGTATCAGTACAATTTTTTTTTTCCCTTTTGCTTTCTGCAACTTATTACAGTCGAGAAATGCATAATTTGGAAAAAAAAAAAAAAAAAAAAAGATACGCTGGAACAATGTCCTGATTTCAAGAGTTTGTGCGAAATTCACATGGACATTTACAGCCGGTGAAAAAGCCTCACCAGATCGTTATTTCACAGTTAATTACAAATCTAATTAGAATATTCAAATTAAAGCTTTTCCCTTTTCTTTTCTTCTCTGTGTGAGAGCACGGAGCCAGGGAAGAGTGATAGAGAGAGAGAGAGAGAGAGAGAGAGAGAGAGAGAGAGACGGGGAGAGAGAGAGAGAGAGGGAGAGTCTCAGTGAGTGGCAATGTGATAACCTGTAATCGGCAGAGCTGCAAACACCTTCTTCCTTTGATGTCCCCCCACTAACATCCAGGCAACAAAGCCGGCCAATTACAAATGAGCTAATTAACTAAATTGTTGATGGAGCATGAAGAGTTCATTCGCTCCGGCGCCTGCACCATGACAACAGTGAATGGGGGCCTTTTGTTGTGGAGGTAAGTGTGCGGCCGTGCGAGTTGCCATTAGCTCTTGACGCTTTTTCCCCACAAACCTATCAGGCCCCTCCACGCCACCGAGGAGATTTGTTATGGATCAGAGTTGGTTTGAATCCTGCGCTGCCAGAGCTGAGCCCTGTCAACCGGCTGTCTGCAAGGTCAAAATGTGCTCTTTGAAAGGCACTGATGTTTTCTTTGTCCGCGCAGAAAGGAGGTGCTGTGCTGCCGTGTGTGTGTGTGTTTGTGTGTGGACTTTTGTGTGTGGTACAATGAAGGAGAAATTAGCTTCTTGTACAGACACACAGAATGCCACACGATGCTAACAGGGAGAGGTGAGCAGACATCATCGGCAGAGTGAGCTCTTACTTCAAAAACTGTCCAAAGTCCTCGCAGATGTTCTCACAGCCGGGCCATTTACACACTCCGTGACCGTACAGGGGGTGGGTGCCTCCGCTTTCTTCATGTAGTGAGCTGTAGAGACACAACATAGAAGTTCACAGGGGAGTGAAAATAAAAAGAGGGTTTTAAAGATGCAGTGTGGAATCAGAAACTTGGTAGAAATGGGATAAAGGCTTTATAAGTTTCTTTAAAATCACCAGATGGTATAAATCACTTTGCCTGTCTTCACTTAAAACCTAAAACTGTTAAGGTTGTCCTGTAAGAAGTTTGTCCTTGGAGGAGGTGTCCTGGGTGTGAACTCAACCTGTTGTTCCTTTCCCTCATGTCACTCCTCAATCTCACCCTGTTTCAGGCTCTATTCGCCATCCTGTCCCCTGATTTAAGGCATGAAAAAGCCCCCCAAATGATTAAAATTAAAAAAGCAAAGTACAAATGTCTGGGCCTTGTACCAACATGCTTCAATCATAGCACAGAAACCACAAACCAGCGACATTTCTATGTTCAAGAAGTTGTGATAAAGGTGCTGGAGGATAAAGAGGAGGAAGAAGAGGAGAGGGGTTGACATCCATTATAAGTCCAGCTTCTAGGAGCCAATCATATGACAGAATTTTGAATGGCGGCAGTGATGGCCAATCGGGATTCAAGGAAGGTGTAATCATCTACACATGACCCCCTCTTCCTTCTGTGATATCATCATGCTTGATTCCCATTCATAAGGTCAGAACTTAAGATTAAGAGGAAGAAAAGCTGAGTTTCAAGTCCTTTAAACTTTGGTTTTAACAGATCATCGAAGTACAAGGTCTGAGAAACGACTTTAAGAACTAACACAAGGAAAACAAACCCAATAAAGATGAGAAATGTATTTTTCTATGGAACATGAAACTATTTCAAGCTTCTTTTCCTTGTTCTTAAGCTGCTGTTTATTTTAAACATTAACATTTGAACTTCACAGGGAGAGCAAACAGTTCTTGTTGTATCTTCTTTGCACAGATTTGAATATTTTTTCTCTTTCTCTTTACAAAAAAATCAAAGTAAAAACAATCAAATCATTTAAGTAATAACCCCAGAGTTAAGGGATGCATTGTTTGCGTTAATTTGCACATTAAAGGTTAGCTTGCAATCAAAGTATTTTATGTGCTTATTCTAAAAAACTAAGTCAGATTCTGATCTTTCCGATATGTGTATCAGTTATTCAAGCTTAGTGAAACACTTAATTTTAAAAGTTCAACTACTTAAGGCAAGATCAAGTTGAAGAATCTGCAGAACTACAACGTGGACTATGGATTCTCAAAGTGTGGCCTGTGAGCCAATGGCGGCCTGCAAAAGCATTGCGCCTGCCAGAAATTATGCAAAATAAGCAGTTCTTTAAATCCAACTGTAGGTTCAGGTTTTGGCTCATTTATTCATTAAAATGTGTTTATTGCACATTATTGGGTGGCAGACCAAGAAATGCAGACTGTAAAATGCAATCTGGTCATTAAAATGATTACAAAGGGATCTTTTGCGTGTCATTTTTTCTTTTTACGGCCCTCACTCTAATTTTGGGTTCATGAATCGACCCTCAGTTACTAAAAGTTCGAGAACCTTTGTTGTAAACATTGCACACATATGACTGAGTTCATATGTTTAAGGACAGTTGTGCATGATGAGTTGAAACTTATTGGATAAGTGTCAAAACATTTATGAAGAGGGGAGAGAGAGTGTAAAATGTGTAACAAGGCTACTTATTAGGTAGAAAACAACAACAACAACTAAGTAAACTTCAGTCCTGTTTGCTCTACAGCCTCCATTTGGACTTGTAAACCCATCCCTGAGAGGAGGAAGAGGAGGAGGAGGAAAAGGAGGAGGAGGAGGGGCTGCATGCTTTCAAGTAAACATTAAAAATCCAGACAGCTGTATAATTTTCATCAGGAGATTAATACCGTGTGTAACTTATGTTCTTTGAGGACAAGGGGAGCAGCACAGGGGGGTCGCTGTGGCGTTTCTCAAATGGCACCCAAATAAGTTACGACCCTGCCTAGACAGCACATCCTATTAAAGATGACAGTTTAACCTTTAGGCTTGGCACTGGTGTGTGCGTCTGTCTCAGAGTGTGTGTGTGTGTGTGTGTGTGTGTGTGTTTGTCTGCTTATAGGTTATGCTTGTGTGTGACTATGCCTGTTTGTGAGTATGTGTGTGTGTGTGGCACAGCTCACACTGTGTTTTACAGAGGGGGTTTCCCTCTGCATCGATCGGTGGCATGTTAGTAAGCAGCGCTCCTGACAATACTCCATGTTCGATCATTATGAGACGGCGCGCAGCCCTCGGGACACAGACGGATAAAAACTCCTCTCCTCCTTCCTGCCTTCATTCCCACCTCTGTAGGTATCCTTTTCAAGCCTCCTTTTAGTGGAACTGGAGAGATAGCATCTACTTTAAACCAATTACACAGCACTTCCACCTACAGTGTCTCTGCACAGGCACACACACACAGACACGCCGCCACCCCAAGTCCTTATTATAATATCGCCCAAGAAAAGCCTTTGAATAATGCATGGGCCAGATAGGCAGATATGTGAACAGTCAGTGTTTTGGTGCATTTATAAAAGACGCCATCACAAGGATAAACATCCTGGAAACGCCACTCAAGGCATCACGTATTCTGTTTACATGACAAGCAAGCAAGGAAGGTAATTTTCAAAAGAGGGGGAAAGAGACAGAAGCACTAAATACTTAATGTAAAAGGAGGTTACCTTGTTGTTCCTGCCACAGAGCGCCTGCTGCCTACATGGCTCCTCTCCCTGCGTTTGATATCTGTGTGCAAGCTAAGTGCCTTCAATGGCACACGTGTTCCCCTGAGACCATACAGCTCTTTTTCTTCTGAATATTACCAGATGCTAATAAACTATTGAACAAATAAACAACACAGCATGTTTCCCAGGGTGTTGTTGAAACGAAGGAGTGTGGATGCTGGATCAAACTCTCTCATGTGACGAGTGTTTGGAAACTTTTCTTCTTCTGTTTTTTTCTTTCCGTGGTGTGTGTGTGTGTATATGTGTGTGACATTTCAATTACTGTTACCTCTCTCGCTCCCTTTCTCGTTCCCGTTCCCTCTCTCGTCTGTGGTTGAGCACTGGGGACTGTCCGTTGGCGATGGAATGGTGAGAGATGGGCGGCGACGCTTTGGCGGGATTTGAGGAGGAGGTAGTTGAAGAAGAGTTGTTGGTGGAGAGGTCCAAGCCGCCGCTGCCTACGCCACCGCCATTGCCTGTGCCGCCGCCGCCGCCACCGCTGCTGTGTTTGATGCCGTTGTCCTCCATGTGTTGGCCGCCGCCACCGCCGCCTCCGGTCACGTCTTTCCACAACTGCTGGAGCTCTGCAGGGCTGAGGCCAGCTGAAGGGAAAAACAGACAGAAAAGTTCTAACTAAGCACTTACATGTGAACTCATTCCTCACTTATAGATAAAAACAAAGTGTTTATCCTCTTTTTCTGAGTCAACACTGATTCTAAAAACTTTTGTAATCCAGGCGCTCAGAGATGTGTGTGTTTTCACTGAAAAAGAAACCATTAAACATTGATTCTGATACAAACAAGCTTTGTTCACTGCTTGTTTTTCTGTTTATATCCAATTACTTCTTTGATTTCCCTCTAAACTCCCTCCGCCTCTTGTTTTCCATCTCCGCCATCTTGGAGGTAAACAACAAACACAGGTGTCTACTTGGCTCAGGAGGAGGAAAATGGAGCCTGCTCTCTCTTTCTCTCTCTCTGTCCTTTTTTTTATCCTTCTCTTCTTCATCCTCTTGCTGGCTCTCTCAGTAAAGGCAGTAAACAACAACAACAACAAGAACCGGGGGAGAGAGAGGAGGGGAGGCTTGGGGAGCGGGGGAATAGAAACAGAGATGGAAAAACAACAAACAGAGCAGAGCAGAGCTGGTAGACAAAGAAAAGGCATAATCAGACAAGAAAAGAGAATGGAAGACTAAACAAAATGATGATGTGGAGAGTTAGGGACAAAGTGGGAGGCAGAAGAGCATACAAATGAGGGGGGAGGCAGACAGAAAGACATACTTAGAGATAAAGCAGAAGACACAGGTGCATACAAATGAGGAACACAAAGACAGAGACTGCAACAAAGTGACAAAAACAGACACTTAACACCTGCAGACACAACCAAGGAAGCACATGACCACCACTGCTACAAGTTACGTGCCTCCACATGAGCGTCCCCTTCCTCCTTACCTTGCGGGGGCAGGGTCTGTCCGGGCAGGGCGGCCTGGCCGGGTGCAGGCCCGGGCAGCGAGAGCAGGCCCTGCCGCTGCATGTTGAGCAGGTGCTGCTGCTGCTGGAGCTGCTGCATCTGCAGAAGCTGCTGCTGGAAGACGAGCTGCTGGGCGGCCAGCTGCTGCTGCTGCTGCTGCTGCTGTTGCTATAGAGAGAGGAGGAGGAGGAGGAGGAGAAGAGGAGCAGAGAGGAGAGAAAATTACAGGCGAATTAACAACAGAGAGGTGGAGGAAAGAGAGGACGGAGCTGTGTTTGTGCTGTGTGTAAGAGTGTGTGTGAGTCTGCACTCACTTGCCTCTGCCGTGACCTTACTTATACCTCTCTGCTTCCTCCTCTTGCTCTCTCTGCCTCTGCTCTCTTACTCGTCCTCCTGTTATTTGGGCTGTACCAGACTCCCTCTCCTAACCGTGTGTGTGTGTTTACGACTGTGAGCACACACAAACAGGCTACAAAGCTCTGCTGATATACCAGCTCTCAGCCTGTCTGTGTATAAGGCTTGTGATTGTGTATGATACTAAGCCTCTGGTCTAACTCTCCCCCTCACCTCTCCCTCTCCCTCCCTCACCCCCTCCCTCTTCTTCCTGATAGTTAATTGTCTCGCCTGCACTGATGGTCTGTTACAGCTTATGTGGCCGGAGGGAGCTGGCAGAGTGAGAGATTTACAGCATCATGTGTGTCTGATTGCATACACACAAATGCAGACACACACATACATTCGCATGCACATGAACAACACCCCCTTCTCCGCTCTGCTCGCCGGGTTGTTTATCGCCTGGCTACGAGTGGAGATTGCGTAAGCGATGTGCAAAACAACAACAAAAACAACAACACAGAGAACATCACGCTTAATCAAGTCAGCGAAACAAAACAGAGTGAGTCAGATTCAGTTATGAGGAAAAGCTCCAACAATAAATGTGTGCGATGAAATATAAAAACACATGAAGGCTGAGGTAATATTCAGCTTCTCGTCTGCCTGTGATTTTCACTTGTTCTTGTTTCAAGAAGTGTGTGGACAAGCAGGAGGGGGGGGGGTAAAACTTGTGATGCGCTCACTGGAAAACAGGCTGCATAATGGCCTGATGGAGAGAGGCAGGTTGCCGCCCCCCATCCACCCTGCCTCAAGAGAAATAAGGGAGCAATTTCTATTCCATATTTGATGGCGAGGCCCCTGAAAAACTCTATTCACAAATCCAAACAGAAACAAAGCCGCCGGGAGGTCAGCGGCGGCTTCCTGTCGGGGCGGCATAATGGGCTGCTTGAGGAGACACAGAGAGGTGCAGAGAGAAAGAGGGACAGACCAGACTCTCTGAGTGTTTATGTGGAGGCTTTTTTTTCTGATCAATTTAACCACCTCCACACAAAAAGTAGAACCAACGCTGCTGCATCTTGGAGGTTCATCGCCGTGTGACACTCAAACGCAGATACGCAAATACAGCCCGGGCTGTCATGCTCGTGTCTTCTCGACGGGATGGTGTTGTGTTTGTCCACCTGCTGCCTGTCACTGTGATTTATGAGCGTGGTACGCTGGAACTTTAGAGGTGATGCATGTGTTTGCATGTGTTTGTGCACCCAAAGATACGCTGTTTGTTAATGAGTTGGATCCCTCTGTCTCTCATCTCCTTTACAAACCAGTGATAGAGAGAATGCATGCGTAGGATGAATGAAATTAGCTTGACGCATTTTACTAGGAGAGTTGCTGTTGGATCCTCTGACTGCACAAAGGGAAGTTAGTCATGCAGACAGTACTATGAGACCTGTAGCTGTCACCAGTTGATTTTCATTGCAAAATTATTGAATGTATAAGGAAGATTTTCCTTTTAAAGTGACTGTGAGGAGAATCTGTGTGAAGTAAATTGCAGTAAGTTCTTTGGTCGGTGACAAATTGTTGTGATACTGCTTTTCTTTGTTCTTGATAATTTTTTTTAACAAATACAATGCAACAGGCTGATGTGTTTATCAACAGTTATGTAGAGCTATTGTTTGAAATGTGAAAACAATAAAACTTTTTACGTGTGTACCTCAGCCCGCATGTCCTACCAGTGCTCATCTACTACTCCAAACTTCACCAAGCAGAGTAAACGTGACCTGGCTCTTGGTTTTATTGATAGACCCTCAGGCTTGAACCGACCATGGCAGTATAAATACTGCTATAAATGAACATTAATACAAAAAACGTAACCATTGTTTTAGCCTTTAGCTCATGTTTCGGCCTTTAGCCAGTGTTTAAGCCTTTAGCTTGTGCTCTATCACTCTCTTGTTTAGTCTTCTTCTGTCCCTATTCTGTAAGACAGAAGCTCCAGTTTCCACTTCATTATTCTCTTGCTGATGAGAGTGTATGTATGTGTGTGTGCGTGTTCCACTCACCTCTTTAACCTGCTTGCCTGGATGCTGCTGCTGAAGAAGCTGCAGGTGAAGCTGCTCCTGTTGTTTCTTATAGAACTCCTGCAGGTGTTGCTGTACAAACACACACACCAACACACTTATCTCAGTATACATTTCCACAGTGCATTCCTTCAGTCCCAGATATACTCAACATGTTGGTTTTGCATAATCTGCTGCAGATTATAAATAAATATGTCTGCTTCTATTGGCGTTTGTATCCTGGCTGTCATGCCCTGTTCTCTCCATGTGGACTTTTAATAGTCTCACAGTTCTGTAGGGGGCAACAATTCATCATATTAACAACACATTTGGCAGCCAGAGTGCGCTGGCTTCCATTGGAGTGTCTGAAATAAACAGAGGACATCCTCAGAGGAGCAGGTTTACTCCACTGAGCTGATTTCTTTAACACACACAGCGTGACAGCGCTCTACATGATGATCCTGTTTACTTTATGTAATCTTCAGGAGGGTCTTTGGAGTGGATTTATGAAGCAGGTCAGAGGAATTCTCCTTTCACTGCCACAGAAATATGTAGACGGTAACATTAGAATTAATAAGGGCAGTTTTATAACTCAAGGTGAAGTGACTTGAATCAACATAAACTAACGTTAAAACTTCTTTCTAAGACTTAAGAGAGGTTTTACCTTTCAGTCCTGCTGATTTAGGATTCTTGAAGTCCATTTTTCTTTTGCCCAGGTGATAAACTTCCCTGTTTTAAGACTTTCATGTAATCCTTTAAGAGCTGTACCAAAACATTCAGACTGGAGTGCCTCTTAAGTTTCTGTGCTCAAAGGCACACCACTGCTAAAACCAAAGTGAATGCTTCAAATGAGGCGAAATAATCGGAATGTTCTTAATTAAACAGTTCTCTCTCTCTTAATCAAATCCATGAATGAGAAATGCATTTCAACTCTGACACCAGACAGAGCCGAGTGGGCACTTCCTTGAGCTGATTCCAAATATTACATCATACGTCTTCCATCACTCAGCTGCTGTCGTTCGACCCAACGGTGCCCTACTCTCCCAGTCCCTGATGGATGCTTGTCAGGGAATTGAACCAGCGACACACCAGAGGCGGTTAATTGGAGGTGACATGAGTGTCAGTTTCAGATTCCTCTTGGTAAGCGTGTCAAGGACACGAAAGCTGTGGTGAGCTGAGTTATGGTGGAGTGTTTTCCTGATTCTGGATGTGTGCAGCTGAACTTTAGAGGAGTCGAGTGAGTGTGTGTGTGTGTGTGTGTGTGTGTGTGTGTGAGTGTGTGTGTGTGTGTGTGTGTGTGTGTGTGCGTACCTGCTGCAGCATGACAGCCTGCTGCTGCTGGAGCAGAGCCTGGAGCTGCTGCGGGGACAGGACCTGCTGCTGGAGGATCTGCTGCATCTGTTGCGGCGTGATCACCTGGGGACTCATCATGGCCACTGACACTGGAACCTGGACGGCAGGGGGGGAGAAGACAAAAAGTAGGAGTGAGAAAGGTAAATAACAAATAGAAGGAATTCAATGGATGAAGCATTGAGGAAAAAGTCAACGTTGGATCGTTTGAGGGGGCTGCTGGCATAGATCCTTAGGGACTGGGTAATTGGCGAGCAGGCCTCTCCTGACCATGACGCCCGGCCGCCTGGAGGAGACGCTGAAGGACAGATGGGTGCTGTGCCTTTGTGTTCTCGTCTTATTTTGCTCTGCCTCTGCCCCCCGCTGGGAAAAGTCCGAGATTGAAATAGACGTGGACCTTAATTAGCAGGACCCTTGAACTCCCTCTACTTTAATGTGCCTGTCAGTGCTGCATGAAAATACACAACTGTACAGCTGATTAAAAGTACTCTGATGAAGTGGACAAATCAACACCAGGTTGAGAGTCATGGCCGGCACGTCTGGGGACCCCTTGGGGCCATTTTTCAAGTTGAAAAGCAGGTAAACTCGGTCACAAAGCTGATGTCAATTAAACACAATCATTTAACCACTGGCTGTCAAGCTGATCCAGTGGTCAAAAACAAAAACATATCCACGGCTCTACCACTAAATTCTGCCAATTTGGCGAGGTACTCTAATCACACCATGTGGAGGATTTAGTCTTGTGCTCGGGTTGTTGTCTCTAAACTGGAAGGTCAGGGGTTTGAGCCCATGTTGAAGAGTCAAAGCAAGACACTGAACCCCAAACTGCCCCTTTAGTTGGTCAGCAATGTTCCTACTCAGCTACTAAGGGGGGTGAGGGTCTTCTCACTATTGCTGGTCTGCAGCTTGAATAAACATTGGGGGGGGTTGAGTCAACAGAAACCAGTAACACGGGATCAGCTTTGGGCATCCCAAAAAGGAAAAAGCCATAGGAAGAAGATGCACAGACGTTGTTTCCCTAATTTCTGCAGATCCTGGTTCAACACCTAATCACGCCTCTTGGCAACACATCACTTCCTGATTTCCACATTTCCTGTGTCTCATTGGCTGTTCTACCCATTACAATAAAAGCATACCCTCAAAAAACATCTTAGATCGCTGTGTTAGCAACTGTAACAACTAAAAGTGATATGACTGGAAAGACCTTAAAGCATCTGTTTGAGCTTTCTTGCATAGTTAGTGTTAGTGCTAGTGATAAAGACTGCTTCCCACAAGCCCTTGCTCCCCGCTGTTGTGATGAACCAAGATGTGTGTCTGTTTCTGTTTGTTGTGGAAAAATGAATGGAGAGCGAATCTTCTTTTTGCTTTGTTCAAGTCATCTTTTTACCAGATACAATGTGACGAGGTAATGTGTTTGTTAACAGTTACATAGCACTGCTGTTTGAAATGTGTCAACAAGCAAACTTTGTGATCTCAGTTTGTAGTGTAGTATAATGGCCTGTTTCATTACCGCTACTCATAGCCTGGTGCTCTGAGACGTATCATGGAACATTTACTTGTGTTTTAGCCTGTAGCCCATGCTCTATCACTCTCCCGTTTAGTGTTCTTCTATTCTGCCTCTGTCACAGACCAGTTCCAGTGTCCATCATCACTACTAAATAAACTCAGAAAAGACAAACACAGATCTATCTTCTCACTGCTACATTCCAGCGTGTTGGTGTCATAGAAGCTTTAACTTGCCATAAATCAATCTGGTCCTGTCAAACCCAATATGAAGCTGAGAAACGGCATTTAAAAACAACCTGTTTTAGTACTGATAATCTCATTTTAAGTTGTGGATTGTGACCAGACATATATCTTGAGATGACACATTTCAAGATAACTTAGAAAGTCCTTACAATCCCTTTAAGATAATCTTGCTCTTCTTAAGTCTTTAACCTTTTTTTTAAAGCTGCTGTGGGGAACTTTTGGTTCAAGTCTAATTTTGTTTCCCCCCGTGGACACATTGGTAAGCAATATCTCTTTCCCCTCCTTGTTGTCTATGCTACTTTTTTGGCTTTCTTTAGCATTAAAAGTCATCACTGATCCTGAGTATTTGCTCTGGACAAAGACTAAGACTACAACACTTGCCCAAAACCTACCCATTAATTATGGTCTTGATGTTCATGTTTTCTCGAGGAAATCAAAAAGAGGCATTATTGTTCATCTCTGTTATGTTTGCACTTATAAACTCCTCACAGGAGCTGTAATCAGATGTTTATGGCACAATAATGACTAATGTGACATCCTGGTGCTGCATTCTGTCAACACATTCAAGCTTTACACAATTAAAATATCAACATGTAGTGCTAGCTCCGTGGATGCTAATTGTGACAGTGTTGGGTATAGAGCAGCCATGACAGTAGCTGGCCTATACGGTGTGTCAAGGGGCCAATAAGACATCCCTGTCCTCATCGGCAGCTAATCAAGCTGCCTTGATTACTTTCCATGCATGTCCTCTTTCTCTCTCTCTCTCTCTGTCAGGCCTTGACACGTCCTTGTTTAGCTCTCCTCTCCTCCCCACCCCACCCCCAGGTTTTCCCCCCTCTTTGATTAGCCGAGACATTTGCATGGTCACTACACATTTTTCATTTTAGAAGTCATTATGCATTAGTGGCTCCTGATCGCCCGCCTTGACTAATCCTGATGAACTGAAAATCACAGCTGAAGGTCAACTTCCAGCCGGCCCCGCTGCACATTCATATTCATATTCAAACAAATCCAGCCTCCATTGTTCATTAGGGGTCTTAGAGAGAAGGGACTCCATCTAAAGGTGGAGGAGGAGGAGGAGGAGGAGGATGTTGTGGTACATCTCTTTTCTTCCTCTGGACTCCTCTATGCAGGAGTGCAAAAAGGAAAATGCATTCACAATAAGCGTGGTGCAGAACAAAAGCCGTCAAAAGTTGCAAATTAAACAGTCTGTGTGTAATTATGCAAATGCAATGCTTACACCTTCAGTGTTATTAACCCTTAAAGGTACATTTGCCGGGTAAGTAATTACCCCCGCAGTCACTCCTGGTTTTGTGTTGATGCCATGACAATAGGAGGAGAAACAACATGAGTGATGCTCTCATTAAGACTATTAATTGGATGCTGCTTCAAAGATGTTTTGGTTGACAAAAGGGATGCAGCTCCAGACATGTGGGATCTCAAATGTATGCACATGCATATATAAAGTGGAATTAAATATAAATTCTTCATTTCATTGCACTTCAAATGCATTTCTTGTTGTGTGAGTAGCAGCTACAAGCATTTATATTCCAGTACCTGTAAATGAATAATGCAGGATTTCAGCAATGATGAATAAAACAAAACAGGACGTCAAGAAAAAAAAAAAAAAAACAGCTTAAAGGAAATTTAAAGTGCAAACAACAAGGTTATAAAACTGGGAAGTGCCTTTTACACTTTCATCAGCTTTTTAGAAACATAATAGGTGATAATCATCTTCGTTTCACCACTGCTCCAAACAAAAAGAGGGGAAGAAAAAGAGGAGAAAAGGCAGCAGGAAGAAAGAGAGGGGAGAAAAGGCAGTGGCCCACGTCCATTGTGAAGTGCAGCACAATGCTAATTCCAGCATTTAACTGCATGCTTTTCTGCTTGACGTATCAGAGGCTGCGAGATGAAAGCAGATAAGTAATTGCTCTCCTGGTTCTTATTCTTCACTGACAACCCATAAATTTAATTTTACACACACGTTCATTTACATTTTCGAGTATATGACATGATAATTGCAGGAATATAACACCTCCATTTTGCAGGATACCGCACGAGGGCTTGATTGACGGGAGCGGTGAATTGAAAGGAACAGGAGGCTGAATTGCCTCTCCTAGAAATGATTTTGCCACGAAGGGATAAAATTAATGAGCATTTATGAGACGATGGCAGCGGCGTAAACATCCACACACCGTGAATAGACTCGCTTTCACAGAAGAGGAGCCATGATATCCGATTGGGCTGCTCCTCTGTCTCTCTGTAACGCAAAAGGATATATTTCTCAAACTGGTGCACAAAAATAGCTAAAGAATTAATTTGAGTGTTTGAAATTTGCTGATGTGGCCACTGGAGGCCTGCAAAACAAAAAAATGGAGCTTCTCCTGTTTTTCAGAGCGCGAAGAGTGGTTTGCAAATCACTTTTTGACGAGTCATTCGAATGCAAACCAGGTTTGAAAAGGACATGCTTGTTATTAAGTGTGTTCCCCATTTGAACCCCTATTTGTTTATGTTCCTTGTCCGAAAAAGAACGATGAGCTGTATTGACATGAACTTTGAAGCCATGTGGTTTGCCCTGAAAGTTGGAGAGCAAAACAAAGGACCTTTAAATTGGCTCCTGATGTGAAAACACTGGCGGGGCCCCTCACCAGAACAAGCAGATCATTACACCGCTCTTGTCACAGCCGCAGCCTGTAACCAGCCTCTCCAATGCCTCGCAAAAGGTCAAGCTCTTTCAGTGGAGAGATCTCAGGTATCTCTTTCAGGCAAAAAAAAAAAAAAAAAGCCTGGCACCCGGACGCTCTCGTTATGTTTGATTTAACGGTGCATTCTGGCATTAAATGCAAAACACCACATCAGCAGTGAGCGTCCCTCACTGGCTGGCTAACGCAGCTATCTGCAGCTAACTATCTGCACCAATGGACAAATGCACTTCCAGCAAATTACGCCCACTCCTCTGTGTGGTGCTTTATCTTTACAGTTTTTATGAGTGAACTCAAATTACCTAACGCAGGAGATAAGTGGTGTATCAGGGTTCAAACTTAAACAATTAAAGTCCAGCAGAGAGGAATTCTTTTTATTCCATTTCTCTCCGAACAATTCACTTAGCAGCAATAAGAAGAGAGGAGCTAGTGATTAGATGTCGGCCATAAACATCGCAGGGGCAACGAACGTGGAGCGGTTATCATGACGGAGGTTGTTCCTGTAGTGCTGGACAGGCGCTGGAGCAGCCTCTGTTGAGATAAATGCAATGAGAAAGAGAAGAGGGTCCAAGTCGGTAATTACTGTGGATCCTTGGCAGGGGGAGTCACTGCTAATTAAGCCACGAGCTTCATTTGACACACCGAAAGAAAAAAATAGAAAGACTCTCCTCCCTTGTGTCCCCTTTTCATCTCAATCTCCTGAGCCTCTCAGGGGGTGCAGGACCCAAACTCAGTCCCCTCGTAGCTCGCGGACTCCTGACCTCTCAACTCCAGCTCTCCATTCTCTCGCCAATTACTGCCAAATACAGCCACAAGATTATTGATATCTGGGACTCTTCACTGGAGGACCACAGGGGCCAAAGGCCGGCTGCCTGGGTGAGCGTGTCGCTCAGAAGTTCAAGTGTGTGGTCCGCCAGAAGACACGCACGCATGTTTAGATGGTCAAATCATGTGAGCACTCAAATGCACATCGTGTTTTCAGCTTAGGGAGATCAATACCCCAGATTGTCAGGAGTGAAGCTAAGTGGATTACTGAATGTTTTCCTGAATCAATTTCCATAACAGTTTGGCAGCAGTGCACGAGAAGCTCAATTTATCATAACATAAAGACCCATCATGTAAAAGGCTCTAATAAAAAAGCCCGGGGAGGTTGGCACGAGCTTAGAACGATTTCCATATTGATTTATCTCGACATGCAGATACTCATTGATTAAGCCTCCTGTATGTGGAGAACACTTCTACACATTGTTTGTGTCATTATCAGCACAAATCATGGCACTGACTGACGCCTCCCTGCAGGTGTACATAATTTAAGACTGAATCAGGAGTGACACGCCGAGAAGGAGAGGTACAAAAAAAAAGAAGTGCAAAGAGGAGAAGAGTATGAAAAAAAGTAAGAGAGGGAGCACAAGTGAGAGCGAGAAGGGGGTAGGCACTTCCCTCTGATGTTGCAGGTAATATGGCCTCCACTGGATCAGCCTCTTCATCAGTGACACACAGTAAATTACAAGTGCTTCAAGCAGCTCAGTGAATTATAGTTCATCACTTGGAAAAGGCTTTCCCCCCTCACCGACGGGGCCCGGGCGTATCAGATCTGCCGGTTAGGATCCAATTAACACCCTGGCCAGAATCATCTGATTGCATGTGTAAGGGCTGGTATAACTCGTTTATTGCACCCATGTATCTTCTGTCACAAGGTAAATTTGTTGCTGCTACATCAAAGGTCTGAGCTACTTTTTTTCTTTATCCTTCCCTCCCTCCTCCTCACTTTCTCTTGATCCCCCTCCAAACTCAGCTACCTCGCCTTGGGGTTGCATTTCCAACTTCTTTTGCATCACAATGATGAACCTGCTCTGTCCTCGCAATTTAGCAATCTTGTCCTGTAGGTGTTGTAAATGCAGAAGGAGGAAAAAAAAAAAAGAACGGAGGTGGGGTGGGAGATGGGGACTGAAAAAAAAAATCTTGTTTTCTGGTTACAAAAGCAGTAACCAAGGGTGTTTGACTTAAATATGCTGACGTTTTTTTTTTCTCCCTCTCTTTCTTTCAGAGTCAACAGAAGTTTTTCTCATGAATAACATAATATTTTCCCCCTCTCTTTTTTCCTGTCGCAGTGATAATTTTCCTCTATTTTCAGATCCGACCAGAGGGGATGCAGTGGAAAGATATATTCATAAATGTAAATGTGAACTAGCATGCTTTAGCCACGCACGTTTGGAGTCGGCTAACCTATACGGGAGCCTAGCGTCGCAGCCCTTTTCCTTTTGCATCTGCGTGTGTGTTCCGGATGAAAGCCAATAAGCAGATGAGCGCTGAAATCGAGACGATATTGGCTCAGCCGTGGAACGTGTGGACCTGACCTTTAAGAGTGTGACACTTCTCAGGATGGCCCGGTGCCCACGACCAATCCGACTTGGCCTGGAAACTGAAGAATTTAAAGAAAGTGTCTGTGTACTAAACCTAAACCCTTCAACGTTTCATTCATACTTAAAGCAAAGCATGCACGGATGAGGCTGAGGTTATTAGTCTTGTAAAAAAGCCCGTTCACAGCTTGAGAGTGTGAAGGAGGCCGGGCAGCAGTAGTAACACTTGCTTGGAGGAGGCTCTCAGGTTTTTGGTGGTTAGGAAGGAGTCATTAAATACTTTGAGGAGATGGTAGGGGGTTCCTTCACACTGTCAGGCCCTCATCTCACACACAAGCAGAGTAACGGCTCCTTCCTGCTGTTATACACATGCTCTTTGCTGCATAAAGGTGGTGGTTTGCCACAAGGGGATGTCAACTTTGGATGATGTGTTCAACAACTTTCTCGCTGGATCCGAGCTTTCTTTACATCTTTGTCACTTCCATCAGTGTGAAACTTGAAATAGCTGCCATTGTTCTCGTGTTTGTTCATGTGCGTGGATGCATTATGTACGCGCGCATGTGAGCGAAACAACTGACAGATTCGTAGGCCACTGTAATCCTCTCCGCCTCTCCTTGTCCGCGTTTCTTTATTTGTATTTGAAATGTCAGTGTATAAATGCCTTTTCAAGAGGGGAGGGGAGGGTGGGGGGGTTTGCCACAGTGAAGCAGGAGAGCGAGAGGGGAGAGAGGACCAAAGGAGACGAGAGGGTGGCGCGTGCCTTGGGAGAGCGCTGTAAGCAGCATGGCGGAGGCAGGAGGGGATTTACGGGGAGAAATAGGTGTTTATTGAGTGCTCCCGTGGGCTTACTGTGTAATAATAGACCTGTCACATTACGCAAATGTGGAGAAGCAGCTTGCGTGTGTGTTTGTATGTGTGTTTGTGGGACTGTTGTTTCTCTTTACATGTGTGCGTGTATGCCAGAGCTGCCTGCCTCCGCATCATCAACTCAGCGACGAGCGAGCGGATAGAATTAGTCAGGCGAGAGCCTTTAGCTGCTAATACGCGTAATTAAAACTGTGAGCTGAGGCACTTAGATGCTTGTGTACTAAATAATTTACATGCCATGATCTATGGATCATTTCCCGCTCTTAAATACCAAAGATGGGGGAACAAGAGGAGGAAAAAGAAAGACTGGCAGAGGATTTATCAGTATCTCTGCCATAAGCAGGATGTCATGCTAATATTAATCCTTTTCCCACTTTATTCAGCGCTAATCATACGAGGGGATCAATGCGTGTGGGAAACCTACCATTGACTCTTATCAAGCCGTGATGCTAGCAAACATTGCACAATGCCAGCCGCTGTGGCCTCATAATCCAGGTAAATAATGCAGCTTTATTGGGTAAACTCCCTCCAGGCATGAATAAAAAAGTATCTCATGCTTACAAGAGGGAGATTCAGCACAATAACAGCAAGCTTTTTCATCAAAGTTTCACCGCCTTATGCTTATACGTGCACCATGGAGTATTACGCCTAAAATGTCAGCTGGAATGCGTGGATCCAAGCTGCGGTTCCCTCTCAGAGTGTGCATCAGTGAGGGAGTTTCTCTGCATGGAGACTTTTTGGAACAAAGAGGTGAGGATGTTAATAAAAGCTGGATCAACACATGGATTAGTCGGGGGCTGAGGACAGGCCTCTCTGATTCATATTGATTCATATCGCCAACACAAGCCAAGGATGGAGTAAGCAAATGTAAATATTCAATATTTACCATGTGCTGGTGTTATTAGAGGCAGGGGCTTGGGCAGGGGTGGACAGCTATCATGCACCCACACTGCTCTCGTTCAATATTGTCCTTCCTGCCTTGTATGTACTGCACTTTGTGAGTATGCAGGCATTTGTAGATCAGGGTCCCATTTGTTTGAGAGCAAGAGCTGCACAGAGCTTCTGTTTAATGAAGTATTCCGCTTGTTTTCACACATGAAATAAATAAAAAATGCACACTCTAATGAATAAACACCCTGCAAAAACATATATGTGAATACTGGAATTATTCACACTCTTGATGAGGTGGAGCAGAATTATTAAAATGCAAAAGCATGACTGAGTCTTATCTCCAGTACGTAATTAGGTACACAGGGGTGTGACTCCAATTGAAGGTGTCGCCATTGTTAGACTCTGTGAAAATATCAACGGGTGAGGTTAACGCCAATTTCCCTGACATTAATGAAATGCACAGAGCCCCTAATGAGGTAAACCATTGCTCCTTGATAGTACTTATTAGCCGAGTGGAGGGCACAAACTCCCACACTTCAATTTCAAACGGCAGAAAAATAAATTAAATAAAAGGGAAAAAAACACACACTAATAATAAAAACATGGAGCAGATGTCAAGGGGCCTTACATAATTTGGGGCAAGAAAATCCAACTAAGCGTCTTGTTGGTTTAAACGAGGAGGAAAAGAAGAGTGTGAGGAAGATGGTAACACCAGGAAGAAAGAGGCAGGCAATGTGTTAATGTGTATATGTGTGAGTGAGTGTGTGCGTGTGTGTGTGTGTGTGTACAAGTGTGACCTTTTCCAAATCACTGACAACAGGAATAGACAGCTCTACGAATCAATAAGGCAAATTAGTGTTGAAAAGGGGAAATGACAGGCGGGTAAAATTAGCTGTTGGTGTAAGAAACTCGTGACATGTCTTTCAAATAATAACCAACCTCTGCATCTTTAAGTGTCAACAGCAGAGAGGCTGAGAGATGGGAGGGTTTGTAATCCGAGGCTTTGACTTTGGAAGCGTTGTTTCCGAAAAATAAGGCTTAAAAAACGACACATAGCCCTTTAAAGTGACATTTCTCTTTGTGCCCGGCCTCTGTTTTGTTTTTCTTGTATGTATGTGACTCTGAGCATCCTCGGGGACCAGCTTTGTCCAGCGTTAGGATTCCAGCAGCAGGTCCAAGGATTGCAAATCAAACACACTTGTGGAACAGAGGAAATCTTCTTTTCCGAGGAGCATGTATTATGGATGGACTTAAGAGATTAGACGGAGGGAGGCGGCTTCTTTTTCTTTCTTTTTTTTTTTTACCTGCAGTGGACGCTGCTTGTCCTGGCTCTTTGGAGATTTCAGGCCACTGCCTGGCTGCTGCAAGAGTAATTGCCTCGCTGCTTGTAGGGCCTGGGAAGAAAGAGAGAGGAGACAAAAGGCGTGTGTGAGAAAACGAGAGAAGGAAAGAAGAAGAAGAAGAAGAAGGAGGCAGCTTTTACAGGAAACCCTGTCAGATATCAGCAGATGAACACTGCATTTGAGACATGATTTAGTAACAGCTTCTCGTGTGTGATCAAAAATAAATACAGAGGAGAAGAAGAGTGTGGAGGAGGGCGGTGGGCTGGGGGGAAAAAAGGCAGAGCGTCAGTAGAATTGACCTGTCTAGTGCATGCTCAAGTGAAATACCCACTTCTCTCGGCAAATTACCAGCACATTTGCATATTCATAATATCAATTTGAAGTAGAGGCAGCACCATGTGAAGTGTCCCTGGGAGCTGTAATTAAAGTTGACAAAATCAACATCAGATTACATTTAGAGTGAATTAACTAGCTGCACAGGTTGTGCGTTAAAGGGTGCTGGGTGGTAGGAAGGTAGCAGGATGAAGAGAGACTGTTTACACGAGGAAAATTAAGGACAGTCTGATTTATAAGTTGTTAAATTTGTGATCATCACTCTTTGATTCGCTCGCCAGACATGGATGATAAGAATCAGAAGGGGGCCGGGATGTGGTGTAATTTATTTCTCCAGGGTTTGATGGGATTACAGATCCCCTCCCGCCCTTTTTTTTTTTTTTTCTGCATTTGTTTGACGAGCGAGCTCCAGCTTCACACAGGTACGACGGCAGCTGGGCCAGCAGCTTCACTGCGATTCTTCAAGAGCAGCTGGATGAAAGAGTCTGGCAGAAAAGAACATTGTGCACAGCTGCTGCTGCTACTACTGCTGCTGCTCCACACAGGAGTATCGCTTGTATTCCTCAGGCCCACAAGCATCAAGTGGGGAGAGGGAGAAAAAAAACATGTATGCGTACACACAACACAACACAACAACTTCACAGGTGTTTCTTTTTCTTTTTTTTTTTTGATGAAAAAAGAAGAGGACGAGTAGGAGGGGAGATGGAGAGTGACACCTCCTCAGCTCATTTTTATTTTCTGGTGCTTGCCAGTATCCATGACAACAGCTGCCTTGACAGGGCGTGCATATGGCGCAGCTCTGCCAGCTGGTGGGAACAATGTTTGAACTAGTACATTGAGATCCTGAGCAAACAAGAGGAGAAGACGAGAGAGAGGGAGAAGGGGAGAGAGGGACGGAGCGAGAAAAAATGAGAGGGAGGGGAGGAAAAGTTGCCATGTCTTAACCCCTCAGGGAGTGCAGCCACCCCCTGATCAATTATGAAAAGACAGAGCTGAGGAGGAGGAGGAGGAGGGGGAGGAGGAGGAAGGCATGAGGAGGTGGGGGTCTGTCTGTCTGGGTGCTCAGGAGGAGCCAGGCTCTCTGAACTCAAGTAAACAAACACATTACACTGGCACTGAGTCCTAAACGCATTGATCCGTCTCCTCGGTAAGAGCAGCCCAGTCGCCTCTGCTTTGTATGCATTTGAGTGTGTGTGTGTGTAATGTGAGCTGCTCACAACACACACACAAATGCAGGTTCAAAAAGTTGCTTTTTGCACACCTGCAGAAATTAAGCACACACACTCACACACACGAGCGGAGCTTTGTTCCTTGTGGGTTTTGGCTTAATGGACGGGAAATCAAACATTTGCTGCATGTACTGAAGGCAAAAGACAAAACAAATTCGCTGAATGCAGCCAATCACGTCGCTAATTAAAAACACAGGGCCTAATTAATCTCCCCATGATTGGTGAATCAAAGTAATTATAAGGTTTATTGAGTCCTGCACACAGTAGTTAGAGGGGAAGGCTGCCTGATGAGCGCAACCCGGCGTCGCTGTCAGGAGGAAATGTTTATCCGTGTGTGAATCAATAATGACTCACTGTGTTATATCCAAAGTCAAGAGAGCCACTCCATATATTACACACGGTCAAGAGTACAGAGGGAGAGATGTTTTTAACCACGCTGCAGGTAAATATCAAGGGAGGAGCAGGCATGAGAGGTGACGCCAAGAGATCAACTCCAGCCGGCTTATTAAAGAAGAAGTCTGCTCAGACTGCATAAAGAGTTCTCCTCCAAACATAACATCAGGCCTATCAACACCGGCAAAACTTTTCCACAGTGGTTTGTCATGCCTGAAACTGTCTGTCACCTCTTCCACGGAAGCGAGGTTAGCCATTTTTCTGAAAGTCTGTAACTGTGTGGAAGGTAAGAGAAAAAAAAAGAAGAAGAAAAAAAAAAAAAACTCATGTCCGCTCACTTTCACTGGCTCTGAGTATTCAGCCATTACAGTAAAAAGCACCAATTTGTGCCACCCACTTTTCCCACTCCACAGAGATGGCAAGCTGGAGCCCATCTCGTAGTACAAAAAAGCGCAAAATGCCAAGGAAAGTCATCAAAAGTTTGCTGAAGAGCTGCCGGAGCGGACAAAACACAGACGAGTGCATGCGCGGCGTCTATTTAACCTGGGTTGCTATGCAAGGAAAAATGACATCCCCGGTCTATTAATGCACACATTGTATAAACAGTACAATGTGACACATTCTTCAGAATGGGCGAGCGAGACAGACAGACAGAGAAAAAGAGCGAGAGAGGGGGAGAGAAAGAGCCAGACCCCACTATATAAATAACAAGGCACTCAGAGGCATATTTGATGTTGATATCCATCACCGAGGTTGGAAAAAAGGGAAAAAACAAGAGGAGGGAAAATAACACACGGAGCGACCGAGACCACGACACGGGGATCCTTATGAAAATAAGATTCAGCCCAAATGGATCTGCTGTAATTGGTTTCAGATAGTGAGGTCAGGAGAAAGGCGATACAGGCGACTATTATGCGAAACGGACTGAGAAACAAGAATGTTTACACAGGCATTCCTCTGCTACATTAATAGGCATGCAGAGATCACCAGAGAGCGAGAGAGAAGAGAGTGAGAAGAGACTGACAGAAAAAAAACACACATCAAGCATCCATTCATCCCTCTCTCACTCTATCCTCCTCTCTCTGGGCCCCAGTGTTTAGACTCTGGACTGAGCAGGGTAATAAGCAACACCTATCACAATGCACCTCTGTAAAGAGCATGCAAAGATCTTAAACAAGCATGAAACACATTAGCGGGCCCTGCAACACGGGGCCCAACCATAACAAATCTCCAGATTGCTTATTGTGTGTGGTGCATATGGGGGGGGGGGGCTGCGTGCAAGAAATAAGCCTTCCACTAAGAATGTCACTCTTTTAAATCCACCTGGAGACCGACACGATATGCAGCCGTGACATTGGAATTGGATATATCTGAGGGGCTGTGACATTGTGTTTGGACAGCGCGGATCACTTCCTGGCGCGGGTCACGTTGGGAGTTGTTGTTATTAGGGGATATAGGAGATATTGGAATGATGGCACAGGTATGAAATAAGGGGCCTACAACACCTTCATGGCACTGTGGCCCCTTCAGAGGGTTTCTGTACACATCAGGACACTTTGGTATAATAAGGCTGGGTTTCATGATACTGCATTAGGGTCAAGGACATAACGCCTACTTTTTCCTACATGGACAACCAGTTTAAAATCCCTTAAAATCAATTTTAATATGTCCAGTGCTCTGTTTGACATAATTTCTAACAAAAGTTGCATTCACTGACAAAATTATGAAGTATTTGCACTTTTAATTCCATCATAATACACAAACCTATGTTGTCTGAATATGTTCATTATGTGAAATTTCATCAGAGGTGACTATCAAAAAACCACAATTTTAGGACTTTAATTTTGAAGCCACCTCAAGGACAGAGTATTTCACCAACCAGACACACCTGAGGAACCCAATGAAAGACATGGAGGGTTATTGAGACTTTCTCATATTTGCAAGTGAACCTGTTTTTTAACTACTGTGCTGTACTCGCCACTTTTTGATTTCATTTGGGGCAACCGCCCCAAAACTGTGAATAATAAGTTTTAGCTGCAAATCTATAAGCCAGTCTATCTTAAACTGTTTATCTAATTATTTATCCTTGTTAAACTATCAGTAATGTTAAAGAAATTTATTAATTTTGAGATGAATTGCAGTCGCCCCAAATGACTTTTTTTCGAGGCTGTGCTTTTAATACAACTTAGAAAACACTTGACGTCCAAGGTTCACAGCAATGAAAAAGAAGTCTTACTTTCTAGGTTCACTAAATCTCATTGTATCCCAAGTAGTAACACTTGCATGAGACGGACACAAACGTTTTCTTCCACTGTGTCCAGATTTTCAATTATGGATGCATGGCACTGGATTTTTAGCCAATATCCAATACGCTGATCTCTTTCATGTCATTCAGCCTACAACCAATACTGATGTTATTTTTTCCGCACAGTCAACTACAGAGATCATCTACTCTCCTTCGTATTGGAATTAGCGTACAGTTATATGGTTCATACTGTTCTCACATTTGTTACATGATATTTATTTTCAGTGCAAAATAATAAAATACTTCACTTAATGCTTTCCCTGAGTCAATCATAACATTACCCACAACCAGGGCCAATTTAACAATTGACAGAGTGAGGAAACAAAACCTCAATATTCAACATGTTGCGTTGTGAACGTCTTCTCTGCACCGGGTACATGGGCTGAGGTCAGGCGTTCAAGTAAGCAGCTGCCTGATGTATCCACAGATAGTTAATTTTTAAGCCAATATCAGCCGACACTGTCTGTGCTGATATATATTGTGCATCCCTATTTACAATGGTAACATTTTTGCCACAGTGTAAACAGGCAGAGGTGATCACTTCTCCTGATTGATGTGATATCCTATATTCGACCAGGTTGATCCTGTGCTTTTATTTGTTGAAGATGAATCACCTATGATATGTGGTTTTGACAGAGAGGGTCAATGATTCATCATAGCTTTGCAGTAAATTTAATAAAAGCATCTTTAATAGGTGACAGTGTGCGTTATCATCTGAGGAGGCGTCTGTATATCGTGATATGTATCTATCTCATAACTTCACTCCAGCCTTTACACAGGCAGAGTAAACATGGTGTGTATCAGTTGTTGATCAATAAGAAATGTGTTGACTCATAAAAACAGGCTCACAGAGGAGGAACAGATGTTTAGTGTGTGCATGTGTGTGTGTATGTGTGTTTGTTGTGGGGAGTAGAGGGCTGCTGTTCAACACATGGCTGTCGGCCAGAACAACTCCAGTCATGCTGACAGCTTTGACAACTCCCACACACACACACACACACACGCAGACACACATTTTTGCACACAAAAGTACAGCACCACACCACCAGGCTTATCTGCCTTCCCTTCCAGGAAACACAGACAGAAGGAGGAGAAAAAAAAAGAGGGGGAAAAAGTGTGACACTTTATCAAGCTGCAGTGAGACTCAGGCCACGGAAAACAAGGCACAAACAGTTTAAGCTGAACAAACAAACATTGCTGATTGGACTGAGGCTGTGGCCCCGCTGGCAGAGGAGATACGCGCTGACACTCCACACCAAAATATTTACACCCTATCTTCTTATATAAGTAGATTCAGGGCAGATGGATGGGTGGATATGGATTTAGAGGGGCTGGCTGGAGAGGATAGACAAATGAGGAGAGAAGGGGAAGAGGAGGATAAGATGCAACGTACAATGTCTGAATGCAAAAGTGGGGTCTGAGACTGTCTTCATGCAACAGTAGGGGAATGGTACGGCTTTGAAACTCACTGTGAGATAAATAAATATGTAACTCATGAGTGGGCTCCCACTGATTCCATTCACCTCAAGTAACTCGATCAGATGATTAGATAGACTTTTGAAAGGTCAAAGCCGGTGATGATGCACGTGTGCCTGAGCAGTGGCTGCAGATTCAGTTCCCCTCTCGCCTCCACAAAACCCACGCGGGGCTCAGCACACACCTGGATTCACCACATCTGCTCAGTTTAGTGCTTTAGAGGAAGTAAAAAATAATGACTTCTTTTTTGTCTGGAGACGCAGACAGCAGCAGGAGGAAAAGTTGCAAATTAATAAGGTTGTTGCAACATGACAAGATCATTTTTTTGTTTTTTTTTCCCTTTTTTATTTCAAAAGCAAACGCTGAAAGTTGAAGCTAATGAGAAAGTGCCTGAAGGTGCACTAACAAAATATTTTTAGACTTGGAAACATGCGCATTTGAGAGCATATTTGCTTGGCTAATGAGTGGATAAACAAGTCAGATCATCTGTGTTGGTTGGTTGCAGCTTGTGTTATCGACATAACGTGTTTTATTCCCCCAAACCTGGCCTCAACAACTGCTTGCATTGTGCCCCCGAAAAGGTGATTTCTGAACTGGTGTTTTCATGAGAAAGTACAGGAGAGAAAATAAAGGAGGAAAGAGAATTTGGAAAGTATGTAGGAGTAATGAGCATTTGAATGTATGACTCAATAAATCAACAGTCTGAAGTGAAGAAGGGAGGGAGGGGAGAGGTCCATGGAGAGTCTGCTCTGGCCTCAGGATGGAGGTAAAGCTATCCAGCAGAACAATGGGCTTCTGTGTCCCCTTCTGCTATCTCTATCCCACCTTTTCCAGCTACTTGCTCCCTCTGTGGTACGTAAAAACGAGTACAAACATTTCTCTGGAAAGAAAAACCTTAAATATTGATCACTTTCTGTCTTAAAAGCACCTTAACTCCCCCTCTCTCCTCCTTCTCTACTCAGATCACATTATTCATTTCTTCTGCTCATCTCTCTGTCTTTCTTCCCCTTCTCTCTCCCACGCCTCTCACCCCTTGTTTATTGATTCTCTAGATTAAGAATTCCTTGGGTGGAGGATTGTAACACACAAGCATCAAATTATTTTGGGCTGTGCTTATTTGCCTTTCCCTTGCATCTATTTGGCCTGCGTCTGTAGACAATTATGCCTCCCCAGCCCCAGACTCAGGTGCTAATAATGAAGGACAAATAGAATCATATGTGTAAACTTCCCCCACTGATGAAAATTTATATTAACTTTCTGCCACAGTAAACAGAGCTGCATAGCTACACCCTCCCGGGAGGATTGACGAGATGAATTTGTTCGCTCCTACCCCAGGAAGAAGAGCACCGGTATGGGGGGGAGAAGAGTGTTGGAGTTAGGAGGGGCTTGGGGGGTGTCTCGCTCCATTGTGTAACCTTACACTTGTTTTTCCACCAGAGAAGACAAAACATAGGCCTGTTTTGTCCATCAGATATATTAAGTGTGTGTTTATGTCTGAGAGAGGGAGGTGAAGAGTGCATAAGCACCAGTATGATGAGCCTGCTTCAGCCATCGGGAGGGTGGCCAGCAATAACAAAGGGCACTGATGCTAACAACCAACACTGCACTTTGTTGTGCTGCAGCTAAACTTCAAAACATTACATCAAACTTCACATTCTGCGTGTTTTTGCCAATCTATAATTGTTAGTATGTGGTCGCTCATTATGACGACTAACATATTTGTTGTTCTAAACAACCTGGCGGAAATTCTGTGAAATAAGTATGATGTTGAAGAGATATGTCATTGTTTTTCTTTTGCGGCTTGATTTAAGATAAACATGAACAAAATCCCAAAATGTGTTGCAAAAAATAATCCCAAAACTTTTCTTGACAATGCATTAAATCCAGTCTTAGCAAAACCAATGAGAAATACAAGGTCTCTCATGCTTTCATTTACAGGGATTGCTAACCTTTGCTACATTGCAGCTTCTGACAATACACTGCATATGTTGATATACAGATAAAACACAATGTTGGTTTTTTCTCAATATTTGAGAGCTCCCTCCCCTTCCATAAGCCTACGTGGAATGCAAGCACCCAAGAGAGTAAGAGCACAACTCACCTCTATTATTACTTTCAGTTATTTGAATAATTGCCCAATAAAATAAAATAAAAAAAGAATAGTTAATGGGACTACTAACTTATCTTGAAAGTATTTTCCAGTTGCTTTTAAAGCTCCCAACACATGGTGGTTTTAAGCATCAAGAAACTTTATGCTTGTTGCCATTGATTAAAAACAAGCCATCTCAAACTCTAAATAACTCAAGGAAGTGGAGACTTCTACAAATAAATACACAAAAAATAGGTTTTGCACAAAGGCCAATCAATGGATCTCTGTCTGTTTTTATGTGAGAGGGTGGAGGAAGCTACTGAACCATTTGTTGAATAGTTGATGTTGATTGAGGCACAGTATTTTCCCTTGGTATGCTATCCCTGTTTTATTTATCTTATTCATTTGCATCCATGAAAAGCTGCGGCAGGGAGAGCATCAGCAAAGAACCCGTGGATACAAAACAGATCGAGCATCAGTAAGGGTAAATATGACACAGGTACAAGTGTGTCTGGTTTGCGGAGGAAGCACAGAGAAGCTAAAGCAGTCTAACAAGCATTATGCTGTTTGCTGATTGGATGGTGTTAAGAGCAGCTGATGTTTTTTTGTTTTTTTATTTAGGTTGCGCTTCATGATGACCTAACACTGTGCTCTCCTTGTGTTTTTTTATAGCACATCTGCACTTATGACTGTATACATTCAGTACAAATGGTGTAATTTATATTTTCCAGAACCACAGAATCATAACCCAGAATGAAAGAAGAAGCTTTTAGTGTTTTTTTTTTCCCTCCACACGTTTGAAGTCAAGTCATAAATCTTGGCTTGTTAGCTCCAAGTCAAACTGAAGTCATTTTGCCTTTTTGTTCCGCTCTTCTCCCTTTATCCCAGCATTTTTCTTCTGTTCTTTATCACTTATAACCTCACAAAGCCCTCGTTCTACCCCCCTCTCTCTCCCTCTCTCTGTGTCTCTCTGCTGGTGGCTTTAGCAAAGTCTTCACTTTGACCTGCGCCGCAGCGCCACGTTTAGATAAGGTGACAGCAGGCCCATTCACAGCGCTCTTTATCTACTGCTGCTCTTAGGGAAGTCCTTTAGAGGCAGACAAGTGAGAGCTACTACAATATACTATCACAAAGAGACAGAGCGAGGAGAGGAGGAGCGGCAGAGGAAGGTATCTGTGTGGCTGGAAGATGGGAAAGAATAGCATATGTGTGTGTGTTTGAGGTCAAGTGTTCCTTTGACCGGGTAAAGCTGGTATGAGGTGGCCACAGGAAGAAAAAGAATTGCAAATACATTAACTCTTTTGGACACACACACTGTCAGGGCTGTGAAATGCTTGATTTCCTCTTTAGGTGATTATGATCCTTCTACTTTTCGCTGTTCCAGGCGAGTGGAGGTCACACAGCTGGATGAATACCTGATCTGAAATGTTGCATTCAGGCACAGCTCATGCTGCGCAGTGGAAAAAAGTAGGAGTGTGGAAAAAAAAACCCACACTGCTCAGATGTAGTTACCAAAAAGTGGTACAAAGATAATTCAAAAGGGGATAATATTGATAACTTAAAGTAGCATGCCTATCCAAAAGCTACACACAAAGCAGAAACTGATTTTCTCGTCACTATTTGAAAGCATCAGACCCAGAATGAAGTTGTTTTCTGAGATGTTTGAGTCTGTCTTTGTTGACAAGGCCTTATTAAGAGCCTTCCACTCCAAAAACACATGGCCAAAGGCAACTAGTAACAGATCTCACTGGAGCTGCAGAACAAGCAGTGGAGGGGCTGCTTTTTGTGCAGAATGACAATACCAATGCATGCAGGTAAACAAGCTTAATAAATAAAACCTAAAACAGTAATGAAGAGATGAGAGCATGCATGCAACTCATACACACTCCTTCCCTGCAGTGGAATGCAAAACAACCATTATCAAAGACAGGAAAGCTGCTGAGCATCACTGTCATCCATCTGTAAGCCAACAAAAGCAGCAGATGTCGTTTAAAATCCACAAACTGTGTGGGAGTGAGTGAGTGTGTGTGTGAGTGTGTGTCCTGTCTTGGGGGGGCCTCTGCTGTTGCAGGTCAATAGTGTGAATGTGTGTGTGTGTGTGTCTGTCTGCTGGGGCACAGCTCAGGTTAAGTGCTGAGTCT
The DNA here is from genome assembly GCA_008086565.1 of Thalassoma bifasciatum. Classification (NCBI taxonomy): domain Eukaryota; kingdom Metazoa; phylum Chordata; class Actinopteri; order Labriformes; family Labridae; genus Thalassoma; species Thalassoma bifasciatum. The sequence goes on from RPOG01000325.1 coordinate 296,871, forward strand.
AAGTGTTCTCCTGTTCTGGGGTCGATGAAAGAGCGCTGTGACCTTAGCTGTGGATGACATCATCCCGCTCTCTGGCTAACCCTGAGTTTCGCCTTCAGCTGGAATGACACACAAGTGACATAAGATATCGGCCTATTAAGGCTGAGTGTGTGGAGCACAAATCCAGGTTTATTTCTGCAACAACTGCTTTGAGTTTACAGAGAGGGATTAAAAACCACGACTGGGTAAGATACACTAAACTTAGGGAACCAAGATTTGTGATCATTTCAATTTCCTATTAAACTCCATCTGTTTCAGCTCTTAAGACTCAAGCTTTTCTGGTGTTCATTTTTTATTTCTTCTTGCTATTTTGGATTAGTACAACCAAGAAAGTATAACAACCAAACTTGGTCTGTGTACAGGAAGTTTGGTTATTCTGAGTTATGAGTTTGCTATTACTTGTTAGCTATAGTGTAAGTGTTATTGTAGTTGAATACACCTTTTCCTTTTTTTGGAAAATAAGATAGGTTTAGTGTTAAAATTAGAGATACACCGACATGTTTTTTCAGGGCCAATACCAATACTAATTATTAGCAGTCAAAGAGGCCAATAAACAGTATTTAGAGCCTATGATCTTTTGGCAGAAAAAGTGAAATTACTGGTGTCAAAATTTGTATAATAAAAACCTAACTCACTTTCTAAGTGATCTGAAAAAGTCTCATAGCTGGATATCGCCTTGATCATAGTCTGCAACTTAGGTAGCCAATTGATGTACGGCATAAAGTCTCTATGACAACGCAATGCATGCTGACGAAGTTTAGCAGTGAAAGGAGAGATCTGAGTTTTTTTTTTTGTCTCCTCTATCAATTCTGCCTTCCTTCTATTCTGAAGATAGAAAAGCGACTGCGAACAGAGAGCCATGACTACATGGAAGACAAAAAAAAAGAAGTTTTTAACTGATCTCTTCTCTTATTATATGATTAAAACTGGCAGATTTCAATATGCGTCAAAATTTCAGTACCATGGCCAATTATATTATCTATCTTCAGTTGAAATATCACCAAAAGATGAAGTGGGTAGTGTCCTTTTAGTTAAAAAAAAATGTAGTTGCATGGGTCTGAGAAGCAGAAATGTAATGTCCACACATATAGACACTGGATATTTCGGGAGTCAAGGGATATTTTTTTAATAAAACTAAACATTTGCTGGTTCTAGCTTCTGAAATGTCAGAATTTGCTGATTTTTGGAAATTAAATGAAAAGTCTGGTTTTAAGCTGATTTTTCTCAACTTTATGACCTTTCCCAAACTTTCTAGACACATTAATTCATCCCAGAACACTCCACAGATAAACTGATGACAAAGATAACTCAAGCAGCATCCTGACTGCCACTGCAGGTTTATAACTTTTCATCTCCATCACTTTATTTGCTGTTTTTCTTGTGCCAATAGCCTCCAGGCTTTAAAATTCCACACAAGGTACTGCATCTTAAAATGACCACCCCTAAAAAAAAAAAAATTGCCTCAATCAGGCTGCGTAAGGCCACCAGACCACATCCACCCTTCTCCCCCCTTTCTCCATCACTCCCCTTATGTAACACATATCTGTTCCTGTGTTCCTCCTCTCTCTCTGCCCTCTACCCTTCATTGTACTCTGCTGGTTGTCTTGTGAATATTCCAATTACGGCGCTGTGTGTTTGACCTTTAAATGTCCTGTAGAAGATATAGTTATCTGCCTTCCACTCTGACACCCGGCGTCTATCAATCAGTGTTTCACCCCCAACATCCTCACCAGAACTGACATGTGTTTGTGTGTATGTGTGTGTGTGTGAAAAAGAGAGAAAGAGATGGAGCTATCAAGAGCAAAGACTGTGACTTATCCTGGCGATAAAAATGTAAGAATGCACACACAAAAACACAGAAAGAGAGAAGGAAAGTTTTTCCTTTCATCTGCCACCAGCCTGACTGAGCTCTCCTTCCATAAACAAAACCTTTTTTATTTTTTTTTTTAGTCCAACAGCATCCTATATCACGCTTCTGAGAACAAGCAAGCGTGAGCAGAGTCATACTTCTTCAGTTTCATTTTTACTCCCCGCCCTTTTCCAAAGGGCTAATCTACATCTTTCATTGAATCAAGAATGGAAATTCACCAGAAATGCTTCTTTTTCAATTTCATGCTGAAGTAGCTCAAGTTAGTGGATGTAATTTCTCCTAACAAGAAAATTTATCACTCTGTCGCACACTTAGTCTGGGCCCTTTCTGCTGTTTTTTTTTTTTTTTTTCCTTTTGCTTGAGCTTTGATAAATGTGCCAAAAGCATGATCACTCCCTTCATAGCACTCAATACAAGGACGGAACAATTACAGTGCTTATTAAAAAAATAAAACCTCTGGCTGGAATTTGTATGAAAGATAAATGACATATCATTTAAGGGTGTGAAGGCATTACAAAATTAAGTCAGGAGTGGGCCATGAGGGGGGAGGGGGCTGTTTTACACATACTGTCTGGATATTAACGTTAGAGTCTGAGAATTATGTCATGGTACACACACAAACTCAAAGCAGCTTTTTCCACTGGGATTCTCTCTGCACACAGTCAAAGTCCTCCCTCTCTCCAACAATGGTTCAGGGAAAGACCAACGATGCACAAAACTCAGACAAATCCATTTGAAGTTTTGTGCAAATTATGATTATCAGTTCCTGCTGAATTGGATGATGAAGTCCAAACAGGTGACAAAGGGAATGCATGAAGAATAGTATCGCTGAAACAATACCACGCATGGCCAAGCCCCCCGGGCTAATGTATATTTATCATGTAAACTTCTGATAAATGCATATGCAGAAACAATCAAATCTCCGGCTTTCAATTGGAGAGATTTTCGCACCACGGATTCAAGCGTGAAACCAATATCAGCTTAGTGTCTAGTCAAGCTTGAAGTGCCGCGCCTGGCCCCCACAAAAGCATGTTCTGCATATGCTCATGGGTTGTCGCTTTTATTGGGGTGGAACAAGCAGCTTTGTGGTGCTATCGCCGATCAATTCGGGCGAGTTAAGTCCCGCAGTGTGGGTAAATAAGCAGTGGTTTGGTGCTGATGAGGAATGGCGTCTGTTTGGCAGGCCTGTCTATCTCCTGCGTTGCAATAGTGCGTCTCCCATCATTAACCTCAGGCGAAAGTGCATCTCATTCTCTGTATCTGCCTTCAGGAAAGACTCATTTTACCACCAAGGAGGAATTTTCAACCTCAAACTACTCTGTCTCTGAGCCGGCATTAAAAAACAAAGCAAACAACATGTTTTACATTCCTACAAGGGTGTAAATAATACAGATGTCAGTCCACCTTGACAGCAAAAGAAGCACCTGGCCTTGCCTGATATACTCTAAAACCCAGCAGCTTCAGCACTAAAGCCAGCAGTGAGGAGAGCCAAAGCCGGCGCTAAGTGACATGTCAGTCAGTTCGTCTGCTTGAAGCCTTCAATTCCCCCCGGCCGCAGCTTATTTACTGCATTTGTATGAAAAGCTGTGAAGGGGAGAGGACCGAGAGCCCTGGCTGGATCTCTTACATATGTATACAGTGTTTGAAGGCAATGCGTAAAAGAGCATCTCCCCTTTGCAGCCTGCTAGCGTTACAACTACAAACAACTGGGGAGCGCCATTTATATATTCAAAAATGGGTCAGGGATGGAGGTAATCGGAGCAGCGGGGAGTGTTAACAAGTGCAACAGCAGAGGAACAGACACCTGGAATCTGCTGGGAGAGGATCCAGGCACAGGTGACGTTAAAGACGCCACATTTCTCACTAATCATCAAGAAGAAGTCGTTTTAGCGAGAAGAGGGGAAAGCAGAAAGGGGGGTACACACAACAAACCATCAGGCAAGCGTTTCAGAGTCTGATTTGTTACTATTCATGGCTAAAGCGGAGAGGAACTGTAATACTAGACATGCTTGTTAAATTCACAACACTCCAAAGCTGCCTTCTAGCAAATCCTGTCTTTTGGTTGTCAGCTTAAGACTACCCCGGCATATGCATATGTAGGATTTTTAAGCTCTGTTAAATGGATAGCGGTGTCGTGGCCTATCAAATGACTGTAAGCCACTTGGATTTTTATTTGGTTGGTGGAGGAAGGGAAGCACACGCGTTACCTTGTGTGCATTGGAAACCAAACTCTGCCAAATAAACGTGTTTTCTGTGTCTTGTTAACACCGCTTTGGAGCACAGCAGAGCTATTTACATGAGTGCTTTCAGGCCGTGGCTGACAGTAAGACTCCACCTCGCCATATTAATGACTGGTACTCTGTTTAAGCCGACGACAGGGGAGTGGCAACAAACAATGACAGAATGCTTGTTTTTGATTGTGAGGCCACGACGGATGACGTTCTATTTGCCACCGAAGCAAATAAATTATTGTGGAGGATATTGAGCTGAAGCAATTGCTCAGCTCACTCAGAGAATGAGTGTAACTGTGTGTGTGTACATGTGTGTGTGTGTGTACATGCATGCCTGTGTATGTGTTTGTGTGAGTAGACGTATAGATCCAGTGCCATTTATTTCCCAGAGCTGGAGCGGGGCAGTTAGGGAGGCGTAAAAGGAAATGAGTTGTGAAGTGGCCATTGATCCCGGCCTGTGCTGGGTTGGCTGGAGACTCTGGGGCGGCTGGCCGCAGTGTGTGATACTCAATGGCTGCCTCTTATTTACACTGAGGTGGTTAACCCTGGCCCAGTTCATTTATCACAGGGCTAATGCGCTGCACTTCAAAAGAAATGGGTGGAAAAAAGAAAAAAAAAGTGCCAGCAAGCATGTTTCCAACACAATACAGGAGGACACAGAAGAGTGTAGATGGAGATAACGGCCAATCCCATAGTGGTGACGGTACAAGTCCAAAGCAGGGAATGAAATGGTCCAAATAAAGAGAATATTGGGAATGAAAGGGAAAAGAAAGCACCACTTAAAGTGTTCAATACCAACACTGGTTCCACACATTAAGACCGGTAACGTTCTAATACCTGTACACCATCATTTACAAACTTGTAAAATCAAACCTCACCTGTCCCTCAGTTATCTCTTTATACTAAAGTGGTCAGTTTTCAGCAAACTGCTTCTTCTTAAGGAAAATGTCCCCCATTAGAGGGTGAGACATGGCAGGATCAGGACCTAGATTTTGTTTTCAATCCTGATTTGACCTGCAAACAACAGTTTTACCCCCAAATATTTCTAATCCCGCATTCTGAACTATTTTTATCAGAGGTGTCCTGATACAACCTTTTGACCTCTAATATGACACAGAAATTGTAGCTTTGAGTTAGGGCTGCATGATATTGGGGAAAAAATGATATTGCAATATTATTGTGATATTTTTTTAAAGTTTACTGCTTCACTTTGTTCAGCCGAATTCTCACTAACTCCATGAACTGATGATGACAGACTCTCAGACAAAGTTTAGCACACTGATCTGGAAGCTGCTGCCTTTAACCCTGAAAGTGTTAAATAAAGCACTTAATGTGATTTAAACTATATTAAAAAAAAACAGTCAGATTGTACAAACCCCTGCTATGCTCCACTCACATTCACCGCTCCCTCTTTCTTAGTCGCTCGACCCCTCACACTGCACATCACTCTGCCTGACCCTGATAACCGCAGGCGAGATGACAGAGCGCAGGGAAGGTGAAATAACTGTGTGATTTGTTGCATGTAATGTGGCAAAATGTATCAATTGACGCTCATTTAGATCTATTAGTAATGTAGAAAGACTACAGAAACTTAACTGAAATACTTAAACATCTTGCGATTTACTATACACCTTGCACATGCAAATATTGCACTGACAAAACCAAAACAATGTATTGTGCAGCCCTATTTTGAGTACTAGCCGGTACCATATTGATCTGATATAGTATCAGAGAATGGTGTAACGTTCAGTTCTATTTTTAGGTCTTCAAGGCTTGAATAAGGGGGATGTTTTAAGTATAAATGCATTAATCTTGCCCAGTTCTGTGCCACCGCAGGAAACTTATGTCTGACAAGTTTTGCACTTAGCTGCGGTCTTTTTAAAGTCTTTTTCAGACTCTAACAAAACATAATTCCACATGGCTGACATCACTCCTACTCTATGCTATTTTGTCAGCACCTTAGCACAGGCTGTTGTTGTGATGATGTGGGCTCCACACGCTGGAACCAGGAACTACTGGGTAAAAGTGCTGGAGTTAGTGCTGGAGTCTGGAATGGACTGCTTGTGTTTGAGATTTTAGGTGCAGGCCCATATAATCTGTTATTGATGTTTTTGCTGATGACGGATTGATATTTGATGAGATTTGATCAGGGCACCCCTAATTTTTATGCGCCTTTTCATGCACTCTTTTTTAATGAACAAATAATTCATAACGCATACTAGTTTTTAAGAGAATTGTGGAAAGACTAATCTAGGAATCTAAAACAGAAAGGAAAACATGCCATACAAACATCAGTAAGGTCAAATAAAGGCCCCAAATTTAACATACAAACTGGTTTCCATGTCATGCATCTGATATCTGATCATACACAATTTCTGTACATTATTTTTGGAGAGCGAATAATGACTAGTGATATCGCCTCCTGAATGCTTCACTTCCTGCTTCCCACCTCACCTGCTTGAGGCATAAAGCACCCATAAGTCTGTATTTCCAGCAGATTTCCCTCTGCCTATCTCTCTCATCCTCTCCGTCTCTCCTCCCGTCTTTCCTCCTCCATCCTCTCCTCCCGTCTCTCTCTCTCTCTCTCTGTCCCTTTCTCCTCGTCTCTCTTTCAATCCGTACAGCTTGACATTTCGCCGTGCTCTCAGGGGACTCCTGTGTGAAATGGAGTTACTGGGAGAGCGCCACTGTAAATTCCAGAAGGCCACATGTAATGTGTCTTAAACATAGATGGACAGGCCAGGTTTGGAGGAGCTGAAGAATGAGGCGGAGGAGAAGAAAGGTGATGAGGAGCAGGAGGAAGAAGAGGCTTGATAATAGAATAATACTGTGTTTTGTCCAGGGAAGGGAGAGCAAACAGGAGCTGTGCTGTCATTCACACCTTATATCTTCAGTGTCATCGCAGAGGGGGGCACTACAGGCCTATATGTCACAGGCCTGTATGTACCAGCCTGTAGGGAGCGTCTGCCAATAGCTGAGCTTGAAATAAAAAGAAGGATGGCTCTCATTGTAAATAAGTCCAACACAAGGATTGCCAGAGAAGAGCTGAGGAATAATTTTACAAAGACATACAGTACACGCCGCTCCTCTTTACAGGAGGCTCTTATCTCCTCACAGATGATGATGGCCAACAAAAGGCTCCTTTATGAATTCGTTCATATTTCAGCAGAGGTCTGTCTCCTGTCCTGAGAGGTGATTGATGCGCCAGGCCGGGGCCGGTGTCTTATTTACACAGTTGAGTGGGGCAATCTCAGGCCTGAAAGATAAACCTAATGAGCTTCTTTGTGTAAGGGTGCAAATGAGAGACACCATCCTCCCTCCCTCCCCTCCTTCCCTCCCCTGCTTCCCTCTTCCATCCAAAGGGACAGTCTGGGTGATTAGGCCTTTAAATTATGCTCAAGGGCAAAGCACAGATTTGCATCTTAGGTGTGTGTGCATGTGTGCATGTGTGCATGTGTGTCTGTGTGTGCGTGTGTCTTCTCAGAGAAGAAGGTGAAGGGCAGAGAGAGAAAGATGCTTGAGGCTTGTTTGTGAGAGGTGATGCTAGGTGAACACTGTGACAGGATTTTTAGTATTTACCTGCTTTCAACGACAAACTCGAGTTGTTATAAGACGGAGGTGAGCTCACACGTCTGGCACACACAAACACACACACACACACATTGTCTCTCTCGTCCTTTGTCTGTGGGATAACTTCCTCCCTAATGACTTTCATTTTTGGGGAGAATTTCATTTGCCCCTAAACCCTAAATATTACCCATCACTAGCTGTCAGATTCCTCATCCCTTCCTTTTCCCGCAGCTAAACAGCGAGGAAGGCAGGTTAATTGCTGTCACTCTCAAGTTGGACCACTGCCTAACTCCCGTGTAGCGACAGGGTTAGCCTGGGAGTACGATGGCACCTCGGTGCACTCGTGGTAATTTATGTCAAAACGCTGCAGTCATTTAAATGGGGTTGGATGGTTTGCATTTTGCTGCATCATGTGCCTCAGGAAAACACTCGGGATGCATTTTGAAATAGTTTACCAACAATTTTAGCAGCAAAGTAAATGAAACATCAACATAAAATCAAGCGTAAATATAATCAGAGTCAGATTCTAGGCAGAAATAAATCTTTAAGTTATAATTTCTTCATCATGTTTGAGTTTTATGAGTCAGTGACGGGGGCAGAGTTAGGGCCTCCATCCTGCACTGATTATCAATAAACTTCTTAAAGTACTGACTCCATTTAAAGAGGGCAGCAGTCCGAGTATTGGCTCATCAATCGCACTGATAACCCGGTGTAGGATTAAGTCCACAGACCACTGTAATCAACTAACAGCCTCATTATGGGACATTATGCTATAGATCCGAAGATCAATGCATAGCTCTGATGTACACACACAGCTGCATCTCAGATTAAAACACAAGACTAAGTACAGTCGATGATAAATTGATTGCTAATATGAGCTCAGCACATTTTTCTGAAGCAGGGGGAGCTTTTATAGTGATCATTTTAGCGTAGTAATTAAGGCTGTGCTACATTTATCATTTGCTGCGATACATATCTGGAGCTGGCAAATTGCAATCAGATACAGTGGGGATCTAATCTGTGATCTCAAATCAAATTAGGTCTATTTAGACAACCTTGGGAACGGGGGTGATGAAACCCGGACGGAAAATTAGGGGTTGGGAATGTAATTGTGACATTATGGTTATTATTCAGATGGATGGATAAGGCAGTGTGTGGCTTCATATGGATTAAAATGACTGATTTTAAAGATGAAACAAATAAAGAAGTGCATTTTTGTTCTCTACTTAAAAAAAAATCTGATCTATCAATATTTGAAGAAGGTAAAAGTGCCTGTGTGTAACCCGGCTGAGGAGACCTTAAGATGCTGCTCTTCTAATTATAGCTGCAGGTGGTATTTTGGAGCTGCTAAGGTAATGGCAGAACCCACAGGGACAGTGGAGAATTCATCAGTGCTTATTATTAATCATCCCCCCAGCAGCGTGATGAGAGACCGGAGCTTCTATACCCACTGGACCACTCAATGTCATTCCAAATATGGGTGGAAAATTACACCCAACAGCCTTCCTTCAAAAATGGACTCAGAGCGGAGGGAGAGACGTGGGCTGGAATGTTTTAAAGGTGCAAAAAAAAAAAAAAGGGTGGGGGGGGTATGACCACATGAATGCATGCTCCACACACGTGTTCACCTTTCTTTGGATGAGCATGCTAACAGCACTAAAAGAGCAAAGCTCTCTGCTTACTAATGAATAAAAAACCTCCATGTTCTGTCTCCTCTTTTGGACCGAGCCCTCTCTCTCCCTCTCTCTCTTTCTCGGCACAGGAAGTGTGTGTGAAGTTAACAGCACAGGGCCCCCTGCTTTAAAAAGCCTCCAGAGACCTGTTAGCTGGACTGCTCATTTCAATGTGTCTGTCTCAGGGTTTGTGGAGAGAAGGGCTTGGGCTGGCCTCTTTTTACAAGGCGCATACTGTCACATCCTCTTGCAGCAGCACCACCCACCCACCACCACGAGCTGTGAGCTGCACGTCAGTCTCAGGGTCTTAACTGCACATTTTATGCTTACGTCGCTTTTTTCTCTCAGCAATGGCTTTTAAAAAACAGATTCCTCGCTTTTAGATGACATGCTGAGTTTCCTGCGCGCTTAGCCCCCGATTCTTCGAATTAATATCCAAAAATATTTCTGGAATCCTCCGAAATCACTCCTTTCTCACATATTCCTTTATTCCAAAATTTCAAAAACTTGCAACAAAAATCTAGTGTTGCTTTTTAATTTACCCTCAAGTGTTTTGATGTGCTGTAGGAAATCTTTTACACGATAAAAAAACCCCACAAAATACTCCTAGAATCATCTAAAAACTCGCTGACATTTGCACATTTTTTTCTTTATTTACAAAAACAAGTAAGTGTCAAATATTTTTTACTTGATATTTTTGACGTTTCTTCAAAATAAAAGTCCTAAACCAATAATTTATCTCCACAGATAAATTATTTTTCTTTGCACATAATTAAAATGCAGTATGAAGAAACACACAATAAAATAATTAAAAAGGGAAAATAGATGAATTATTTTGTTTTCTTGTGCAACATCACACCTGATCTACACTTCTTTCTTATCCTACTCTATCTCTCATTTTTGTAACCTTTATCTGCAGATTAACCCACATAGAAACTCAACCGACAAACAGAAAGGAGTGATGACTGAGAGAGCCAGGGAGAATTGACCCCAATCAGGTGTGTGTGTGTGTGTGTGTGTGAGTGTGTGTGCAGAGTAGTGATGAATGAGAGGGTAAGGCCACAGAGCTGCTGCACGCCACCAGCAGGACCGCTGGGGTCGTGTTGTGTTCGGAGGATGGGTGCTGAGATGGGATGGGGGAGATGGGGGCGAGAACGGAGGGTGGAAATTTTGCTACACCAAACATCCCCTTCAGCACACAAAAACACACACACACACACACACACACACACACATAGAGGAACAAACCAGGATCCACAGTGCACATCTGACCAAAGGCGTTCAGCTGCTTCACACACACACATGCAGGGTGGAAAAAGAAAAGCATGAGCATCCCCAACAACACGAAAGGACAGCGCGCATCATTACAAACCGGCGGCGTTGTCCCCCGATCGCCCCCCAGCACAGCCCTCTGACCTCGTCTCCCACTGCTCTTTTGGTGAACTGTCAAAGCCATCATTCACCGTGAAAAGACACGAGAGACACTTGACTCTTTAACTCTGCTGGCGACTGACTTTCACAACTCTTGCACCCCCCTCCACACACATGCACACACACATACACACACACACACACCCTCCAGCTCATTCAACCCCAACTTGCTTTGACTGAGAACGGAGTGAAGACAATAAAACATGAAAAGGAAAAGTTAAAGATAGAATTAAACATAAAATGAGAAACAAAAAGAGTGGAATGATATTAAATAATCTTCATGCTGAAAATAATCCCAATCAATCTCTAACTGAGGTTAAACTGCGAGTGAATCATTCCTCCAAAAGTGTCCCGGTCAAAGGTTCCCGTGGTGATGGTGGGTCTGTATGTGTGTGAGCCGAGTTAGGAGGCCCTCTGGTGGATACAGCACCGCCATGACACACACACACACATTCACACACTCACACAGGGAGCTCAAACTGGTTCGGTGCTCTTACACACACTCTCTCTTCCAACACCTAACCCTGTCTCTTTACAACTCCTGCATGCACACACTTTCACGTCTATTTGCTTTCTCTCTAAACACACATTTTCGACAACAACAACAAAATCTAAAAAAAACCCAACTAAATCATCTTTTATCACCCTGCAGGAAAAAACATCCTATCTCCCTACCAGGCGAGAAAACTCACACACAACACAACAAAAATTATTTACAGTTTGCCTCCATGAAAAAACAACACAAAGATATTTACATAAATTCACACAAAATAATACTTCTCTCCCTCTCTATGTGAAAGAACCCTGAAAGCAGAGAAGAGTGGGAGAGCGAGGGGCAAACAGAGTGGGAGAGAGAGAGCGGCAGGGAGAGAGAGAGAGGTACAGAGACGAGACGGGGGAGAAACACAACTTACCTGCTGTTGTTGCAGATGCAGCAGCTCGACTGTGCTTACTTCGCTGCTCGTGTCACCAGCGCTTGATCTCCCATCTCTACTGCCAGCCTCTAATTGGCTGCTGCTTAGGGTGCTCATTCCATTTTGACTCATTGAACTGTTGCTTATTGTCTCTGTGGCCGACTCCTGCATCATCATGATTTTAAACCTAGAAGTGATTAAGAGGCACCGGTTAGGGCTCTTCTTGTTACAATTCACTCCCCCCCTTTTTTGCCTTCCAATTTTTTTTTTTTTTTTTTGTTATGCTTCTATTATCAAGCCCTCAGTCCCCCTCTGCAAATTAAAGCATTTAAAGAAGAGGGAGGGGGAGAGGAGGAAGGGAAGAGGGGGGGTTGGATGCAGGAGGAGCAATTATGCATTCATTGTGTAAATGAAGCAATACAAAGAGATGCACGTCCTGGTGCTGCTTCAAACGGGAGGTTGGCTCAACGTGGTTTTAAGCACTAAAATTTAAGCATCTACAGTAATAATAGCAACAAATTTCTCATTAATCTTATTTATTCAACACATTTGTGAGACATTTTTCCTGATGAAAATATTCTCAACATCTCCCTCACACTTCAGGACAGTAATCCTGCACAGACAGAAAAATAAAAGCCAGGCTCTCCTCGAACCTTCCCCGTCTTGATGCTGTCAGAATTTGAGAGTGTGTCGCATGTGAATGAAGTTGCTTAATGACGCAAAGCTAATCATGCAAAATTAAAATTTGGCGGAGGGGAGGAGGAGGAAGCTGGTCACATGGTGCAGCAATGGTGATGAACACTATAATGGGTTTGTCACTTTTGCTGTGGCTAAATAAAATCTGCAGCTCAATCATCTTTTTAACATATAATGCTGCTTTATTCTCTCCCAAAACTTTCATTTAGTATTATTTACAACCTGAAACAACAAATTTCAGGAGTAAATAAAGATGTTATCTGCTGTTCATTTATTAGATTTTCTAAAAGAGAGCAGAAGAGGAGAAAAATCTATCATGAATATCACTAATGATAGTGCTAAAAACAGCATAAATTATGCATATTACCTCCTCTCTTCCAGTAATAAATGTTTTATCATTCCCCCTTTTGCATTTAATGCTCTGTACCTTCAGTGGGGCAGAGAGGAGCCCAGCGACATCAGTCGACATCCAAAGAATAAATAAAAGACACTCAGACCCAACAAACACTGCCTGGAAATGCACCAGAGGATTCTGGGTTTGTGCTGGAAAAATTGACTTCTCACATTTGGAGCAGAAAGTTGATGAATTAGAGGAGTTTATCTCTTTTAGAAGGTAGTTTCTTGTATTTAAAAACAGCTTTTTCTAATAAATCAAAGTTGATGCCAGAGAAGCCACACACATGCAACAAAAGAAGCAGAGCGTTGGTAATGATGGTGTGTTTTTCGGAGCATTTGCGCCCAGCTCACATGGGCACCGTCTGTGTGTATTCTTTGGCCGGTAAATACCGTTTTAATAGAGGTGTGTACACGTCCTTCAATGTGTTTGTGAGTGTGTGTAAGAGAGAGTGTGTGTGTGTGTGTGTGTGTGTGTGTGTTTGACGAGGGGCAGATACAGGACAGGCCTTAAAGGATGTCCACAGCCAGGATAAACAGGATCCAGGCGGGGGAGAACAAACAGGGCTGAGCTGTTACACAGAGCAGGGCGACAGCTGCCCGGGACACAAGTAAATAGGGAAGAGGCCAGGACAAGGCGTGCTTGTGAACAAACAGGCCCCTGTTTAACACCGCGCCGCTCACTACTGATGGAGAGAGACACGCAGGAGAGAAAGAGAGAAAGAGAAAGGGAGAGAGGGTGGGGAGGTGACGAGGAGAGAGACAGATGAAAAGAGTGAAAGAGAGGGACTGAGTGGGAGGGAGGAAGGTGGTGGAGGGGGGGGAGGAAGACTGGCACAATGTGACATCCAATCCGGTGATGAATCTCAGCATAAGAAACTCAAGGCTGCAGCCTGAGATCAGCCGGCTAATAAGTATTCAAATTAGGCATAAATTTTACATGCCCGATGTTTAAAATATTCAGAGAAAGACTGTCTGATTGCCTTTACTACAATTTTATGAACATTCTAATGGAGCCGGGATATCTCCCTCTTTTTTTTCCCTGCTTTCTTTCTCGGACCAGGGATGGATGTTCGGGAAAACTTGAAGATATATGAGACAAGGAAATAAGGTTTTTTAATAACATCTGAATGCAAACTGCAGCGGAAGTCTGAGGAAAATTGCTACTTTGATATTAACAAACCAATGAAATATGGTTATAATGTGCGTGCATGTGATTATTGTAATATAGAGTATTAATATTATAAAAAGGAAAAGGTAAGAAATTAAGAGTCCAGCTATCTCTGCATGAGGAGAAAAAGAAAATGAGAGCATAATTTGATTTTAATACACAAACAATAAAAGCTCAATATGCAGCCCAATCTCAGACCTATAATCTTCCCTCCCTCCTCCAAAATAAAATCCCTCAATATGTCTAACTGCAACATAATGATAATGCAGATATATGCAAAGTATATTCGCAGAGATCAGATGGTGCTTTAACCTTAATGACAGCAGTGAGATAAATTAATTAGCCATCTAAAGGCGGCATTCAAATCTGCCAATTAGAATGTCAATTAGAAACACAGCCAGGCTGCAGTGATGAGCGGGCATCCGAGCCGCCGAGTCGACTGTGGGGGTGATGGAACTGTCACACACTCACACAGAAACACAATACTCCAGAGAGACAGATAGTGACAATGCTCGGCACCTGAGGGTGTGACTGGATGTGTATCTGAATCTGTGTGTGCCTACCACGGCTCCCTGAGGGATACCAGCCCTGACCCTGGCTCAGCTTGGCCTCGACCAACTGGGTCGGAAGGAGTCACAGCATCGCCCCGCAGCTACAGCGCCCGATCTTGGGGGTCTGGCTCAGCTTGAGTGAAGGCTGCCGGCTTTGCCCGCACGTGTGTTTGACATCCCATAAATTGCCGGTGTCCCGCGTTTCAACACACCCGCTATTTGATGCTGTTTCCTCAAGCCATAATCTTCCAATGAGGGAGAACCTAGACCGCTTATTATCATGATCGGAAACAGAGAGGGAGCCTGTTATTGCCCTGCTAATGCGCTGTAGATGTATAGCTGTGGGAAGGAAGATGATAGTGATATTGAGTGTTTAGGTTGAAGGGTGGTGGGAAGATAGTGTGAGACAGAGATAACTCTGGAAATTTACAGTCGTCTCCAACGTTTCTATCACGGTGGAGGCTCCGCAGAAAGAAAGGCATTTCCTGATTAAGCAAAGCTAGACACAGACAGACACTTTATTTGCAAAGCTGCAGCCCAACACCAGCCTTTGTCTCATTTCTTGTGCAACCATACCCCTTGCTTGCTAGTCCTCTTCAGCTTGAGCAAATATTTACCCTCGAATCTCACACTACGCAAATCTGTCTCTTCCATCAGGTGCCGAATCGGAGAAAGGGTCCTGACGACGCATTTGGCCCTGAGATTGGGAGAATTTCTCTCCTTTTCTTCCCAGAAGTGACATAACAAAGGTGTAAGGAGAATTCTCTACCCCAAAGACACACACACACACGCACACCAAACACACACCTATCATTAAAGTGGAAAGAAGCAGCCCTCCATCTTTATTTGCGAGCCCTAAAAGCCCTTAATGTAGCCTCATTACCTGGCCTGTCTCCCGCTCTATCATGTGCAGTAAACACACACTATGACACTGGCCATCCATCTAGAGGGAATACACAGCTGTCTGCTGGGAAGCACAGGGGAATTTAACACACTCTCACACACACACACACCTTACATTGTTAACACACAACAGGCTTGACACTGGGTTTTGTTCAGAGTCTCTTGGCGATCCATTTTCTGTGAGGATCCACTTTTTCATCTCATTTTTTATGCATGAGTTGCAAAAAATGTTTTCATTAAAACGACAAAAAAAGGTGACCGGTGAATCTGTGATCCTCGACGTCCCTTCATTATCAGTTCACATTTCAGGTGGCAGGCTGGAATTCTTTGGGTTTGTGGGATCAAAAATAAAAGGAAATCATAATAATAGAAATTACATTTCACAGTCTGCTGACTCCTCACAGCTCTGTGATCAAGTGGAGATATGCTTACCATTTAAAATAATCACAGATTCTGTGCTTGAGTGAAATTAATTCATCATTGCCATAAGTTACCATGCATACAAAATAAAGAAGTAAGTGTGCAAGGGCGCACATTTTCAATACTTCAGATTGCTTAATAAATCAAAATGCCACATATGTGCTGACTAAAAAATGGGTCTGAAAACTGCAGAAATTCAAAATAATACATTAAAGTTAATGACAGAGTGAGGAGGGAAAGTTTAAAATAACTCATTTGAGTGTTTTGCATATATTAATGCAAGTGTGTCATAAATTACTCCATCTAATTACGGTGAAATGTTTGTTTTTACGTGTCACAGAAGCAGTTTATTACAGATTCAGGAGGTGAACTTGAGTCAGAAGTGGAAAAAAGTCCACTTGGAAAGCCTCATCCGACAAACCCAGTCTGCGGGATTATGGCTGGCACGCCAGGCAGCCGTGCCCCAGAATTAAAAGCATCCTTTTTGGCACTAAAGGGCCACCATAAAGGAGCATTAATGACTACTTCTCCTAAACCTGTGTATGGTAATGGTTTCTGCTCTCAGATAGAGGAATTTCAAAAGTGTCTCACCGGTGAATAAAGATTGCTTTAGAAAGGGAAAAAAGGAAGGGAGGGGGGGCTAAAGAAATCATATTTACAAAATCAGGAGTGGGGCCAAATGAAAGGAGATGAATATGAATAATGGACTTTGCTTTTTTTCCCCAGGATTAACATTATTCAAAGCAACAGAATCAAATGTGGTTATCTCCTGTCCAATGAGCCCTACATTGAGAAAAACCCTCCGTCATATTTCAATTCTTCATTTGAGCCGACAATAAATCGTAGTTCTGTGATAGGACACATTCAGTCAAGAGTGTTCAGAACTTAATTCTCTTCTATTTACAATAAGGAGATGAGACAGAATAAGATAAAAGACAGACTATTTGCTACAGTGTGTGTGTGAATGGAGTGTGTGAGAGTGTGTGTGAGAGAGAATGTGTTTGTGGAGAGCAGAAAGGGAGAAGAAATGACAAAGAAAAAGCAGAGGAAAGGGTGTAAAGTGCATGTTCAATTGTACAGTCTGCACAATGTCTCCTTAGAATCAAATGCAAGCAGCACTCATGAATAGTGCCATGATACTGTGTTAATACAAATTCATTCTATGTGAATACAACCAGCTCGAAAATGTGACAAAAGCAAAAACACTTATTGTACACCAGCTATCCGATTTCTCATAAAAGAGGGGAAAGTGGGCCGACATCAGAAAGTTAAATTAAAATCCACAAAGAAAATGTAGGATAAATTCAGCCGGACTGTCTGAATTATTCCTCTGAAGCAGTAAATGCACAGCCGCTCAATCCTCTCCCTGTCGCAGCACGCCCCTCTCAGAAAGAGGAAAGAGGAGGAGAGGAACTAGTTTCCTCCACTTCCCGTATCATTTCCATGTTACCCATCAGCCACCTCTCTCTGCAGACGCAGGAGACAGCACCCGCCGCCGTGTTCGTGTGTGACCGAGACAGTGACGAAAGCTGATCAGTCAGCTCTCATTTGCATATTTGCCAATTCTGTTAATTAACTCGGCCCACCTAATCAGGGCTAATTGACCTATAAAGAGGGGAGGCCTCATTGTCTCGTCCAATCATCTTTACCCAGAGCAGAGGAGGTGCAAATGCGGGCTGCTTCCAACCTTACTGTATTTATAGAGCTCGTGTGTGGAAGTCAGAAAAGATGTTTAGTTCACAGGACAGAGCTGCTGTGACACAGAGGGAGCTTCTTCTTCACTGCTTTTTGGAAGCTTTTCGAGGAAAAGAGGCGAGTCAGAGGAGCTAATGACACTCGGATGGTTTGACTTTCTGATCCCCTCCTCATCCAGCGGACAGGCGCGGGGATCCAGCCGCGGCCGGCGCAGCTACAGAGACATAGCTCATTGTGACGTTTCCAGTTATTTCTGGTTGATTAGGGCCATTATGTCTCCAGCTCTGATTTATGTTGTCATTCCCCCTCAGCAGTCCTGCATCGATAGATCTTAATGAATTGGTAAATAAGGGCGAAGATTGCAGTTGACAACACCGCAACATTTCTCATTCATACCAGACAAGATTTATGTAACCAATTAGGGGCAAATAACAAGGGGAGGGGGGGAGAACTGGTCAGGAGGAAAAATAATCTTTCCACAGGAAAATTACCAAAGTCTAACCCCGGACGGAGCAGATAATGGGCTGTCTTTAACATCGGCTCGGTCACACTTTCTTCATGCCTGGTTGGGGACTTTTAAACTGCGAGGATCACTCCTGCTCCTCTCAGGATTAAGAAATTGATTTTAAAAACACACACACACACACACACACACACACACACACTGCTCAGCCTGACTACACCTCTCTGTTATAAGGAAAAAAAAAAAATACACCCAACTCATTCAACCCACATCTGCATAATGTCCAAACCAAAGATGATGATGGAATCAACAGATTAAAAATTAAGCCCTCGCCGACAAAGCACCACTTTGATATGGAAATATTAAAATTCAAGAAGCTCTCTCGCTCTCAACCATCCAAAAAGAGAACCAATGAAATTGAGAAGTTGAGGGGTGTGTGCGTGTGTGTGTAGGCGCAAAATCAGTTTGATTCATCCATTAAAATAATAATCATTTGCATTTTTTTACAGCTTCAAATTTGCATTATTTGATTTCCGGACACTCTCCTGGTTCCAGGGATTTTAAAGCGGACAAATAAAGGCCTCTTTGTCTCAAAAAAATTCAGATAAAAGTGCTGATCATCAATAGCCGGCGACAGGCCAGGAAGACCCAAAGGGCAGAAGTGAACAGAGGTGGAAAATTAAAGCAGAGTGATACGGGAGCCGGCTCCCTTTTTTCAGCCTCTCTCCCTTCAAGCACATGCAAATGAGGCCGTGCTGCTAAACTGCATCATTTATGTGGATAATAGCGGCATCATCATTACGGGGGAACTCAAATTAAATTACATCACAATTAGCATAACAAAGTGATTGGTTAAACTTTCAAAACAAATAACGCGGCTCAGCTAATGAACGGTGTTAATTGGAGAGTGTGCGTTCTAAATAAAACATGTAGGTAAACATGTGTTTTTAGTTAAATACATTTTCACATCCTGTGGTTTTATTTTTTAAAGCAGACAGACGTGAGGGAAGGGAAAAAGCAGGGCTCAAAGTGAATACTGCCAGGGGGATTTGTCAGCTGAAATACAAAATGTGTAGCTTTTAATTTTATTGCGCTAAAGAAGCTATTATATGGCAGGCTCTGGAGAACAATGTAAATTATCTGCCTTCAAAATGGAGTTTGGCCAATTCTCCATGTGAACTAATCACATAGCTCATTATGCATTAGGGTATTAAATTATGAAGAGGAGTCTCTTTCGCATTCCTGCACAAAGCCCTATGAAATGTTAATAATATGCCCACAATAGCCCAATAGCATGCCTTGCTCAGCCTCATCAATATTTAAGTAAACAAATTATCCCGCTCGTCTTTGATAAAGATAATTAGTGCTTGGACGATTATCAGTCTGTCGGTGACCTCTCCTCACTTCAAACTGCTCCAAAGAGTTAAAACATATTCCAAGCATGAGAGAAAAACCACACGAGTCAAAGTTGGAGTAAAAATCTTTGCCCTCTTTAAATCCACAACTGATTAAAAATGGATTATTAGCTCGTAAAAGGTTATGATCAGTGATTAGCTTAGCAAGCATGTAGCAACGTTTGAAAACACAGCAAGTCCAACTCGTAGCAGAGCCAAAAACATCACAGCGAGAGTTCACAGTCACATGCACACTCGCACACACTTATACGCATGCACACACACACACACACACACATACACACACATGGAGCCATTCATCAGTACTAATTAAGCAGCAGATTAACAGAGCAGCGCAGAGCGGGGCTGCACACTTCCACAGTGGGACGAGCAGCAGGGACGGCAGGGAGACACACACCACACGGCAATAAAACACAACCATTAAAACACAGCCAGGAGATGATGGACGGATGATTGATGGATGGATGGATGGATGGCTGGATGGATGGATGGGGTCTTCCTCACTTTTTTTTTTTTTTTTTTTTTACCTGAAGCTGAGGAGTGCCACAGAGCTTGACCACAGAGCAGAAGAGTGCTCACCTCTCTACCGCCACAGCCGAGGGTGTCTCGCAGCGACGGCCGCAAGTCGACTGGTGTCACCCCGTGGAGAGGCAACACTATCTGTGTCATCACTTCAGCTGTGTTTATGGGGGATGGCATCATAAACAAGCCACCCAGCCCCCGCCCCGCTTTCTCCCCCCCCTCCACCTCTCTTCTCTCCACTCCTTTCCTCTCCCTCTCTCGCCACCTCACCACAGCCACCACCGCCACCGTGGTGCCATTCATGCATACTTAAATCACCCTCGCCCCCATTAAAAAAAAAGAAAGCCCAGACGCCTCTCCTGACAATTATTCTATCATTTCCAGTTGTCACCGGGGCAATTACCGACCTGGGGCCCCCACCCTGAGCCGGTCGGACATGCAGGGCCCCCCGATAGGAGAGGCTCGAGTTGGGGGGAGAGAGTGGGACAGCCGAGTGTGTGTGTGTGTGTGTATGTGTGTGTGTGAGGGCACATGTGTGTGTGAATGGAAGGAGAAGGAAGGAGGGGGGGTTAGTGTACAAAATGGAAATTTATGACAGAGACACGTTGCCTTCGTTCTCCCTCCACACTGGAAATAATTAGACCATCATTTCTTATGCCTGCCTCTGATGAAATATATCACCATTACTGGAAAACACCACTTATCATTTTACTCCTCAATTTATTAGAAAAGGGAGACAAGGTAATTATTGCTGTGATCTCTTTTTTTCTGTCTGTTAACTCAGGATTTAACCTCCAAATCTGCTCACTTTAAATCATGTGAAGTCAAAAAGTTTAAGATTTTTTAGTTTTCTGTGCTTAAATGTGAAAGAGAAAGTGTCTGTGTGTGCGTGTGTGAGTGTGTGTGTGTGGGTGGGTCCTGTGTGTGTATGAGAGAGTGTGTGTGTGTGAGGGCTTCTTCACACGAGGAGTGCTGTGACTCCTCGCAGGATGCTCGGCGGCTCTCCCCTCGCGCCTCAGCTCCATTCTTGCCAGCTCGCTCTGATCCCACATCTGCTCCCCTGAACGCTCTCTGTTCCTCTCTCTCTTTCTTTCTCTCTCTCTCTCACACACACACACACACACACACACAGACGCGCGCACTCTCACACAACCGGCAGGACTGGCTGTGTTCGAGACGCGAGGGTAGCGGTGAGGCAGACGTGGAGGACCGCCATGCCGCGTTGAGAGGAGAGGTGCATTCGCCGCAGCAAAGGTATGTGCGTGTCACTTTGTCCTCGTGCAACTCACCGCCTTTTCTTTTCAGCTCGGGTCAGAGAGAGTGTGTGTGTGTGGATGTAGAGAGTCTGAATGGGATTAGTGGAGGGTTCAGCAGAGAGTCGGCACCAAAAGGAGAGCATAGGGCTCGTAAAAACTATTATCCATATCACATCCATGCATTAACAAAGCAGAGCTACGCTACCACAAGTACCAAACAAATGACTGCAAAAGAGAGAGAGAGACAGAGAGAGAGAGAGAGAGCGAGAGAGAGAGAGAGGGACAGACCTACCTTTGAAACAATGAGTGAGAAATCCACTCTCCCCGGTAAGGAGCATTTGAAGAAGTATTCTCAGAAGCCTGGAAGCGTTATCAAGAACGAAGAAAGGGGAGAAAACGCCACAAGTGGAGAAAAAAGTGGAGAGCTTCTGCGTGCTGTCAAAGACATCAGCGGGGAAGTATTTACAGCCGTATTTACAGTAGTGCGAGGGGGAGAGAGCACCTCTGCCTGGTCACGTCTGAGAGACAGTTGCCGTTTCAGCGCTGCCTAATTAAAACAAGTCAGGCGGCCCCGCTGGATTGTTTTGACGCCCGAGGACCAATAGTACACAAAAACCAGCAGCTTGATCGGTGGGGTAGGGGGGGAGAAAGGAGGAGGAGGGGGCGGAGGGAGGGTGGCGAGAGTTGGCAAAGGAATGGTGGTGGGGGGGTGTGACTGTGTACGTGTGTGTGTGTGTGTGTGTATGAGGGGGGTTTCGAGGCGTTTTGTAGAGGAATCTGAAAGGGGAGGGAGACCACAAAGGTTCAGGAGTGGAGAGACGTCCACAAATCCTCAACACTCCCTCACTTCTCCTGGACAGAATGAGGCTTTTTAACTTTAACTACCTTTAAAAATAAAACATTTAGATATGAAATAAATTAGAACCTGCCTGTAAAAACAGAAACAGTCTAATTCAGGGACTTCATAAAAGTGCACACAAACATTTCACAGCTTTTCCCTCGGCCGCAGATTTTTTAAAAGCGTGGTTTACCGCTTGATAAAAAGCAAACGTGTCTGTGCAGATGTCCTACACTGGGGCTCAGATATTTGAACAAGTCTCCTAATGAATTACTTCACTATCTCTAACTGGGACCGCAGAAACCGCCACAGCCGGCTCCAGGAGCTGGAAAGCTGAATGAAGCATATGCCGGGCTCAGATGTGCTGAATGTGATGTATCAACATGTTTCCTCCCACTGTAAACAACACACAACAGGCAATGAGCTGGAACATTTAGGGGCTAATGGTGTTTGCCAATCCTTTTGTACAGTTTTTTTTTTATATCCCCCCCTCCCTTATTTTCCTTCTCTCTCTTTCTTTTTCCTCTCGCATGCCACAGATGTTTTTCTTCGTCGCTCCAACAGACAGGAATCTACTGGCAAGAAGAAAAGGCTTGGTCTTCCCCAGGAGAGAGGAGTACAAAGCCCCCCAGTCTGCGTACGGCAGATGCAGAAAGCCGGCCCATCTGCCACCAGCTCACTCTGCCACATGGGCCTGAGAGATTTAATACAACAGCGGACTTTTTTTTCTTTTCTTTTTTCCTCATATAACTTGGTGCCATATTCAAAAAATAAAACACAAACCTGAACCTGGCGAGGATGCAGCTCCAAAATTAAATTCTTAGTCACACACAGCTGCAGACGGAGTGAGAGGAGGAACTGTTTTAAGAAGAAGCACCCAGGGCAGCTCTGACAGATTTATTTAGCAAACATGCAGCCCCTAACCTAGAGTAAAGACCACTTGAACTTGCAGCTCTGAGCATCGCGCTGGCATGATTTAACAAGCTCTGAATGCACATTATCTCCCCGACTCTGCAGGAGCATATTTCTGCTGTGTGATATCATTATTTAGGGACCAACACGGAGCAAAGGATACAGCATTTTCATTAGTGTCAACTGTCTGAAGCTGTGAGGCAGGAGGGTAAACACTAAACAATCATAGAAGAGAGAGAGAGTGAGAGAGAGAGAGAGGGAGGAAAAAGAGGGAAGCAGGCTAACAACTGCTGTTAATTGCTCTAAGCATCGACATTATGCTGGTAATTTCTCCCCATTTCTCTTTCAGCAGCGACGGCTTCAGGCTAGAAAGCTCCTTCAGCCCCTTTAATAAACTACCCATAGTGCCTCACTGGAAAAGACAAACAAGAGGCCCCTGGCCCTCAGAAACATGCGCTTCACTAAAGGGGGGAATGCTACGCCTATTTCTACACATCTGTGACAACTGTGCGCCTCCTCCCTTCAGGTATTTATTCCCCGCGTCTCTTCTTCTCCCTGCGCTTTCTGCTGCCAAGGTCAACGAAGACGAACGGGCCCACCAGCGTCTTGATGTGGCAGAAGGAGGGAGGACGAGAGAGAAAGAGAAAGGAGGAGGAAGAGGAGGAGGAGGAGGGAGATAGACATGTGTAGTGGGTACAGTGAGGAGGGGTGACGGTGGCAGCAGCTGGCGGCCAACCCTGGCATGAGACAGAGCGGCAGGGGGAGCCACGAGTCGATCAACGATGCAGTGCAACGCCATGACGCTCAGACGCCACGTTTTCACACTTTACACACACACACACACACACATTCAAGCTAACTACGCGTTTTCAATTAAAGCGGATGTGAAGTGCACCGCCTCTGGGTTTTAGGGAAAGTTAAGCAGCAGTCTTTCCCTCGTCATCACTTCAGTAGTACTGAGACACTACCAAGAACACACACCGCCATGAGGTCTGTCAGTCAGAAACAGCCTTCAGACACGTGAATCACTCCCTTAACCCTTTACACACATTAGCCTGAAAGATGCAAGCTAATGCTGGAAAAGAAGGGACGTTTAGACGAACAAATGCTGAAAAATCCAATCTGAATCCCAACTGCACCGCGATGCTCCCCCCGCCCCTCTCTTTCTCTCCCTCGCTCGTCCATTCTCACATTTAAGAGCCAGCCAGACAAAATGAAGTGATTTTACTGTCTGCTAAAATGTGTTCAACCAGCCCTGAGAACTCCCACACAGTGTTAAGCAAAGCCCTCACATCAGCACCATTCATTAGTCTTCACACAAATGTTCACAAGCACCATCAAGAGATAAATAAAAAGCCAAATAAGGCGTTTTCCTCTCCCTCTGTGGCCATGTTGATCACACGATACGTTGCTTATGTCCACAGAGCAGAGACCATTACGGACCGGTGATTATATAAGTGGTTGGAAGGCAGCACCATTTTAATATACTGTACTTAAGCACCAGGGTATCCATGGCAACTTGCCCTGCTCAGTGCATTCAAAAAATCCCTAATGAAATGCCTATTAAGTGGCTGATAATGACAGAGTCCAAATAGATTTGCATATGTGTTCCAGTGGAATAAGAGAGCAGAGAGAAGAGGGATTGAACCAGTTTTGTTTTGTTTGTTTGTTGTTTGAAAAATCTTATTCATCATCGTCTTCTAAATTCTTTGAATATGTTTTATAAAATAAACTTAAAGAAGCTAAAAAGTGTTGGGTTTTAGTGAGAATTGAGGCATCAATCTCGTCCTCTGGGAGTCTCCACATGTGACTTCCATTTGCGACTTTGGCTGACTGCCCAACAGGACATCCCTGAGAGAGTGTTTGCTTGACTCAATATCAACAGCCCGAGTAAGCAGCCGGGGAAAGGGAGTGGGCGGGAAGGGGAGGTGAGGGGGGGGCTCACACTCTGGCCAAACCCGGCCTCAGGTTCCTATTGAAAATAAACCCGGCGGTACATTCACCGGGCCCAGAAACATCAACACTGCTGCGAGGAGCCACGTATAGCACTCAGCAGCGTTCCGCTGGTGCCTCTCCAAGGCTTAATGATACCTGCACCTCCCCTCCAGCTGCTTCTGCCGACGCTGCTGCCGCACACAGACAGCGGGCGGGCGGGAATTAAAGTATACATTACAGCAGAAAAATAAAAAGAGATCGAAATGACAGAAGTCAGACGGTTCAAGCCGACCGGGCCTCTTGAAAAGAAGCAGCTAGCTGACTAGCGACAGACACTCCAGGTTAAATTGGCCCTCCTGTGCCTCCTCTTATTCTCCCACCACTGCCACAGCTGCCTCCAACACCCACCCCCCTCCAAAAAAAAAAAAAAAGAAAGAAAAAAAGCTTTTCTTCAAAAGGGTATTTGAATTAAACGAGTTGCTGAAATCAAAGGCTCGGCTGAGCCGGGTAAATTTAAACAAGCAAGTGCAGCTCACAGCAGTTTACCTGTTATTCTGCAGATAGGAGTCAGATGAAAGAGTGGGGCATGGCAGACAGCGTCTCTTTATTCACAGTGGTAGATATCATCATATAGGAAAGGTGGCTGCACAGTTAACCAGAGACATGCTGCTCAGCTGTTGTTTTTAATGTCCCTGTTGATGAGATGTAATCGAGATGAGGGAGGAGAAGAAAAACACTTTCTGATTTCCTGTTTGGGACGAATCTGAAACCCGTTTATGACAGCGATCTGCACTTCTACCAAAGAGATTGTCATTCCCAGAACCACGGCTTCACAGATGAATGAAGAGAGACAGGCTCCACTGACAGTCAAAAGAGCACAACACCTGTGTGTGCTGTGAAACAACCTCCATCTGAAGGAGTCCTGTTGATGCATCTGCAAGTAGCAATGGAGAAAGCCACGCTTCCATGAGGGATGACGGAAATCAAACACTGACCGTGAAGAAGCAGACGAAGAAGACAGGTCAGAAATTACCAGAAGCGATTGAGACATGGATCCCAGAGTCCTCCGATTACCTCGGCCTTCTGACTCCCTGCTGACACAGAGGCGATTCATTCATTCATAACTAAAAACACCATTTAACTAAAAAGCCCCTGATCAAATTAATTCAGGAAAACGGCATTCCTGCAAAGAATAATAAACTCATTAAATGGAAATTTCAAACTCCTCTATTCTCCGACACCGCGGCTAATTCAAACCTAATTTTTACTAGCCACTAATTTGAGGGCGAAGGGTGAGGGGGGGATAGGAATTACATCTGGAGGTAATTCATTGTGAGGAACTGAGCCCAGAGGAGGCTATGATACCCCACACACCCCTACCTCTGAAAGTACAGAGGGGGAAAAACAGACAGAGAGAAAGACAGAGAGAAGTATTTGGGTGAGTGGGACGTCCGAAGAATTTAGACAACACTTTTAACAAATATTTTCACACTCATGTAATTAAAAGATCAGCTGGAGAGGATATAGATTATTTTTTTTCTGATGTGGCATTTGAGTAAGGTTTGTTAATTTGGACTCTCAGGTTGGGTGTTGTGCCCACTCAAGGATCAGGCTTTACGAGGACACCCACCCCCTCCTCAAGTGACCCGCTCCATCTGGGCTGCCTAAGTGGGCTGCCCAATAAACGGCACACTTTTCACATGATCTCCACGTTCAAAGCTCTGAGTAAAGAGAATCCAGCTGTATCACTTTTGACTGTGTGGATGCAAACTTTGCAAAGAAGAGGACAAGTTTGAGAGATTTTTCTTGATTATATAGAAAGAAGTCACGCTGATCAGGAGTGAAATACCAAGTTTGGCTTTAAAAAAAATCCCTGCAGGAGGACTTTAACATTAACATACTTCCCTCAGTCCCTTCCACATCCACGGCTCCCCACCACCCCTCCAACACTAAATGTGTTTTCCAAATGAAAATAAACGGAGTCCGACCGGTTTGAGGCAGTCATACTCTGGAATATGAGATCAAATAAAGGCTTCTGTGGAGGCTGAAAGGAGAAATGAAATGGCTTCTGAGGGGGAAGAGATGTACCGAGTAATAAAATTACTCCTTTATATCTTCCTAAACAGCACATGTTCCCCCTGGAGTGGGTGAGGGCTTCACTTTGGTCAAAGACAAGTATGCAAGTGGCAATTTTTCCTTCAGGGAAGATTCCCCCGATACACTTCTTGAGACTCAGCGCGCAGCAATTTTCCTGAAAACGAGAAAACTATTTCGGCAACAAGTTAAGCGGAACTTTGGAAGTTTCACTTTGATGATGTGCTGGCACACGCTGTCATTGAAAGGTATGTTCCATTAAATTGGAACAGCAAGATGACTCATGAGGCTATTGCTTTTCAATGAGTTCAAACTAGGCTGAAATGTTCGGATGAACACTCGTATTTTATAATAAAACATACAGTTGACTCGGAACTGACCATGATGTCACTACTTGAAATTGGTTTGCTTTTGCAGCCATACGGGCACCGTTCCATTTGGCATTGGGGGAAATTTGCAACAAAAGTATAAATCTAACTACTTAAAATCATGCAATTGATTTGTATTCTTAAAAAGCTGCTCACAATAATATTCAGATGGACTTTTTTTTGCTGTGGCAGAGCCCAGGCTATATTAGAGGACATTTGCAATTGGAGAGAATACATTATAATTCATTATACAGTAGCTATTAAACCTTCAGTAAAAATGCTTTAGTACAAGGATTGAGCCACTTATCAGAGCTACTCACTACCTTTAAAAGCTGTCCATGTTCAGTACTCTGAGTGGCAAAAAAGCAATCGCTGATGACTCTGAAAATAGGGCTTGATGTACAATTTATCAAAACAGAAACGGCTGCCGAGGGTTTCAGAGAATCAAGAGTTGAAACTGTTTGTTCAGAGAAATCACAGGAGAAAGGAAGACTGCAATTTGCGGAATTAAAAAAGGAAATTCAGATACAGGGTTTTGAAAAGTTACTCAGAGCGGTTTGGCTTCCAGTGTCCAAAAACAACTTGAGGGAAATTAAGCCAGAAAAGTGTACTGTTCGGAAACACTTCATTGTGTTGGATGCGACAACTTTACTTGAAAGTTCATTTAAATAATTGCACAATAAATGACTCGCACATGCGGTTATCACTTTTTCATTTGTTTCATCCTCTCTTGTCATGTAATTAAGTGGTTTACATCAGCTCCATGTTGTTTGTGCTGTGAATTAATTTCTCGTGTGAGCGTGAGAATATAGATCCTTATTCTCAGTGACAACCTGTGAAACTGTTGTGTACAAACAAACACAAGTGAGGAGAAAACTCATTAGAGAGCCCAGAATAGTCCAGCTTTAAGCACTTGTCATGCTTTCATCATTTACACTAAGGCATCCAATTATACTTACAGCAACTTTCTCAGCGCTGGACTTGAGGAAACATGATTAACTTTCTCTCTGCTTTGCCTTTTGCCCCTGTCTCAGCCTGTAACCGTCTCCTCAGGAAGACGAATGGCAAAGGGGATGTTTCTGACAGCTTAAAAGTACCCATCAAGCTGCCTGCGAGACATCTCCCCGCACATCCAGGCCTCCGAAACCTCCCCAAACAAACAGCAGGCTCCACTTCAAATACATAGCAGGACTATTAGGTAATCTTCTCCTTTGTTCGCTCTCCCTGAGCCTCGGTGACTAACCTCAATCTCTCCCCTGTTCCACCTCCTGCTCTGGAGCTGACAACACAGCACTTAATGCTGCTCAGAGAGGATCGTGATGAATGGCTGCAAATAATGTGGAAACGTACGCGTTATGGATTCAGAGGTGTTTGTTGTGTTTAGATGACAGTACCTCTATGGTTTATAAAAAAAAAAGAGGAAAGGAAGAAGTAGAGGGTGGCAGCACAAGGGCTCTTTGTCTTTAAGACGTGAGCTTTCCTATTGGATATTCAATATCCTGCAAGGTACAAAACAGAGTTACAGTAGTCTAGTGTCTGGGATTTTTTTGGGAGGGACTGGGGTCCAGAGGCTCACTAAGTGTGTCTGTGAATTGTTGCATGCTTCTAAGTCGATTGCTTGCGTGAGTCGCTTCCAACAAAGCCTGGGAAATCAATCAATCTGCAGAGAAATACCTCTTACGCCAGATGTGGCACTTAGAAAAAAAAAGGGACTTAAAAGACTCGCCTGTATTAGGGACTGTGAGGGTCCAAACACTATGAAGCTGTGTTGAATTTAAATATTTATTACAAATGGATCAAGCTGTCAAAATTCTACCTACTCCACTTTGCTTGTTATTTTAGGTGGCTTCTCTAAGGCGCAGCATGTCAAATCCAAACGTGTGTAAATGTCTCACTCTGAAATACATCTCCACTGTTTACTTAACAAGTTGCCAAGGAGAATGAAAGACAAATGTTTCATTAGCAGGTGACTTTTTTTGTTTCTTTTACAAGTCTTCAGTAGTTCCGCTCCTTGACACATATACGTGCACTCTTGAATACAAGGGGTGTAATTATAAATGCAACGCTCGCTATAGGGAGCTGAACTTTTCACACCTTTCAAAGCCACAAAATTGGATGGTTTTGTGGTTGTGCAGCTGCCGCTCCACGCTAATGCAAGGCGGTGTCATATGAAAAATATTTCTCTCCCCAAACCACAGGGCTGGTCATTAATGAAACACAGGCGGCGCAGTGAGGTCATACAGAGTCTAGATTTCAGCAGCCACACTTAAAAACCGCTCAGAGAGAATAGAGAAACATGAACACAAATCAGATTCCAGCTCCAAGGACGGGGAAAATAAATAAATAGAGAAAAGGCACTGGCCCCCGCTCACATTTTCCCCCAGCGCTCTGCAAACAACCGTCAACTGCGGCTCAGAAACAGCTCACAATGAGAGCAGACTAAACAATCTGGTCCCGGCCAAGGAAAATGCTAAGCAACTCTGCACACAGGATGTCTCACCCTAATTGCCAACTATCAAATCTCACAATGGAATCTATCCATTTGGCGAGATCTTCACAGCAAACTTGGCAACGTACTTTTTGCTTTTAAAAAACTTTTGTGATGAGAAGACAGGAGGAGAAAAAAAAGATAAACTGTCGTGAATTTCATTTTAATCCTGGATTTTCTGAGCTTACAGGAAAACTAGCAATAACGTGTGCCAAGAGGAGAAAAACTCTGATTCGATAAAGGTGCTGGGGGTCTTGTAAACGAGTGATTAAAATCCTCAGCATTAAGATAAACAGACTAAATAGGTCCCCAAAGACGTGCACGCTCAGGAAGGAGAGCACAGCGTTCTGGAGGAGGGCATGGGAGAGTAACTGGAGCCCTGGGACTGGTATAAGAAAACAGGGCTTTACCAGGAGGGACTGTGGCTTTAAACAGGAAACTAATGGACAGTCTCCAGCATCCACCATGTGGCATTGTATTTTCCAGACAGTCAAAGCCATGCGCGCAGAGACCCCGTGACTTCAAACAGCCAAAATAGCAGCACATTCATGAAACAGAACAGAACTACTGGGAATTAAAAGAAGGCAGGGGAAAAAATGCACACACACTCGAAAAAAAAAAAAAGGAAAAAAAAAGAAGGTAGCGGGCCTCGACAGCAGATGGTAAAATTAACATTTCAACAGTTGCTTCCTTTCATGTAGGTCTCGGCAGAACTTTTTTTCTAAGAAGGAGGGGCTTTGGTTTTGGTGAAATACAGTGGTGCAGAAGGCATCTGGAAAAGGGGGAAGAGGAATATTGGCTTATTGCTCCTGATGGTCCACCTCTATGAAAAATTAAATAGGTCTGTTTTGCAGGTTTCCCCTCTCTGGAGTGCCCTAAGCTGTGTTATGGAAACATCATCTCGGTAATTTATACGCCACAGAACACCTGGTGATGAAAGAAAATAAACTACCCGTCCTTTCTTTCTCTGTTTAAAACCAACACTTTGCCTCTGAGTGCTCTACACCTTTAAAGTTTGAAATTTTACCGTTTGGCTCATTTTGCTTCCAAAGTGTGAAGGTGTTCACTAAATGCTTGTCAGATTTCATTTTCGAGTCTTTAGGAGATGCAGTAGAGACGTTATCGTGCACAGGACGGGAAACTGAGGCATCTCTAATAAAGACCCAAACAATGGACAGCCTCTCTCATTTCCAACCCTGTCCAATGGAGCGTCTCAGTAGTACCCATTAATTTGGACACAGTTCTGGCTAAATTACATGTGTTCCACCTCTGTGACATTTTAAATGCAATTAAAAGCTGGTTATGGAAGTGTGCGCGGACTTCCCTGTGATGAAGGGAAATCACCGACGTGATTAACATGCAAACGAGCTCACGCTGGCAGACTAGATTGGGGTTTGAAAACCTCAATTACTTTTGTGTGATTATCTATTTACCAGTACACAGATTTCCATTTCTCATCTCCAGCCGAGTTCCCCCATGCACGAGGCTCAATTATACGTGGCACACCTTTATTTATGATGCGCACGATGCTGAAATACAAGCGCTGGTTATTTTTCACCGTGATATATTGCGTCTTTACGGGCAGGGCCACCAGACCAATACTTCCTAATGCTGAGCACTTAATATGATCTTGATCCCCGCCACCCTGCACACCCCCAATCCATCCATCCAACCCTCTTTAAACCCCGTTTAGCCCCCCCTTCCCTCCTCACCAGTGGGGAGAATAATGGACAAAAGGCAGACGTTTGTCTCTTTCAAGTGAATCTTGTTCCAAAATACTTTTTATTTATACCTCAAATCTAAAATAAAAGCTCCTTTAAATGCATGAATGACTTCCTGTGGGTGTGTGGGAGGGATGTGTGCAGGGGTTTATTATCTGAGGACTAATTGCAGGTAAGGATCCAACTATATCAAGCGACGTCTGAGAGGAAGGTGTGGATTGAAATGAACTGCAGAAACACTCCAGGCCTTATAGTATGTATCATCTTGTTGATGCAATTATTAAAGTAACGCCTGGCAGCACAGGAGGAACACAATTTAATTAATTTAAACGCCTGAATAGTGACAGAATTCGAGTTTTTTTCTCCATTTTGAATTTACATTAAAATATACATCACATTTCCCGAGCAGGCGGGATTTAAGATGCAGAAAAGGCGTCAAACTTTAGAAGCAGAAGGAGCACAAAGCAGGAGGGTGAAAATACTCCAAAACGCAAAAAATTAATGAAGTACAGTAAAGTAGCTGTGCCAATGTGTACTCACTTTTCAACTGCTTTATGTGAAGTGAAATGATTTTTTTTAAAATTGTGTGGTGCATGATTTTTTTTTTTGTTTGTCAGTGTTCCTGCCTGTTCTTAGGTGCCCAGGGACGAGAGGGAAGAGAAAGGGAAAAAAAAAAAGAAAAAGACGCGCAGATCTGTGGCACAGCCGGGCTTTTCACATTGTGCCCAGCATACATAAAACATGCCCTGTTGCTTCAGCGGGAGCAAAAAGGAAAACAGTGCCATCAAGTGAAATTTCTGAGGATTCCTCAAACACCTCAGCAGACAGATCTATCACCTTATCAAAAATAAAGGTGCGAGGAGCAGAGAGTCCTTTTAGTCGGCTCAAATCAAGAGCTTTAATTCATCTGGGCTCAAAAAGGATCTGTTTCTACCTTCATTTAGACACCTCTTTAAAACGGTAATGTGCTCAAATGCATATTTTTCCTCTTACATACACCTCAAGCCTCCCTCTGAATGAGACTATCAGACAGAAGAAAACCTCCAGCCCAAACAGTGAGATGATAAGACAAGAAAAGAACATGATGCTCTGCTGGCTCCATGTTCAGAATCCTGTTTGAGGTACCTCAGGAACAAAGGGAATCATTATTACTATTTGAACTCCAGGACTTTGCTACAGCTCTGGTATAAGGTTGCTAGAGTAGGTAGTAAAAAAAAAAAAAAAAAAAGGAGTGGATCCAGCATACTGAGTGAGTGAGTGAAGCTGGTGGTGACGGCTAGAAATCATGAGAATAAAAGAGAGGGAGAGAGGAGTAGAGCTTAGATAATAGCAGATAATGGACAATTAACTCGGGCTGGTAGTGCCGGCTGCAGTGAATAGCAGCTTGTGGTGCGGCGAGTCCCCAATCACCACTCAGCCATATTCACATTGGGAATACAGGCGATATCAAGCTGCAGGCTAGTGGGGCCTCTGAGGTGTACACGCTGCATTAGCAATCTCCACAATGCCTTCAAACAATGCTTGATACCAACAAAGTGTCCCAAAGTGCAAACGCAAGCACTCTGCCGACGGGAAGTGTGTGGTGCCGTAACCTTGTCCATTGTTTCATGTCCTTTCAGCGTCAAAATAAACCCAGGAGCCGTAAATCCATTAAAAATAAAGTGACACGCTGCCGTTCCTGGGTGCAGACATTGGAATTAGCATAATTAAACCTATATATAAAAGCTAATTGCAATGAAATAAATGAGTGAACGTCACCACTGTGCATCACGCAAACAATGCATGTGCTCATACCAGGGGGCTCAGAGGTGTTTTAACTGCCCACACACACATACACACACACACACTCACGCACGCACCCCAACCCCCTTCAAGCTCCATCTAAATCTATTGATCTGTGAAACACAGGGACCCAGGGGAGCCAATTCACTTAATATCATACATCTAATGATGAGATGAATAACGATTATACCATTTGGTAATTAAACGTCTTACAAACCATTTAACTGACTGTGCGTCAGGAGGGGTCGCTGGAGGTCGGAGCGATTGTTTTTCATTTCTTGCTCAGCACGAAAGCAGGAGACACATGCAGGAGGGAAGGCTGGGGGTGGTAGAAAACAGTACACGACACAATGGTGAAAACACACTAATGACTGTTAGCAGCTATGGCACTAATCCCTAACGCTGTCAAGACTTTGAAGGGAAAAACAATTTGGAGGGGGCGAAGGAAGCGGAGGAATAAAAAGCAACACAAACACCTCAGCCTTCCTGGATTTTTTTTAGACTTCAAAATCTCATTAGCTTCCTTTTTTGTATCCTTTCACAATAAGAGATGTCGAGTGAGGATGAAGACTGAGCCCCTATCTGTTTGTAAACTGTAAATACATGACAAGGGTGACATGAGAGAAGGAGGAGGGGGAGGGTTATGTACAGACACATTCACTCTTAAAAAGAATGTGTCTGATCCTCACAAAGGTGTGTTAAACACCCGCTCTGAGAGCCAATTTACTGTCAACATCCACAACCTTAATCCCTACTTACAGGCAATAATTACCCAACATTGCCGTGTCTGCGTGTTGTACGGACAGGCAAACTCCAAAGGCCTGTTCAGAGCTTATTTCTTAACTGCGGTGTAATGTATACATTAAACATGGATGAGACAGAGCAGTCAGGTGGAGAAGTTTCAAGACTTTCAGGTCACAAGACAGAGGGAGGGGGAGGGGCTAACAGTGGGCTGTCCCCCACCCCCTTTCGAGATGTTGGGATTAAATTCTAAAACTGGAGAAAAGTGAGAAAAAAAAAAACCTTGAATGTACAAAAATACAAACTTAACTCTTTTCAAGTGACATTCCTCTAACACACATGTTGATACCTGCTGATCTCTGCTCCTGTCATTGGTTGGTTTCATTCCAACTCTGACATTTGATAACATCAGCGTACTGACAGTGTTCCAGCTGTCTGTCTGATAGTAACCTCAAGTGTTGGATCAATCTAAGCAACATATGTAATGCTGTGTGCATTTTTGTTCAAGCTGGGAAATTATCGACGAGCTTACTTTTATTAGTGGGATAAAAAGAACTGACATAGGAAGACTTTGTATCCATGAGGAGGATGCACTATGAGCTAATTTTGTTTCCTTTGTGCTATTACTAGCTACAGCTAACTACCACTGCTAATCAGCAAGAAATGAACATGCTTAACTATATTATACTCTAGAAGTTTTTTTTTTGTTTTTTTTAGTGTAAAGTTACTCATTAATGTTGGATGTTCTCGCTATGTTGTTTCCATGCACATAAACCCTCGATCTACTGCTTATATTGACATTGTCTTCGACTGAAGTCACCGATTTGTGTCTGATACAGACTTTTGAAGGCCCTGTCTGTAAAGTTGGGTGCAACTTCACTTTTTTGAGTAAGGATGAGGTAAAGAGGTGGGTCTTTAGCCTCTTTGCAGATGGTGACAGTCAAGTCAGTCTATCATGAATGGCAAAGACAGCAGCCATAATTTGGGGGAGGAATGATACAAAATGTCCAGGATCCCTCATGTACTCGCAGGAAGTCAGGTGCACAGCTCTTGAATCCCTCCCACATAGAAATGTGATGCTGCAGGTGCTCACTGGGCTGGTGAGTGTGTTCATGAAGCTACAGTAGGAGGCAGTGGGCATGTGGGCCACAGAGGAGGAGCCCAGTTTGTTGTGTTTTCAAACAGTAACAAAAATTCCTGCAGACCCTACCTTTAATAAATTGTAGGTTACCCCTCACCAGTTATGAACCAGGCTGTAAATGAATTTGTTTTTGCGGCAAAAATCAGCTAAATATATAAACACAATATATGATGTATCAAGCTGCCTCTGCTGTCTAGCCGTGGTTTGCTTTGCTGAATTTCCCAATGGGATAGCTCTACAGAAGTTAAGTTAACTTGGGATAAATTGAAGCCCATTTTTCAAAAAGGGTTAATAGTTGGCTGTTGTGACAACTTCATTCGCACAGTAAACAACCAGGTCTCCTCTCTTGTACCTTCCCCCTTAACAAAGATGTGTTTGCCTCACTGCTGTGCAAACGTCTCACCACTTACTGTGAGCGAGCCTCCCTCTTCCATCAAACCCTCACACGGCTGACAAACCTTTTTTTCTGTATCTGGTTCCACACATTCACAGGACATTTACTGACAGAGGGATGTGTGTCACGCTCCTGGCTTCTTATTGAATGATAGCTAGTAAACACTGTCATTCCAAAGAGAGACAGGATTAAAACCTGCTTTGCCCATTGAGGGGAACACTACACGGAAAAAGAAGCAGAACAATGGCCAAATGGAGGACGGTATCACAAGGTTCCAATGTCTGCTGTGATGAATATGTGGGAGATTATAACCCATTCCATCATTTCCATAATGTAAAAACTCTCTTTCTTCTTCGCCCGGCGACTATTCACTAAATAAATGAGAAAACTATCATCCGCACGGAAATATTTGACAAAAGGCAGAAGGGTGGGAGAGTGAGTTTTTGAATGACCCCGTGCCTTTGACAATACAGCCGCTTTCCGGACACATTCAGAGGCACCAGAGTGAGTAAGACCTGGTGGGTATTTATCACTGGGCACAATGCAAATGTATTACCATGTCACCTATACCACTTCACGGCACAGAATGGAACCAAGGCGAACACAAGAGAGAGAGTTTTATAAAATATCAGGTTGGAATATGAAAGCGGTGTTCTGCTGCCTCGCTGGCTCTCTAAAAAGGAGGGATCACTCTGACGCTGGTTTGAAACCCTGCAGCCACAAAGAGTCAGGCCGTGCATTTAACCAATGTGCTAAGTAGCCTGGCTAATAACTCTTTCCAACATTTGAATTGGACTGACTGGAAAGGTTTGAAAGAACTGCTGAGAGAAAAGTAGAAGCGCAGAGTAAAGAGATGGAGAATAAAGGAAAGTGAAATGATGGAGACCACCTTTGGCTGAGGGTGAGTTAATAACCTTTAAGACCTTTTTTTAAACACCTGTGAAAGACGTTTGGTTTCGTAGGGCTTACAAAACTCAACAAGTCAAAAATGAACGTCCCTTTTGTGCAGACTGAACTTGAGCTTTAACCCTACCTGAGTAAACTTATTATTCAGTCCTCTGAAAGAAAATATTATCCTGACCGTTTTCAAGCAAAAATGCGAAAGATTGCTGGTTTAAGCTTGTTTAATGTAACAGCTAACATTTTTGGCAGCTTGAGGTTCAGTCAAAGCCAAGTCGTGCAGTTGTTCAGTCCAAACCAGCCATACCACACACTCACCTTTCAGTCAAAACACTAACTGCTTTAAGTTTGTACAATGAGGCGTCACTCTCAGCCTTAATACCCTGATTCCATTGCAGTTGACCCTCACAGGCACAATTCAGATCTGTTTCTGCTAAATCCATTCAACAAGTTTCAAGTTGAACAGAGAAAATCATCTCAGAGAGGAAGTCAGAGATGGGAACAGGACAGAGCATGTGGTCAGTTTCAAAATAAAGCTCCATGTACAGACTCCTCACTGTAGAGTGGATCAGTGAAATAATTACAGATGATGGATTTACTGTTAACAACCAAGGAGCAGCCACAAATATTTGATCCACATGGATCCCAGCTGGAGTTCTAGCTTCTAGTTTTATTCATTGGTAACGGCTGAAAAAATAGTGCATGATTATGAACGTTAACAGACTCTAGAGGCAAAATGGTCCTGTACAGTGTAAAATGCTCCTTCAACATTTATTTTCATTTTGTTTTAGTCATCCATTACTCTGATGATTTTTTTTGCTAACTATTTTTAACAGAATGGGCTGCTTGGTCTCTACCATATTTTTGTGTTCATTTGTTCTCCCTGGACTACCGGCTCTTCTTTTCCATCACCACACTCATCTGTTTACATGTGATGTAGTTGTTTACGTGTGATGAAGCCAGTTATGCAGTCTATACTCCAGTCATGTAGGTGGCAGTAAACCACCCTCAGCTAGTTAAAACCACCAATTAATTCAACAAATTGGAAGAAGAAGACACAAACCGAACAGAAGTTGTACAAGATGAAGCGCAATTATACAAAACATTGTTGATGCTTTAACTAATTTTTCGTGATTATGACTCATCATTGCAGCCCTAATATAGTATATCATTTTTATACATGCTGATGTTTTGAGTTTCAGTACTCTCTGAGCCTACTACATTTCCTTCAGATGTGCACTCACTGGTGCATACTTTTTAACTGACAATATAAGTCAATTAATCTTGTGTATTTTTATCTTATATCTGAAATATCTATAAATAAATATCCAAATGAGGGAGTGAATCAACCAGTGAAAGGCGAGGTGATTTGTTTGAGGTGAGTTTTCGCTAAGTGCACTGTTGTTACTCTGGGATCTTGATGCTTAAATGATATCAAGATCAGACAAAGTGAATTGTGATGGAAACAATGAGTTGCACATGATCCCTGTGTGGGTAACATGGGCTCTAATGGGGCTTCCTTGGCTTTTGTAACCAACTCCTAGAGGCCCCTAGAGGAACTGCAATGTTTCACAGTTCTTCTACGTGGCTTCAGCTTCCATTCATCAGGATTTTTAGCTGCTCTGGCTATGAACTTGAACACTAAAAGAGATGAAGAAGTCACTTTCATCTCTTGGTAATCGTAGTGAGTACTTTGTAAAACCTTGTGACACTCAGACTGATTGGTCCCTAGTTAGAATAATCCTCAATTTGATCAATAAAAAAAGTTCAGTTGCAGTTTCAGACTGAACACTGTCAACTGAGGATGAAAGCAGCCACTTGACCGTCTGCTCTTGAATTTAACTCTGACTTTTCTAGAGAGCTCCTCAAAAAACATTAATCCTGTGAAATACCTGAGCCATAGAAAATCTCACTCTGCCCGCACCTCAACATCACTGACACCTCTTCAACCATTCATACGCTCCATGTATGGGTGTCTGTTTATGTGTGTGTGTGTGTGTGTGTGTGAGGAGAGTACACCTCTGTGCTTGTGTGTCTGCAGTCTATTCCAGAGATTTCTCCCATGGTAACCTAGTTTATTTACTTTATCTACAATATAATGCTTCACTGAACATTTGCAACTTTGAGACACAAGTTTCAATCAGCCGTCGGGCTGTGCGGCGTGCGTGTGCTCAGCCAGGTGCAGAGAAGAGATGAACACCGGCACCACAGAGATGGCGGCTCTAAACCGAAGGACTGACAAAGAGGTCCTGAAAAAATAATACAAAATAAAAACGGACAGTGGGAGAGGAGGGAGAGGGGAAACGAGAGGAGAGGAGAGCCAGAGAAAATAAACTGGACTGGACAGCAGGGAGAGGAACTGGGAGGAAATGTTGAGAAGGGTTTTAAAAAATAAAAGTATTATTGGCAGAAAAGAGAGAATGAGATAGACAAAAAGGGAAAGAAAGGGGGAGAGAAAAAGGGAGGGAGACAAGGTGTTCTCCCTGGGTAGTGTGGAGCAGGTCTTGTCCAATAAACACAGGTGAGCAGCTCGACAGGCCGGGACCACCGGGCTGACTGACAGCTGAGAGCTCTCACTGACCGCCAGCTTTATGTTACATGACATGAGGAGTGCAACTGGACTGACAAAAAGAAACAGAGTATGGGAGGGAAAAATATCCACTCTGGCACGCACACCCACACACCCCGACAGTCGGACAGCCGTGCCTTTTCCCTTCACAGGTGAGCAGAAGAAGGAAACACCCGGGTGCTTCGCTTACTTAGTGGGAGAAAGTGAGGAGTTGTAAGGCTGGGTGGGTTGAGGAGGGGTGAGAATGTATGCTGTGTGCCGACTGAATCTTTTCCACATGACGGGCCTCGGGCTGTTTTTGTCAACTGCACTCTAGAGCGGCGAGGAGTCAGGTAGTGTGACCACATGATTGCCCGAGAGGCAGTGTGGTGAGAGAGGGAGAAATGGGGAGAGAGGGAGGCCGGGGACAGGAGCGATGCAGCACGCATGATGAGGTGTAATCACAAACCCCATTCAGAGTGCAGTGGAGTTTGTCAACATACACACATTCACATTCCACTGTCTGTCAGCTCCATGACCCAAATCGAGCGTGCTGTGAGAGCGCGCGTGTGCGTCGCGTGTTTTTTTCCACACAAACGAACGCTTTCTGCCCATTTTCAGCTCCAACCAGGTAGTAACGGCTGCACTGTCTCAGCTTGTGGTTTGTGGCGAGGAAGTCAGATTCCAACTGCTTGTAGGATTTCGACGCCGCCTGTATCCCTTTTCAAGCCGCGATCAAGTGATCATTATGAACAAAGGAGTTGGCTTGTTGCCTCTGGAGTAAAAGCTTTTTCAGTGGCTGTGACTGTGTGGTTTGATTTAAAACTTGACACAGAAAGAAAAGAAGGAAGGAAGAATGAGCCGGAGCAGAGGATGACACTATCCC
The DNA here is from genome assembly GCA_008086565.1 of Thalassoma bifasciatum. NCBI lineage: Eukaryota > Metazoa > Chordata > Actinopteri > Labriformes > Labridae > Thalassoma > Thalassoma bifasciatum. The sequence continues at coordinate 336,832 of RPOG01000325.1, forward strand.
ATGATGAAATCTGTAAAATATTACACTCAGAACAATCTAAGAGTCCTTTTCAGAATAAATGGGTGCTCATTTACAGAAATTGAGTTAAATTTGAGTCTGAAAAATCTCATTTGAAAGATTTACCTGGAGTAAAACAACATTGTTTATATTTATACAAAATATACGAGTGTTTCTTTTCACTTTAGCAAGCCAACACCACTTTAACCTCAGGCAAAAAAAGTATGTCAAAGTATAAAATTCATGATACGTTTCCTAGAAACCAGTCCCTGTAGACAAAGCAAACATTAAACGACAATTTTGACGTAATATTTGTATTTTGGAAACGTCAAAAGTACTTATAAGTTTTCTTGATTTGTTGGCAGGACCAGATATTCTATACACGCTAACAAGGCACATTTTTCCTATTACAGACATAGATCAGCAGCAGGTTAAAACAGTGTACTTTCAGTGTAAGTCATTATGACCATATCCCTATAAAACACCGCACTGTGAAGGACTAAAATAAACTAAGTGCTACGTGTGCAGGCTGAAAAATGAGTCTGCGTGACAGCTCGCTGATAACACACGAGTTCAATCTGTCAAGACAATCAGCATTTAGACCTCGGGAGAAGAATGCACGACTGTGTGCGACCGATTCATTGGACACGATCACCTGCGAGTGAAGCCACTCATAATTCTTCCCACCTGAAATCGGGAGTTCAAACTAATGTCAGGCCGCTCTGATGTCATGCCTGCCTCGGCTTGAGTTTCACAATAATCTCAGGCTCTTGGAGGGATGCCATCGGGTCCGGCTTCCGCACCCAACATTTCTCCAATTAAAGTGCAGGGAAAGAATAACACGTGAAACACTAGAGCCCTGCTAGTTTATAGAAATTAAGGTGCTGAATGCAGTATTTGCAATCAGTCATTTTTGAAGTATCAATCATCTTTAGCAGGAGGTGTGCAGACCTGCAGAGAGGACGCCAAATTAGCCGAGGGCAAAGTGACATTTTTCCTCATCAAAGTTTCTAAAACCAGAAAAAAATAAAACCCCACAGGTTTGTTGTTGCAAGCACAACTAGATCATAGATAAAGTGGCGCGAAATGGAAGACAAGCAGCCACAGGGATCAATAGCCTCATCGGGCGTCTTTATCTCCCCCTTAAAGAATGATAGTAACACTCACTCTGAGCCTCCTCACCTTCCCGCCCTCTCACCCCCATCCTCATGGCAACTGTGCACTCAAGACAAACACTCTCAAAGCAATCTCTTTCCTTCACTCCTCACTCTGCATCTCCTCATCCTCTTGTTTTTCTATTTCGCCCTCAGCCATTATTCCCTCACGTCAGAAGTGCGGTCATATGGAGTTAGAAGAGATCTGGACTGAATTCAGCCGTGTTATTGTTATATTTTCAACCTTTGATTAGTCGCATATGGGGCATTGTCATCTGCGAAGAAAAAATCTTGGAGTGTGTACGTATCAGGTGTGAAAAGTATTTCCTCTGCGGAAATAACGTAAGACAACTCTGGAGTTTATTTGAAAACAGGACAGCACGTAATCCCAGGGATCAGCCAGGTCCAGGAAGTCATCGGTCGATGTACTTGAGCAGAAATTTGCTCACAGCACGACACGATCGGAGCTCACACCAAACCTCATTAGGTGGAAATAGAGAAAGTTTGAGAACTTCTGAGACTTCAAACTTCTCATTTCCTAAGTGTGAAGACAAAACAGCAGACCATAGAGAGAAGGGTGCATGAAGAGCGGCGGGACTGAGAGCAAAAGGAAGGAAGAGAGGGGAAAGTAAACCTTTGATGAGTAAGACTTTTTTGTTAAGCAAGGAGGGCTTAACTTTAAAATATTCTGGGTGGCGGTGAATGGGGGATTGACCAATGGCCCTGATCTCAGCCACACACTGGGGCACAGGGGTTAATGGTGGATAAAGATTAGAAAAAAATAAGGCAGTTGCTTTGCCTGATCTCCGTCCACCCCCACACTCCACCCTGCAGTGTTCACCTCCTCCCTCCAATCCCAAATCAGCGAGACAATAGAGGCTGCCAATGAGGAATGATCCCAGTCCCTTTGATTCCTGCCTCTACCCCCTCGACGGCTCCCAGCGCCCAGGGTAAAGACCCGTGGAGGTTCCCCCTGTTTGCCCGCTCACAGGGGCGACACTCAGCGGGCTCACAGGAACCACTGAGGATTGGAAATGGAATGACAAGAGGTCTCTGATCTATGACAAGAAATCAATTTCAAACTGGAAATGTGCGCAGAGGGCTGTTCAGTCCAAACCGCAGCTTCTTTCAAGCAGCCAAAGATAGATCTAATTGCTGTAGATTTTTTATATATGTCTACAGAGAAAGCTAGCTCGAAGTGTTGGGGCAATTACACTTTTTTTGCGATGATTAGAAGTCCTTTTTTAGGCCAGCAGATATGCAGTAAGAGTTCATCTTTGAAGATTTAACTGAATACGAGACAAATTAAGAACTAATATTTAAATCTCTTTTAGGTGGAAGAGGAAATCTGGACTCGGCTTCACTCTGGGAAGATAGGACTCTCAGGGAGGTAGACCTGGTGCTACAGCCAAGACACCCAGCTACTTTTGCTCCTGCCCACAAGCTTTAATCATATCTAGACCTCCAGGGGGCTACTTCACGGTGGTGCTCAAAGATAAGAGATTTTTTAACCCTTTGATTGGGAGATGAATATCTGAATAAAATTATGGTCTTAATTGACATAAAAGAGCAATTTCTAACCACGAACCACCACCCATATGTATTCTCCTGAACACCACGGCTGGTAAAGTTACTTAATGCACTTATTGATGACTGAGTGACTGACAATGGATCAGAGCTTCTGTGTCCAAACTCATAAACAACCACAACTATACAAAAAGTTTCGATGTTGCAGTGAATGTGGATAAGAGCAAAATGTGATGGTTTGGGAATCATTAAAACTCTATTTGTAGTTGAAAACAGTGCAAATGCCACACATTAGATGTTACAATCTGAATACCTGGATGTCTTTGAATGAATTTGTTGCTTTACAAGAAGTTTCTGGGGCTGGAAGGTGAAATATAACCCACAGAAAGGCAGGTCAGTTTATCACCTGAACCCCTCGACTACAGAGCCATGCTGTTGTGAAACATAAGTTATGTCCTGAAAATGTCATCACCTGGATGGCATATGTTGCTCCTAAACCATCAGGGACGCTGGATCCCTGACTCTACTAATTCTCGCACTAATTCTAAACTGGTTGGTTCCTCTCCTCTAAATTTGGATTTACTGAACCCCTGACTGCTTTTCGCTTCACTTTTGTCAATCTTCAAAAACTTGGACCTGGTAAAAAGTTGCCTGGATTTATGGACCTTGTTTATAAATGGTTCTCTTTTTGGTTGGTATAGTTTTAACCTGGATTTGTGGCTGCAGCAGCAAACTTTGGTCACAGCTGATGTGATGTTGGACCCATGCGGTGATTTCCACTGCAGAGCCATCCTCTGTGGAGCCCCCCTTTTAAACCCCTGACATCTTCCTAACTTGTTGGACATTGTTAATTGGGTGATGGATGTGCTTTGTGAGGTAATTCAACTTTTCCAATTGTTTTGTCTTTTATTTCTTTCCTTGTCTCTGCTCCAATTTATTTTGAAAGGTTTTGCTGGCTTAACATTTAAATAAGCCTGTTTTTGTCAGAAAAACTAACATTTTTGATTTCAACACTCCACATGTCGTCTTTGCACTGCTTTCAATTAAATACAGGGTTAATATAAAATGCAGACCACCAGCTTGTCTTTATTCCCATTTTACTTTCCGTAATGACTTTTCATTCTACATTTTTTGACATAACAACTTGAAATGTTTGTTTGAAATGTTCAGAGATGTCAGAGTGTGTTCTCAAGTAGAGCATGGATGCAAGAGTATATGTGACGGACTGGAAAAACTAGAAGAAGCCACATTAGTCAGACTGTGTGATATAATTGGTGACCTGAGATTCCTCGCGCTTACTTGTGGACTGACCTGGTGACAAACACTGTGTTATTTCATTAGCTTTCAAAGAGGAGCTGAATGTGGGAAGCTAACCGTGTCTGAGTTGACCAGAATTAAAGATGCAGAGCGAATAAAATTATTGAGTTTGTAGAAAAACATAAAAATAATATCAGATAAACTGTGTGTTACCTTTCGTGACTTAATTTTCTTCTCAACCAACAATTTTCTAGTGAGTTAAATAAAAAAAATAAAAAAACTTGGAAGATTAAAAAACAAATTACTTGAACCAACTAATTATTTTGAACCCTTCGGATGACAGCATGTTATTTAAAAATAAATTGAATGTGAGGGAAGATATGAGGATTTGAATATGTTTAAAAACTCAAATAACCAAACTGTTTTTAAGGAGGTTTCTTAAAAAACACTTGAATGGCTTGGCTGATCAAATTGTGTGAAATCTGATTTATTATGAGCTACATTTCTCCGACACTTTCCCTTTTGTGTTATTGGGATCAAAATATCAACGCTCACACCATATAATCAACATCAAGGACACAAATATGTACTTTTCTCAAGTGTGGCTTCACTGTTTGTTGTTCCAGCACTCGACGCGTTAGCTTCAAGCCAAACCCCAACAGTTACATGACTGATGTGGCTCATTACAGTGGACACATTAATCAGAGGAGAGAATAAAAACACATAAAACACCAAGCATGCAAGAACAATGGAAAAGTGTTTTCACTCACCACTTTGGACTTTACAGTGTGTGTCGTCTGCTTCTTTTTACGGGTGCAGAGCTGGCATATTTCATCCTGGAAGAGAGAAACACCAGAAAATAGATGTTTGGACTCCAAGCGTGAGCAGTGCATTCCCTCTTTTTGAGAGCATTAAGTGATAAATCCAACCTTTAATTTAACCTTTTGCTCTTTCTTCTGTTTCGTTCGGTCACAAATCTCAATCAAGACATCAACAAAATAAATACAAAACCCCATACCGAAGCTTGCCCACATTTGTCGGCCATAATGCATATCATAACTTCTAAGCTGGAGTAGATTGAAAATCCTTGGGGTGTGAAAACCAAACAGGCACACCTGAAAGGTTGCCCAGTGGAGGGGGAATTCTATCAAGGTGGACAAGATGAAGATTTGTTACATTTGTGCAGGGAATGGAGGCCCCGTTGACCTCGACTAGCCGCTACAATCATCCAAACACAGCGGAGCTAACAATCCAGTAACACCACAACCACAGGTAAGAGTTTGTACCATGATGAAAATCAGTTTGTTGGAGCATAAAAAGGCCTGAGAGGTGAATGATCTTGAGAATACACAGTAAGGTTACAGTTAATTTCCACACTGATCCTGCAGAGACATTGTTAATGCTACTGTAATCTTCCTCAAGGTTAAGGATTCTCTGACAGATGGACATGAAAAGGACTGTGTTCCAGTACTCACCCTTGGGGAGAAAACTTGCAGTTGTTGTCCGTCACAGGAGTGGAGGGAATCCAGCAATGTCAGCTATCTGAAGCGAGAGAGAAAACAGTTAAGAATACCATTAGTCCAAGTCCATTTCAGAGTTTTTCATGTTTCCTTGGCACATTTAGCGCTGGGCGGACATGTGTGGGCTAGATCGTATCTTGCGTAAGTATTGTCTGTGCGGCCTGTCGGTGAAAGCAATAAAGTTTAGAACAACAAAGTGCACCTGGATTCTGCTGTGAAGCTTGAGAGTATGTGTGTGTATGTGTATGTGTGTGTGTGAGTGCATGCACAAACAGGCAACTTACAGTAAAGTACAAGATACAGTCCCCCCCCAATAACCCCCACCTACCACATCACACACACATACACACACATCTCACTCACTCTTAAGTTAAAAGGTGCAGTGCCTGGAAGGCTCGAGCTCTCAACGCTGAGTAAATCACACTGTTAACCTGACACGATTGATTTCTCATGTCGGCGCATTCAGCTGTCTGCATCTCAGCACACATGCTATGGCGTCTGTATAATTTAGAGACCATTAGTATTGATGATTTTTGGTGTTACTCACACAAGTACAGCAAGTGTGCACAATGCCACAACTGCAGCTGCAGATTGCTCCGGACGTTTTTACTGCACATGCATCACATTAGGAGCATTAAAGGGAGAGAATCCAATTCCCATCATTGACGAGGAACCTGGGGGTAAATTTCTGCCACAAGAGGGGCAAAAACAGCCGAGATGTTCCTCTCTGAGATTTTTTTTTTCTTTCTTTTTTTTTTGCTCTCCAGAATTCCAATGACCCCTACAGGCAACTAACGGCTGCTGAATCCCAAGGAATGTGCTCTCTGAACTGTACAAAAAAGCCCTCAGCTCAAAGAGCGCAGCTGAAAACAAAACATGCCAACTGCTATAATTTTTCACTGTTGTGAGTTTGCGGAAAAATGCTGCACAGATTGTGGTGCAATGTTGACTCAGAGTGGGGAGAAGGGGGGGTGGGCACCAGGCAAGGCAGCCAGACAAGTTCAGGATCAAAAAGAGTGGAAGAAAACTGAGATTAATTCGTAATGTGCATATCCATACGCTCCAGTTCTAAAATTGGAGCCTTCTATATATATCTGAAGATGCACAAAGTCTAAAAACGAAGCTGTGAGAGTGAATTAAGAGAAGACTTTTAGATTTAAACCCTTTTAAGTTGAGTTAATACGGCATTCTTGCTGGGTAAACTTTACTATCACAACACCTCGAGGCTGTGCAGATGTCATATTTTATTCACTGGAATAGCATTAGGAATGCTATTAGTCTGTATGACCTCCAATTCGTCCGGATTTACAAATACCACACATATCTTTATGCCAAATATAAAACCTCTGGTAAATTCTATCAACTTATAAATATGGCAAATGCATTTGAAGTATTCATGAAGGCCTAATAATGCTATAGGCTGATATTTACATAAAGCGCTCGCTCACTAAGTCAAGATAAACTATTTAAGACCCGAACCACAAATACCTCCACAGTGCAGAGAAAGGAGGGTCCTGCAATGAAAGAGGACATTATGCTAACAAGTCAGATTACTGTACACAATAACTTTATCTTAAAAGTAAATACCATCCTCCGTGTTGGGAGGTGGAGGGGGTGGCATTATGGAAAGTCACTGGCAATATTTCTGTGGGGACCAAATGCTCCTTATCAGTGTTAGTCGAGCAATTCAGGCCCGCCCGAAGAAAGATGAGTCTTCAAACTCATTCTATTCATGGTCAGACGTGTAATTACCCTCAGCTCACAGTCTAGACGTAACCGCTTTCACAGTATTTAAGACCCCCTATGCAACGTGTGGACGCCGGCTCCTACCAGCGAGCCCCGCGCGTTAAATCTGTGGGCAGATAAATTAGCGAAGAATGCAATAAAATAGACACAATGAGAGGAACTTTATCCTCCCCGCTGCTAAATGAGATTTCTTTGAAATGCAGATCAGTGGCTCTAGATTAGTGAATTTTAGCTGCTGTCAACATCATAACAAAATACAAATGCGATTGTTCGCCGCAGCCTTATCTCCTTGCTTCCATCTGTTGGCTGGTTATTTACTCCCCCCTGATTTACTATGCAGATCTAAATAAGTCGCATCAAAAGGAGGGCTTACTGCACAATGCCTTCTTAAGCTTCTACATCAAGGTATTTGAAAAACTGGTAGTCACATGAAAAGGCTGCCCATCAAAGGCACATCTCTAATGAACTCTCCCGTATCAGAGGGGGCTTGTGGGGCCTGGCTTTAATGCCGTCTGCGCGGAGGAGAGAGAGGAGAGGAACTACAAATCAGACCCACCAAGGCATGGCGGAGGAGGGAGGAAGGCAGAGAGGAGGGAGGGGGGAGGAAAGAAAGGAGAGGGAGGAGGAGGGCCTCAGTTATCTGATGAGATTAGCTCAGCAGAGGGACTAGCTCTTGGTCTTTCCATCCATACATCCATCCATCCAACTCTTCAGTTAAGTCAGACACTCATGAAAGACAACAATAGAACTGGATTATAACCAGTTACAAAGGATTTCATTGAACACAGGTTAGTTTGGAAAAAAAACAAACAGGAGTCCAAATATGAGTTTCACCTCAGGAAAGTACCTGAAAAGTTCCTCTTAGTGCAGTTTTCTTGAGGCCAAATAAACGTCAAAAAAGACAAGACAAACAGATCCACTTCTGAGGCAGACAGATATTCTCACACTTTCAAAAACTGCAGAGCAAAGCAGATTTTCGTCTTCTCTTTCCTCTTCTCCCCAGGTCTGCAAACAGCTTGGGTAATCTCTCACAGAGCTTCAGCATTACGCTCCTGCAATAACCTTTAATTTCATGGTGTATTTGTTGCATTCGGCGCACAGACAGGATTACAACCGACAATCTTCAGACTTATACGAGGGAAATAAACTGCATGGAAAGATCATGATCTGTCCCCCACCCACCCGCCATCGTCACCGCCGCCACCACCATCACCATCAACATCCTGCTTTGTAGCAGTGTGTCTGCATAAAAGGGGAAACCCCCCTCTCACCACCCTCCTCCTACCACCAACAAGCATGCAGTTTACCAGTGAACAATTAGCCCCGGAGCAAGAGCAAGGCCTGGCACTGGCACATGTGGTTAAGAGGCGAGCGCTGCGGGAGAGCACCAGATGATGAAGGGATGGGGATGGGAGAGGGGAGGAGGAGAAAGAGGAGGGGTGGAAAGAGGCGTGTTGCGTGTGCCAGACACGCGTTTTGTTATTTTTTGGCTACTGGGTACGTCCTTTGTCCTTAACTAACTGAGAGTCTCCAGAAAGATAAAGAAGTCCTCGATTTCCAGCACGCTTTGACTCACCCAGATTGAGCTGTAATCTAGAGACATCGGACGGCTGAGTCACTTTCCAACACTAACCCAACTTCACCTCCCTCCCCTCGCCCTGCCTGGAGCGTCTCTCTGCTCTGTGGTATGCCAACTGGGCCCGCTGCCAGTCGCATTTGCAACCACAAGGGACGCTAGTCTTTTCGCCTTGCCTAATGAAATGACAAAACAACAGATTTGCATATGTAGAAACAGGTGTTGTAACAGGTTTGACTCCTCTTGACCTGAGTGATGTTAAAGAGAGAATCTACAGAGGGGGAAAAAAAACATGCAGGAGCAGGAAAAAAAGAAGAAAAAGTTTATGACCAACAGCTGCCTGGAGGTATTTAGGCTCTAATGGGCACTCAAGTTTGCACCATCTGCCCTGCTGCTCGCCAGAAGTGACAATCCAAATTAAAAACCACTCATCAGATATCATAAAAATAAACCATTGTTGTTGCTGTGTCCATATGTTGTGGCCGTTTTAGTTCCCTCTCAGAGAGCAGCGTCGGAGGCTGAGCTCGGAGGCCTAGAGTTGTGATCCAGGGAAAATCCAAAGAGCCGCACAGTAGCCTGTAATTACCCTCCTACCGATCCGCTGTCTTCAGACCAGAGCTCTGCGTCATCCCGCACATTATCCGAGTCCATCCTCTCCACATTAGAGAGGAGAAGACCTAACAGAGGCAGTGTGGTGAAAACACGGGTCATTGTTTAGAGTGGGATTAGGGCTCGCCTTCAAGGAGCACAAGCTGGGTGTTCAGATGTGAAAGTGGATAAGATCACTGCACCATGCTTGCTCTCAACTAGCCATTACTTTGTCATTCAAACAGAAGAAGCAAAAATAATAACGCAGAGAGAGAGAGAAAGGGAGAAAGAGTGTTGCTGTGAAAAAAAACAAACTTAAATTGAGGCATTTCTGCAAATGTCAAATGTCTCCTCTAAACATTCTGACCAAATTACATCCTGACCCAAAGGGCTCCACTGGCAACATTTGTTTTGTCCTTCACTGAAAAACACAGCGACTGTACGACACCCTGCCCACCAACCCCCCACTTCCATTTTGCCTCCTGTTTTTATTTAGACGAGTGAGACAGAAGGAACAAACCTGAGACAGTCGTGACCCTGCGCGAGTGTTGTAACTTGGTCTAGAGCTACGCCGGCAGAAGGCAGCACCATATGCCCTCAGCCCCGAGCTGGATGCTCTTTCTGCAGCCTAATGTGCCTGTCAAAAACTGTTACTGTCACGAACCCCCCTCCTCATGTTTTTTTTTTCTCTCTCACAACATGTTTGAAATAAACATTTTTCCCCTTTTCTCTCTGAGTCTCTCTGGATAAAGATAAAAGGTCCTTAGAGATGTGATGAAGAGGGGATGCAGTTATTGTTTGTTAGCAAACGCAACTAGGGATGAAAAACCCCAAAACTTCACTCACAGTTAACTATCAAAGCCAGGCATACATTAAAACTTCATTGTACTAATTTTGGATGTCTATTTAAAGACATAGATATTGGAAATGGACAGTAAAAAACATCATTTGAGAGCTAAAATGACAACCCGATCAACTGTTTAATCGATTAATTGGCTAATTAATCACCCTGTTTTTGTGGCTGCTGAATCTTTTGAGAGGTCTTCCGGGCAAAAATTTTAAAATTATGAAATTTCAAGGGATTTTTAATTTTACAGATTCACTGTTTGCAATTAGGAAAATTTCGACAAGCATTTTCACATATTACTCACATTTCGACAAAATGATTCATCGATTAATCAACAAGAAAATGAGTACATTATTCCATTTTGACAACTGAAATGATAAAATCTATTACAGCTACAACATATCTGTTCTCTGTGTTAATATATGCCTGAAATTCTTGACACAAAGCCTTTCAAAGAGTGTCTAAGTTAGCTTCCACTGTTAGCCCCACTGCTGCCTCACATCATGTTTGCCTGTTTACGCAGTGACAGGCTGATGGCTGAATGCAGTCAGAGCAACAGTGACCTTGCCTTTTACCACGAGTGACCCTCTCTCTTTAATTCAGGGCAAGACCCCCAAAACCAACACATTTTTTCACACCAGGACACTGTCCATCTGAGCGTGACTCGAATAAAAGCTGTCATGCCTTCACACCACACTGACCAGCAAGTAAACATGCAATTGTTAACTCAACAAGGAAGGGGGAGGGAGAAAAAAACTGAGGGCGGACAAAAAAACACACACACAAGCAAGGTCTGCGGCTGCTGTTGGTGTACTGTGATTCAAATGAGTACACAGTTTGTAGGAAAAACACATCGATGGGTCAGCTGGAGTTAAAAGTGTCAGCTGAACGGGAGACCACAGGGATCGCTGTCAGGATCCTAAACTTTTTGAAAGGTATAAATTACAATACTTTACATAGCTTTAAAGAAATCCTGTGCAAACAAACCCAAAGTTTGTTTTACAAAGCATGCATGTCTCTTTCCATTTCAGGATATGACACACTGCAAGAGTTACAAGGCACAAGCCAAAAGCTACACACTTTGGTCATTTGTTTATGGCTTTACAGCCCTTTGATGGAAAAAAAAAGAGGTGACGTAAGCTTTAATATTTGCAAAACAACCTTGCGAGACATTCTGACCCCTGATTGTTTTGGTCAAAGTAAAAATATAAACACATGCTTGGCCAAGAAAACATAAAACCCCCAAAAAACTCAAATAAACTCACTCCACATGTGCGATGAACTCAGATAAAACAAGTTACTGACTGCAATCTGCTTTCTAATCCTCATCCCCTGACCCCACCCTGCACTGCTTTTCTCCGGCTAAAGAGTCACAACGTTTCTGCTTCACACCAGCGCCCAGTCGGTCTTAAGAAGTGACCCAGAGCGTAACTAAAAAAGTCTGAGCTGTCTCAAGACTCTTAGTAACTGTGGCACACAAAACATCATTACTGTGATGTGGATAATTACAGTGAAAACGGGGAGGCCTCTTAAGCATGTAATACACTCTTTTATCTTAAGGAGTCAATCTGTGTGAGTCTGACAGCTTGTAGCATATGATCCTGGTAAACAAATACTTTGGAGCGGCACAAAAGTGCCATTAAAGGCCAAAACTGTCAACACAAATTCCATTCTTGGAGAGGAGGGAGAGGCAGGAGGGGAAGAAAAGGACTTGATCACTTCTGGTTGCTTTAACTTGCATGGAGGTTGTCATGGAAACATTTCTATGAAGTTAAAAGGGATAAAACCTGCACATTTGCCATTTAATTGCATTTAAGCTTTGTTGCAGGGCCTTGTAAGCTGTACATGAAAACTCACAGCACTGGTTACATGGAATAACTCTGCATGGTATTTAGAAAAGTGAAGCTTGTTCACCACTTCCTTGATTTTTTTTTTTACCCCTTTTCCCCTTAAATGCAGCAACACCTCAAGGGTTGAGCGAGCAGCCTGTTTCATTACAGAGGTGTTGGGGGATGGGCGATGGTGCAATTCAAAAGCTAATCCAAAAGTGAGCAAGTGTTTCATTGCTTTGGAATTTAAGTGATCTGTGTAGATAAAAACTACTCTTTCTAATCTTTATCTGCATTTGCACCGAGTCATTCTGCACCAAACCAAACATGTCGAGTAAATTTGATCAGTTTTGCACACAAACTTTTTAACAGGACCCACAGAGCTAGAATTAAAGTGCAAAGCATTTTCTACTTCAGCTCATCTGGCAGCAACAATTTCCATATCTGAGATAAAAATCATGCATCAACCAGTGTTCATTGAGCTGAAAGCTGAATCTTAATTTTGATAAATGATTGAAACGTATGACAGGGTATACACATTAATCCTGTGGAGGACATTCATTTTCCTATTACCATAATGTAGAGCACGACCGCCCGATGATAAATGCAGCAATCAAAAAATGGACGCAGAGAGGGGAGAGCCGGGGTAATAAGTGCACTGCTCCCAACAGCGGTCAGACTTACAGGGAGACTAATGGCAAAAGTGGAAAAAAAACAACACATATCCTGTTCTGAAAATAAAACGACCTCAGCTCAAACACAAGTAAACAAAAAAGTATGGAGAGTTTAAACATGCTTTAAGAAATGATTACAGGGGCACTGCAACAAAGGGGCTGATTGTGCTCCGTCGCTGACATATTTCACGAGGGGCATTTATTGCCGCCTTGGCCTTTGAAGAGTGAGAGCTGCTGAGTGAGAGGGGAACTGGCCCACACCTGCATAACTGAGGAGGGAACACCTGTGCACCCTGCGGCTCCAACAAGGAGGGTCCATGCAGCTAATCCAGGGGTGAAAGCTGATCAGAGGACAGGCCTGGGGAGTCCAGTTACCCTTTTTTACCACCACCAAAAAAAAAAAAAAAAAAAATACCTGTATTGATTTTAAGGGCCACAATGATTGAGAGAGGACACAGAGAGGGAACTCCTGTGAGCTCCACTTCAACTAGATTTAATTTTAGGATTAGAAGTAAACTGATTTACCACCAGCTGCCCGGTTTGTTTCTGGACATGGAAAAAAAGATGGAATATAAAAATGGAGCAAGAGATCACGGTAAGGTGTTAAATGCTGATGATCATTCATAATAACCATGCAAATCAAGATTCAGTTATGCTGTACATCTCATCTTATTTGGCTTTTTTTGGTAAATCATATCAGCTTACTTAAATTGTTTCTTAACAGTGAACACAGATGGGGAAGGGGATTTTGAAAATACATGTCAAAAATGAGACTTAAGGAATTTGCATCATGACAATTAAAACGTGTAACAAGAAAAATAAATGGGATGTGACATAACGTAAATAATTCACTCTTTTGTATTAGAAATGAGAAAAATTACACAGAAAATTACAGCAAACGTGAAAAAAAAACTTTTTTAACAGGATTAAATGTCTTCTGTAGTTATGAGGCGTAAAATGTAGAAATTAACATTTTAATCTGGCGTAATCTCGCGGGATAGTTTTTGATATTGTTTTTAAATAAACTGGTTTTTGGAAACATTGTGTCAAAAAAATAACTTTTAACGTGTCGTTATCAAGTGTTCGGGAATACTCTAACTGTGTAAGGGCTGAAATTCTCACGCCGTTTTTAAAAGTTCATTTAAAGGTTAAAACAAAGAGGAGACGTGAAACAATAAGCCGTGTTTTCAGAAGTTAGAGTTGAGCTTTTTAACAGTCAAAGAGTGTCCAGTGCTGCGTGGAAGTCCTAACGTGGAAAAGCTTTGCAAGGTGAAATATGTTCACAGCTGCACGCGGATTAAAAAATACAGGAAGTGCACGCGCCACGCGTAAATAAAAACGTTCTAAATCAAGATGCAAAGAAGCGAGAGATAAGACAGGACTAAGTAGTGGCCAGCGGTCCACTTCCTAATTCAAGTGCGGTGGGCAGAGCAGTAAAAAGTCAGAGTGCCGAGAGAAATAAGCGCTTGGGCAGAAAAACTTACCAGAAAAAAACGGCAGGTATATTTCCCTCACGGTAAAGTCAAAGGGACACACCAGGTGAGAAGTCGCCGTCCTCTATAGTTGTCGAGATCTTCACACGTGACTGTCCAAGTTCACCATAATGTAGAGAAAATGAACAACAAGCTGCAGAGTAAATAAAAAAGCTCAAATATTCCTCCGCTGGGCACCGCTGTCTGAGAAACACACACACACTCTCTCCTGCTGTCTCCAGTCAACGCCGCTGTTATTACTAATGCAACAGAGGGAAAAGCAGTACACCGAGTCCTGTTTGAATGACGCGCAATGCGAGGAAGACGCCGCTTGTTTTTTTCGTTACGATTCAAACACACACATCAAGCTGTATCCCAGCAAGCAAGTATATTTGGGACTAGAAACCCCCCCAGGGGAGGCATTTGCTTGTGCGCGGAGGTGTGTTGTTATTTTTGGGCGTACTGCGACCCCGTGTGACGTCAGGGGCCACCTGCTTTTCTCAACAAAAAGTATTTTTTTTTTTTTTTTTTAAGTTTGTTCCCGTTTTCTCAAAATGCTTCACTCTGCTGTATTTCCGTACAAGTAGTTGCTCGTAGTAGAGTTTGCAGCTCTTTGTGTTAGAAAGACTCCGCGTTAGTCACACTTTGTTATTGTCGGTGATTGAACCAGTAACCTTTCACTAACGGGACGGTTCCTCCGAGCGAAAGATGAGTGCGTCTGGTGCTGTAAGGAGAGAAACTTGTGTCTCTTTGAGGAAGATCAGCGAGAAGACTGTTTGGTGCTAAAACATCCGGAACTATATCAAAAAGAGACATAAAAACACCAACTCATTTTTTTCTGTACAGTACACCACAAACTATCCAATAAAGCGCATTAAACCTGATTTTCTTGTCCAACTTTCAGACATTTCTCAGATTCTGTCTGCTTCTGTGTACTTCGCATACAGGAAATACGCAAACATTCGTTTGTAAACAAAAGCAAAGGGAAATACACGAATGGAAAATTGAGATAACATTGTACATTGGTGCAAATATCACCAGGAAATAAAATAATAAAACGCAGCTTCAGCATCTTTCTAACTGTGCGTAAAGCATCACGTATGTGGACATCTTCCATAAATATCTAACATATTTCACAAGCTCCTCTGTAAATAATCAGAAAAATACTTGTTGATGGTGTTTGTATCCAGTTAGAGGATGTTGCTTTAACTATAACTGCAAATATTCAGTAGATGTTTAATTTTAGGCTGCGTAAATACGCAAAACGTTTACTGAAATGGCGCAATTCTTTCACAAGTGCAGAGTATCTTAAAAATTAAAACATTTAATGTTCTACTGAAGGAATTTTCTGTCATACCTTCACATCGTAATTTTTCCTATTGATTCATTTGTTGCTATATCCGCAGTCAGTCACACTTTGAGCTGGAGTTGGATCGACTTTGCTTTATTCTGCTTCGTTTTTTTCTTTTCTTCTCCTTTTTTTCTCTCAAACCGCTGAGACGTCCACAGTCGGGAAATAAATGGTCAGGTTATTATTCAGAATAGAAAAGAAATAAGGGTGAGATGATGATATTTTTTACATGTAGTTTTATTCTCTTTGTCAACAATCAGAAATATATATTTGATTATATTTATGATATAAATGTGAGCATGGAAATGTGATTTCAGCTCAGAGGCTTTTATTTGTTTTTCTGAATTACAGAAACAGAGTATCTGAAACGTCGTGTTCCTTTTAAAATGTGCGTAAAAACATTTAAATCATGTTAAATTAAATGTTGTCTTCAAACAGCTTCTCAAAGTCTGTAATAGCATTGAAATATTTATGATAAGTATAACTTTTCCCCACATTTGTGTGCATTGTTGGACAATCCCGTGTACGTACACATCCCAAATGTCCCCAAATCGGCCTGGTTTTCTTTTAAATAAAGTGTTTTATTTATACTTGATGAAAAAGACAAAATAAAATAAGCATAGTCTCAATTTAACCTCACAAATATTTTCATATTTCGTCTTAAGCAATGACCTTCATCTATTTCATTTTCCTGTTTTTATTTATGCTCCTGTTGTTATTTGCTGTTCCGAAATCCAACCAAAAAAGCAGAATTTACAGAGAGATGACGGTGAGAAGTGAAAACAAGAATCAGTGAATTGTGGTGGTATGCTGCCACCCTCTGGTCACATGTAATAACTGTCTCACTGAGGGAAAGTAACAATGTCTGAATAAGACAAAGAGGAGTGATTTTGTTTTCTCTCTCTTATCATATTTTTTTCCCTTCAACATCACCCTGCACTTTAATTTCACCCACATTGAATAAGTTTAAAGCTGCTGTGCTTATCCAGCCTGCTGAGGTGAAAGTTGATTTTTTTTTATGTTTAATCTGATCACTTAGTGCCATCTACTGATACATAGAGAACACAAGCAGACAAACCATCCGGAGTTTACAATGTATGTTTTTTTCCTGACATTGTCTGTCACATTTCGTTTTAAATTAGAAAAAAAACAGACTTTAAAGAACTCTTTTACATGCACGGTGCTTTGTCCTGTTTTGGATCAATCAGAAGAACAGATCATTTTTATTCCAATAAAGAATTTCACGCTTCTTTTTTGATTTGTATCCATGTTTGCAAAGGATGTGAATAAGAACTAATAACCCAAACTGCTGTTTAAGGTAAAAAAAGAACATTTATTATCATTTTTACTTGTCCAGGAAGTAACACTTTGAGATAAAAAATGTATTTTTTTAAAGATTTGACAGCAGCACAGTTACATACAAGGCATCTTTAAAACAATCAAATACAATTAAATTCATGACATAACAGAATAATGCAACAAAGGTTCATCTCCGTACTATTAAGCATCACCTTAAACCTAATTAGTAAGTCCACTTCTTTAAGCTGTAGCTCTTTCTGCAGTTTCTTTCACTTCAAATTGTAGAAAACGGGGTATTTTAAGGACAAAACCCCAAGCGCCTACCTGTGGAGGATGAAATAAGCAGCACTGCAGAAGATGCACTTGTTTATTGGGCACAGGGATACTGCACTGCTGACATTTACATCCAACAAGGTATACACACATTCAGGGTTTGCAAAGTAATAAGATAATGCTCAGTATTTTCTTTACTAAATCCTGAAACTTAGAACTTAAGTGAGGATCTGTGGATGCTTAATCCAGACAGTCACGTTTTGCAGGGTGCAGAAAGAGGTCAAAGTTCAGCTTCAGATTACTCCTCCTACAAGGTAAAGGGATGATGTTTTGGGTTCACTTCAGTCTTTGCTGATTAGCTGAGATCACATTGTTGGAGGTATTGTTGCACAGTGTTGCGAGTATCAAACATTGAAATATTCTATTCAGGTATGACAGCCTGAGTTATCTGCCAACCAGTTTCAGGGGCAGAGTTAGACTTTTTTTTTAACCAGCGCACTGAGTTTTGTAGGACTGGCATGTAGAATGTGTCCAAACACACATGATAAACCACAATATCTACCCTCAATGTCTGGACTTATCATCTATTTCAGCTTTAAACATCACAGAAGCCAAAATATATTATATTCCTGTTTCAATTAACTTTCAAAAGTAAAGAGTTACATACCCCCATCCTCTAATCTTCAACTTTGAAACTACACTGGACTTTTTTCAGTCTTTAATCTGACCCTCCGGGGGGCCTTCAGTATCTTTACATGATTTACAGCTAAAAAAAAAAAAAGATCCCCCTGACTCACTTTGTTTGAAAGACAAACTCCCTTCTCTCTGATTGGACAGCCCCTGCAAGGTCAGGTCAGGGGGTGCAGCTATGGAACGACCTTGGTGTTTAGGGCCCTGTCTCTTAAACATGCAATGTACAAGCTAGTAGATCCTAATGTGATGACCTCATTGAAAACATTGTAGCTCTCATGAAGATATTTTTTCTATTTTTAGAACAGTGTGTTTTGATCAGTTTACAGACAGAGCCAGGGATTTCAACAACATATGAATGTGTGAAGGTTAGAAAACCTGCATATTTAGACTGAACATCTAGCATTGGTGCCTTATATCTATATTTGAAATATAGGATGGTAGAAATAACTGCAGTTTCAGGTACAAACAAAATTAAACATACTTCATAAAAAGCAGAAAAAATAAATAAATAAAAGAGTCAAAAGTAGCCTAAAACATTGGTTTTCACTTTGTACAGTCCCTGATTTCGCTTGAGCCAGTAAGGATGAAGAATTTAAGGTTGGCCAATCAGGATTAAGGAAAATGTGCTCACACTGTGTAATGTTGTAAAATTTAGAAAATCAAATCTCATCATTTTTTTATTGTTATACCATCATTGTTTGAAAAATGTCTAAAAGATTTTAAGGAACAATATGTAAAAAAGTTCCTCCTCTTCCATTTTGACTTTATTGCTTTCAATTTATGTTTATTTGGATTAAGTTTTTAGTTAAGAATTTTTTAGATGGAGTCTTTGTGTTTTATTTTTATTTTTGGAGGCTATGATTAGAAAAAACATGTTCAAACTGGGACCTGTAAGAACAAGAAAGAAAAAAAAAAAATTTTGTGTGAATACAAATATTTATTCAGGTACAAAAGATGATTGAACACAACCAACCACGAAAACAAACCTACCAGGATGTGAAAGTCCACGTGCCTCTTTTGGTATAAGGATCAAAAGAACATAGAACACAAAGAGATATTGTTTGCAATGATTTTTACAGACACAAAAAAGTTTTTGTCTTTTTGATCATTTAATTAAAGCTTTTTTTTAGTTGTATTTCAAACAGTACAGATGTTTGTGAGGGTCTGTTTTCTCTCTTTTGTCATTGTTAGTAGCTTTGATAATCTTTCTGATAGTAACATCTAAGTGAGTAAGTCAGTCAGATTCTCAGGTATTTCCTGTGTAAATAGCTCCCATGTTGTGTGAGGATGACCGAGGGATGACTGAGGGGATGACTGGCCTGCCCTGCTCCTGTTATACGTGTCCTATTAATAGGCCTGGCTCAGACTCACAATGTTCAGCTGTAACCGAACTCCATCTGTCAAGTCACGTCCTCTCCCAGCTCTGCCTCTACAGTAACAGAGCAGCCAGGCTGGGGGCACTCCGCTCTGTGCCACCCTCCGAGCCAGACAGACGGCAGGACGGGCAGACAGCTGCCTCTCAGACCATCCCACACCATGGAGGCTCTGTACATGCAGCCCTTTGAAGACAAAAGGCTGACACTGGAGAAGCAGGAAGAGGAAAAACGCAGGGAACAGGAAGAGGACGCCTCGGACAAGGAAACAGATGAAGACTCTGAACCAGAACCCCCCTCGGTCATACGGAGAAAGGTGTCATTCGCAGATGCATTTGGCCTTGACCTGGTGTCAGTGAAGGAGTTTGACGATGTTGATGGAGCAGAGTCACAGGTCAGCCCGGCTCCTGAGAGTGAGGGGACCCTTCTGTCAGAGGAGTTTTACATGACCTGTCTGTTCACCGTCCCCTCATGCTCAGAGGAGCTGGACCAGAGGCTGCAGGGACAGATGGTGGAGCTGGAAAGCATCGAGCTACTTCCAGGAACCTCCACGCTCCGTGGCATCATCAGGGTGGTTAACCTCAGCTACAGTAAGTCTGTTTACGTCCGGATTACCCTGGACCGCTGGGCGAGCTCCTTTGACCTTTTGGCAGAGTACGTTCCTGGATCCAGCGACAGAAAAACAGACAGATTCACATTTCGGTACACTCTCATTCCTCCTTTTGAGAAGGAAGGCACCCGAGTGGAGTTCTGTCTGCGCTTTGAAACTTCAGTGGGAACTTTTTGGGCCAATAACCAGCGTATGAACTATGTGCTATTCTGCCACCAGAGAGGACACATACAGGAGCAGGGGCCCCAAGTGCAAGAGGAGAGCTGCAGCTACAGATGCAAACGGAGCTGCCTCAGAGCCAACCGGTCAGAGAACATGCAATCTTTTTTTAAACACAGCTCCACAGATGTTAGTCTCATGTCTCATGGACATCAACAAACATGTTTATTTATCATGAGCAAACCCAGCAGAGATGTAAGGTTATTACAGTGGAGAAATGCATCATTAAAGTGTGTTTTCTTCAATGCCAGAAGGAGAAGAGCCAACAGTTCTTGCTAACTGGACCTTGTGTGTGTGTGTTTAATAAGTTGTTATATAACTTTGCACCAGTGGATGGTCTCTAGAAGTTGAATTATTGCCCATTTAAGGTCAGGTGTCTGACCAGGATTCCATGACGTCCTGAAATGCCAGGGGATGTCAGATATGCCGACTTTATCCTCTTTCCAAGTTGGCTTTTTTTAAAACTTGTGGCAGTTTTTTGGTATTTCTCTGTGTGCAAAAGTGGCTTCCTCCTGTTGGAAAGTTAAATATTGCACTTGAAGCTATAGAAGCTTAATAAGGATATAATACATTTTATTTATAAAGCACTTCTGAACACTCTCAGATGCTTCACAGAGGATTTAAACAACAAATAAAACAGCTCGATAATAACTTGCAAAACAAAGATGAAACAAATGAAGCATAAAATTAATTTTTGAGCAGTTAAACGTTAAGAGAAAGTATATGAGTTTTGAGAATGTCTTTGAATCTGAGAAAAGAGCTTAAGAAAATCCCCACTTATCAGTTTCAAAGATCACATCAAAGTCAAAAAGGAGGCACCTTCCGTTTGAATATCTCAAATTGTTCTTGAAAGAGGTTTCATACATGCAGGAAGAGAAAATATGACAGAATATGAAAAGCTGAGGCAGAGTGGAACAGAGAGTGATTCATAGCTGTAAACCATAGCTGTGAGCTTATGTAATGTTATTGCTGCTTTGTTTTGAACCACAGGAGGGGAAGTGCACAGGAAAAGGCCTTGGAGACCAGTTACACATCAACAGCTTTTGCAGGTGTGCACACACATTGTTTATACTGTATGTTTGTGTGCATGCATGGCTGTGTGTGTGTGTGTGTGTGTGTGTGTGTGTGTGTGTGTGTGTACTTAATTGTGCAAGCAAACTTTGACCCTGTTTGTTTCTTTTGCAGAGGGAGAGGCTGCACAGAGAGTACAGGAGGCGGACATGAAGACAAAAGACCGTGCAGAGACACTGAATCATGAAGTACACAAACCTTTGGTGAGGTTCATTTATTACCCTTTTAAAACCGAAACGAGCTGCAGATAGAAAGTGTGATCTGCGCTGAGGAGGTACGTGTCCTCTGTGCGCACAAATACTCCAAGCTGAGTCTGAGACACATACTGCACAGAGCACGAGCAGTCCCAGAAGGCTATGCAGTCAGCTGACCTGACACTTGAGAGCATGTCTGAAATCACCTGTGTGCAAACTGTTAATAATAAATGCAACCTGCTCGTGCACGTGGAGCAAAGTTGATGATGTAAACAAAAATAGGCTGGTGAGGCTGAGGTTGCAGCCGTGTTGCAATGTGTTGCATCATCAAAGAAAACTCAGTGAACGGGCCATTGCATTCACTTTTTGTCATCAAGCCAGGATTTAGAGTGATTTACGGACTGAAAGAGTTCAAAACCACGGCGCTGCTAGCCTCTGGGTGTAGTTCAAGTAGTTCAGTGTTAACACTTGGCTTGACCTTCTGACCGTTTGGCCTTTTTGACAGGTGGAAAGCGTAAAAAGCAGACACAGAGTGGCACGCTTGGCACGTGTGCAGGAGCGGCTCGCCCAAAAGAAGCAGCAGGCACCAAAAGCTCAGTCACATGACTCAGGTGAAGGCCAGGATCCTGCTCAGAGCTGGGCTGCCCCGTGGTGTGGCTCTGCCAGCCAAAAGAAGCAACCCAAAGAGAGTATGCAGGTTCTCACCTACCATCAGATCCCTCTGCTGACGCTGGACTGGAACAACGACAAAATCCAGCAGTGGGGGTCTGCTGATGTGGATGACATCTGGAGCGGGGGAGCTAAAATCGGCTTGTCGAAAACGTCAGAGCAAAGATGCAACGAAGCACGCTCTGTTGTCGATATGTGGGAGAGCTTTCATAACGGCGCGGATGATTCAGCTGATAAAGGATTGTCTGTGTGCGATGTGTGGCAGGCGTTTCTTAATGGGGCGAGTTGCACGGACCACTCCAACGTCCCGGAGTCAGAATGGCTGCAGACAGCAACCTCAATGTCTCCCTCCAAGGATGAAGAGCCCAAAACCCAATTTGCGTCAAGCAGTCGGGAGCATGGAATTCAGGTAGCGAAGGATCCACCCACCACCTTAAATCCGCACACCTCAGCTGCCTGTCAGGCGCTGTCACACTCTCACCAAACAGCGTCGTATTCAGCTGCCGTGAACACTGAAGACCACCACACGGCAGAGGCGTGTGTCAGCAGCCCCAGAGATGACAACACTGTGACACAAGAGGCGCCCCAAAGGTCACAGACAAACTGGGTAACAGATATGCCACAGGAATTTAGCCTCAAGGGGGCGACGCCTGTGTCCGAGGGATCTGTTGGCGCTTCGGCTGAGTGTCACGAGCATGTGACGCGGGAGCGAGGAAGAGAGGGAATAATAGGAGGAGCAGGAAGAGATGTGCCCCTCGCAGAACACACAGCTGACTTGGAAACAAGCTCAGGGGAGTCGATGACAACAGACTTGACAGAAACGCCAGAGTCTCAGAATGCCAACAGCGCTGATAGGATCTCACAGGGCGCAGGGCTGGATGGGAGTCTTTCTTCTCCAAGGGAAGGAGAGGTTACAGGTACTGCTGCGGATGACACGCTGGCATTTCCAGGGACAAAGGACAGGGAGAGGTTTGTCTTCCCAACATCCAGACAGACAGAGGAGAAAGCAATCATGAATAACTGCACGGCAAATAGAGTTTCCACAGAGGAGGAGGTATTTAGGCCACAGAAAACAGAAGGGTGTGAAATCTCCCAGAGGTATGCAGATGAAAAGCATCATGAGGAATCCAGGCTGAACCAAAACAGAGAAAATCTATTACAGCAGAATGAGGGAGATGAAAATGAAACGAGACCTGAGCAGTCGCACTCAGATGAACTCAATCTGAGCCTCAAGTGTGAGGGCGACATGGAGGAAATCCAAAGTAGAGGGGGAGAAATCAGATCGGGTGAAGAGAGGAAGGAGGAAGAGGGGGAAACAACTTATAGCTCAAACACAGACACAAAGACAAGAGAGGGGTCGTGTTATCAGGAAAATGTTGGGCTAGAATCTAAAACTGGTGATAACGCCTTCAGCCTGCATCAAAATGAAGAAGCAAGAAGTTTGAGTTATGATGAGATCATTAGTAAATCACAGGAAACATCACCATCAGCACGGAAAGACAAAGCAGACAGAATGATAGAAGTCCTGAGTGAAACACAAAGTGCTTACCCTCCAGAAATAAAATGGACCCAATCACAAGAGGATGTGAAGGGTCAGAAAGAGGACGGAGGAGAAGTTACAGCGAATGAGACTGTAGTGAAGAAAGACAATCCAGCAGAACTCCAACACCAACCTGAGTTATTAGAAATAATAGAGGAAGATATGAAGCACAGAGACAAAGATGAGAGGGGGAGTGTTAGGAGGCTGAAAATAGCAGTTCAGGGGGAGTTGATGGGTAATATGGAGAACCCTCAGGGGGAGAGGAAGAATTCACCAGCCGAAATGGAAGAAGAAGAAGAGTTGTCAGCAGACGTAGAGAGTTCTCCACGTGTTGAATGTAAAAATCCGTCAAAAGAAGATATGAAAGCAGAAGAAGCGCTTGAAGTGATAAAGTCGGGATTGGAAGGAATGATTGTGGAAAGATTTGGAGAAAGTCTCGTGAAGAGGATCTGGGAAGAGGTGTTCGATTGGAAAGAGGGAGGCCTTGATGGGTTGAGCGTCAACGAGACACATTTACAGGACATTACAGGAAATTGTCACCTCCTTTTTGAGAAAGACTTTAGTGACACTTTTGATTCAGGTGTATTTTCCCTGACAGAATCACCCAGTGATCTAAATTTAAGTGTCTGCCAAGACTTGGAACAAACCTTCAAGACTACAAGCAACGAATTCTCCTCAGAGGAAATGAACCAGTCACTCTCGATGGCAGAACAAACTTACCCTCAGACAGATTCCTCTTCAAGTGTTCATCTGAGTCAAGATCTCAATTTCATATTGGCTGCTCAGTTATCAACTGAACCATCCCAAAGCTTGGGAAACTTCCCTCAGCTGAAAGAAAGATCAGTCTCCTGCAAGGAGGACATTCGATCAATAGACGAGTGGGAGAAAGTGCAGAGTTCCTCCCCGGATAACACTAAACAGTCTGAGCGTTTCATGTGGTGGAGTATGTTATACATTCTCTATCACATCACAAGGCTCCTAGTCTGCATTGTCTTCATCGCTGGGTTCTTCTTTGTTGTCTTTCTGTATGATTTCCCAGCGTTCTTTGCGCTCTATGTGTTTTCATTGTGCTGTTGGTTCTCACAGTGGAAGAGACATGGTGTGACGACAAACAAGGGGATGGTGGGATAGGACGACGGATGGTGGGATTGGACCAGGAATGGTGGAATAGGACTAGGGATGGTGGAGTAGGACAAGGAATGGTGGGATAGGACAAGGGATGGTGGGATTGGACCAGGGATGGTGGGTGAGACAAGGAACAGGACAAGGGATGGTAGGATAGAACACGGGATAGGATGATGGATAGGACACGAAATGTGGGATAGCATGAGGGCTATATCAAACAATCAGCCAAAGGATGGTGGGATATAGGCCAAGGGACAGGATGTGGGGTAGGACGAAGGATAGTTGAGTCATGGAGGGATAGTTCAGGAGATGGGACTAAGAATAAGATGAGGGGTGGTGGGGACGACTGATGTGTGTAGCACGTACAATCACAGTTTAGTCCGTGGTGATAAATGTTTTCATATTGTACTGTATTTCAAACAGGTGAGCCATAGCGGGTGCAGTAACAATGTTACACTTGTGGCATGTGTGTTTGGTCGAGTGTTTTCATGTTTTGTTCTTTCTGTTCTGACAGAGTGATTCAGATGTGTTTTTTTTCTGGGCAACAAACCCCTTAAGACAGGCAATGCTAACTTGCAACCTCTTAACAATCTTTCGTTACACATAAAATTTCGGCAAATCAAAGACGAAGTTTGATTTTTAACTTGGGCTGAAGAAGGACGAGAAGTTAGCTTTTTAACACCCAAGTGTTTTTGTTTTGTTTTGTTTTTTTACTTTTAATTTCTCTCACAGATGTCTCCTTGCTGTCACAGTTTTCTCATATATTTGTGGCAGTTTTCCACCAAAGATTAGGAATAAATCCCAGATTGTTAAACCCACTTCCAAAAGGGTGATAAATGCCCTTGTTGAATTTTTTTTTTTTTTTTTGTCTGGTGTGTGAGTATTTGCTGTGTTTATGGGCCCAATATCACTTGAATTCAATGTACCAATAAAGGAACAAAGTAAAGCTGTAACACCTCTCTTTCTTTGCTTTTCTTTAATAAAAGAAAATCACAAGATGGAAGAAAAATAGTTCTACGCCTTCATTTTTCATTTGTTTGAAATATTGTTCAACTGAAATTTTTGTATCATTAAAATCAACAAACTATGGTAAAAAATATCTTAGGGTATCTAAGGGTTCATGAATGGATGCAAAAAGCATCTGTGGTATGTTTATTCTTCGGGGTAAGAATTCATCTTCATCTAACATATCATATGAGTTTATTTCAGAGACTTCAAAGCTTTTATAGTTCAACTATTATGAGGTTGTTTGTTTAAGTTGCTTGATGAATTGTACAAAATTGAACATTTGTTTAACCACTCTGTTACACATTTAATCTTTTAGATCGTGCCCTTGAGATTTTCCTTAATCAGCCTCATAGTTTTGTGTAAATAAACCCTAAAAGTCTATTATTGCTCTTGTTATTGAAGTAAACAGCTGACCATGAACCCTGATGAGTCATCGTGAGTTTAACTGGATTCCTTCACTCGTTGATTCACATCAAGTCTGATGCGTTTCTGATGAAGTTTTAGGACTTCATTCGTCAGGTAATGGGTTTGTTCAGGGTTCATCTGCTCTTACCGTCACAGGAGCCGGGGACATTTTTAATCCTCATCGGCATCATTCACACAGACTTTGTATTAACAGCCACATCCTCTGTCAGTGTTACTCATGAGATAACTCAGTGAACCTGAGAAGACTCTAGGATCAGTCAGCACTTCTGTGCTCCTGGATTTGGAGGCTTTGAAACCATAAAAGTCATTTTCAAGAAACACGAAGCGTTTAAAAAAAAAGGTCAGGTTGTTTCAGTGATATAATCTCTGAGCGTTTAGCACAGTTACATGTTGATTATTTGATGTATCAACCCTTTGAACCAAAGCAGTGCAGGTTTGAAATGAAAGGCACAGTTTCATCTTTCATCACCTTCTCAGTGAGAAGTCATTTCATGTTTCACTTTTTCTGCAAGAAAAGAAATTCAGTTAGTCACAAAGTCATACACTGTATCTGTTGTTCATCTGACTCATAAAAACACTCAATCAAGAAAAATATGGTGTTTATTACCAGCTTTTAGAAGATAGCAATGAAGATCCATTAACACTGCAAAAACTGAAATCTTAGCAAGTCTCAATGTTTATTTGCAATAAAAATTGTATTATTTTTTCTTGATTTGAGCCACATTTACAGACTAGGTCATAAAAATGTCATATATATTTTAAGTTTTTTTTTTTTTTAGACGAAAATGAGGTCTGAATTGCTCGTAACAAGTCAAAAATTTATGGAAAATCCACTTGTGAAGTTTCATGAAATTATAAAGTTGTCTTAACACAAGAAACTTTTTTTCTTATCCCATTAGCAGATTTTTTTTTACTTCTTACAAACAATTCAGACCTCATTTTTTTTTCTTTCAGAACTTGAAATAAAACACTTTTATGACCTGGTCAGGTGAATGTGGCTCAAATCAAGAAAAATAAGTATTTTTTTAACTACAAATAAGACATTAAGACTTGCTTAGATTTCAGTTTTTGCAGTGTATACATTTAGAGATAGAAAAAATACTTAATTATTTTCACTTACAGCAATTAGATGGCAGTCATGTTGAAGGTAAAGGAAACAGAAAGCGAAAAAAACATGTAATACACCTTATCACTTTTACCTTTATGTAATATTTTGTCATATTCACACAGAAGTTTCAGAGTATGTTATCTGTTCCTGCACAACAGCTCAGTTGGAGATACCTCCTGTGTGTCACCGTGCGCGATAAAGCGGCTGCTGTCACTTGATCCCGTCTGGAGTATGTTGACCTTTTCCAAAGCTGGCTCCGATCCAACGCTGGCACCTTTAACAATCTGTCCAAAAGCCAGTGTTGGCACAGCAGAGGGCTACTCTTCCCGGTGCACGTCTCAGACTAACCTGGCACACACACTGAGGAGTGTGTGCTGACAAAAAGTAGCTGTGACATGGAGCACGGAGTGAGTGAGTGAGTGAGAAACACGGGATGAATCCTGATCAGCTGAGGTCATTCAGGTGCAAGGCTGCTTGTTATATTGACTGAATCTCGTGCCAACATCGAGGGAATGGGATTATAAATTATTCAATGCTGCGCTAGATACAAGGATAGTGTTGCATTTACTAACCCAGACTATAGTGAGTGAGGCTGGATCAGTTAGCAGACTTAAATATCCTTAAATCATGCATTCAGCTAGAATGCATCCCTAATCTCTCTGCCTCTGGAAATTAGGTTCAAACTAGGCCACATGTGGACAGTAACATTTGTCAAATAGAGAAAACAGCATTAAATCATGAAAAACAAGGGCAAAGTAGCTTATAAACATTAACAATAAATGATTTGTTTGAATTCATTCTCTTGAGATATTCCAGGAACAAAGAAGACTTTGTTTCAGAATAAAATCTATTTGAAACTGGACTACACATGCAGAGTGACAGCAGAACAAGTACACTGACTCTCTGGATCACAGCCTGAACCTTGTGATAAAGTCTTGTCTAAAATAAGAGCCTCTCATCATATGATGCTCCCTACACTGGCTCTTGCACATCAAAGTGTGTGTACAAGATTCTGTGGGCTGTGAGATTAAGTGTGTATAAAATTACGCAGGGTCAGACTGGAAGAAGGATCTCCATCACTGTTATGTCAGGGATATCCCCAAGAGTGCATTCCTCACAGTAATCAGTATGTTAGTTTATGATACAAGTCATTAGAACTTTAAGAAGCTTAAGCGTTTTTTTTTTCCTAATGTCCTCTGATAGTATGGAGAATCAAAAGTGTCCATATTACTTTTTAAGAGGCCAGATCTGAATATGATATGAAAAGTAGTTGTCGTTATGCTACGGACATGAGTAGATCTGTAAAACAAAGAAAGCAAAATGTGAAATAAGTTTGTGCTATCCTCATAGATGGTCATAGAAGAAAGAGACCTCACATTAAAAAAAAGGAAAAACTTTTACAAAACATCATGTTGAAGTCTCTGAATCTGCTGTTACCATGTTGAAATGCTGTATTCAGTTTCAGTTTCAGTTCAACATTTAACAAAATTTGTAGCTTCTTATTCCACAAAATATACAACAAAAAAAGTTGTGTATCCTACATGTGACAGTGTAGCACATTTTCTTGATGAAAATGGTTTCTAGAAAATACCTGACATTTTTCTGTTACCCAGTTAGCATTCACATGTTGACTGACTGATTGATTGGCGATTTAAGTCCAGAATTTATACATCAGATACCATTTGTCCTCTCCATCCCACCAAAGTGAGGCTGGGTCATTGACAGTTAAGACTTTTGGATAGGTCATTTTTAAAATACTAAAAATAAGGATCTATATTTGGTCATAGTTCAAACATTTGGATTGTAATGTACGCATGCTTTTATGCAAAAAACCCCAGTAAAGAGATTTAAGTGTTTTTAAAGTTCATTTATAAGGACAGTCTTGAGAAAAAAGTCATTTGGGGCGACCGTTATTTGTCTCAAAATCAATATATTTTTTTTCACAGTACTGATAGTTCAACAAGTATCAGTAATATGATAAACAGTTAAAGGAGGACAGGCTTGTAGATTTGCAGATAAAACTTATTATTCGCAGTTTTGGGACAGTCACCCCACATGTTACCCAAGAGTGGTGAGTACATAAAAAGTTTATTTGTAAATATTATCAAAGACTTATTAACCTTCCAGGTGTTTCACTGGGTTCCACAGATGTGTCTGGTAGATGAAATATCCTGTCTTTGAGGTGGTTTCATAATTTCATATAATGAACTTACTCAAGCAACATTTGTTTGTATATTATGATGGAAATGCTTTATAATTTTGTCAGTGAATATAAAACATATTAGAAACAGAGCAATGGAAATAATTAACTTGATTTAAAGTGATTTTAAGTCGGTTTAGTTGGACAGAAAAAGTAGGCATCAGGTCATTGACCCAGCTACAGCATCTTCCTGCTTCATCTTGATGACACAACCCTGCCAAGTATTTTGCATATTTAACTTTGAAA
The DNA here is from genome assembly GCA_008086565.1 of Thalassoma bifasciatum. NCBI lineage: Eukaryota > Metazoa > Chordata > Actinopteri > Labriformes > Labridae > Thalassoma > Thalassoma bifasciatum. The sequence goes on from RPOG01000325.1 coordinate 366,424, forward strand.
ACCTGTAGATGGCTTAGTTGACAAGCAGGAAGTAATTTGCACTTTGTGTCCAACAGGACCATAATATCCCCAGAGTACAGCAAGATAAGTTTACAGACTGATGTCAGCCAGCAGCTTGTCATAACGTAGACCTGTTGTTTATGAAACTGAATCATAGCTGTTAACTTCTGTTCTTGGTACAGGAAGCCAGCATCTTCGATTGCAGGGGTGGCTTGATCTTTCAGAATACAACCTCGAAAATAGAATAACTAGAGGCTGGTGACCCTCTGCCATACCTTGTCTTGATTTTTACATATAAATATAAATATATATGTATATATGGAAATAGAAATAAGACAGACAGCTTTGCATTTTTATATTCAACTGGCTGAAATGAGCTTTTATACTTTATTTATGTTCACATTATATAAAACGTTCACTTCAAACAGAAAAGGGGTGTCTGAAACAAATGTTTGGGTTATGAAGCAGCTTTGTCTCCCTTGAGTGTCTTTGGGTATTTTGCAGTATCTCCAAGAGGCCCCATTTGGGATTTTTAGAATATAGTCACCCTACATAACAAACACATTGAACATTTGTGAACAGAAACAGCTCAAGGTGCAATGTCACATGTCTTCCAGCAGAGGGCAATGCTGCTCCACTCTACAAAGACCCTTCCACATGTTCAGTCTGATATCAACATCTCTCATTATGATTTAGATTCATCCCAAAATAATAACATAGTCATGTGATCACCTCCAGCAAACGTTTGACACACTCTATATCTGTAAAACCTGAACCTTAAGACAGTTTTACATAAAAGCCACCAAAAACACACAACAGTCAATGTTTACCCCCCATGGCTAAATGACTGTGCAGTGAAGTGCACTGCTGGGAACAAGAGGGTGCATGAGGACGCTGTGTGTGAGTGGATGAGAGCGCGAAATGAAGCGGGGCCTCTTGTGTTGTGCTTCCTGGGGGGAATAGAGGCACTCCACTGACAGATTGGAAACCTGACAGACTGCATCGTCCACACTCTGCCCCGGTCGAGGGAACCACTTTTATTCTCACATCTCTTTGTCTCAGCTGATCCTACTTCGCTTCGACCTCCACCCTCATCTGTGTTGTCTCCCACAGACCGTCCTCTCGCCTCGTTCATCCTCACAAACCTACATATGTGCCCTGCCCCCCCATTTAGCCCTCCTCTCTGACTCCGACATTCCCAGATGTCTGCTGGCTCTTGCATCACTGAGACAGCCGGGCTTTCTGCTGTTGTCACTTGGCATTTGGAAGCTGTGCGTGCGTGGGACACTGTCACCTCCCATTCAACACTAATTGCAGTATACTGACTGCTGGAGGATCCATCTGGAGGTTTAACAGCAGTATGAGTGGTACTCACATCCTGAGGTGTACCCCCAACAGGTTACAGGTTGCTTCTTAAAGTGTGCTAAACAAAGGCAGGTAGAAGTGATTGACAGCTGAAAAAACTCTTATTTATATTCTCTCAGCATAGTCATGCATCTGTATTTCAGTTACATTCCTAAACTTCTGGGTCTGCAACATAAAGTATTTTTAGAGAAGCACTGAGACACCTAACATTTGCATACCAGTGGATACCAACCACCACAGCTGCATACTACAACAACCTGATGGATGTGATATGACAGTGAATGGAGAGCATGAAATTAGCAAAAATCAGTGTTCTGTTGCAGTGTTTTTTCTGGTTCCAATCTGGTCTTAAATCACAAAAACAGCTCATGATGAAAGATTCATCACTAAAAAACAAGCATGGCCATAGAGAACAAATTGAACTAACATTAGCAGCAGCTCAGCTCTCAGCCCCTCACATGACTTTTACCAGTTTTACTCACAAAATCAGTCTATCAAGAGGAGGAGACCTTGACAGTTATTTATCTCACATTATAACTCATGCTGATTAATATGAAATAACCTAAAGATGAGCAGAGAGGTTGCAGAAAAGTTTTGTTTACATTAGTAAAAGCTCAACTTGGCGCTCCCTTTGAGCAGCTAATTAACTTCAAACCCAAAACCACAAGTTAAAATCAACATTTGAGAACGTGATACAAGCAGAGAAGCAATAGAGAACAAGTTGAACTAACATTAGCAGCAGCCCAGCTTGCAGGCCCTCAGAAGACTTTTACTGGTTTTAATGACCAAATCAGCAGCTGGGTTTACAGGGAGCCTTATATTCCAATTGAAATTCGTTTAGAAGCCCAAACTGAATAAAAACCCTTCATATAAACACTCCAATCTGAATAAACAGGCCAAAACCGAATGGAATTTCATCTCATTTGCACAGGCGTAGAATATTTCTTTTCCCTAACTGATCGACAAGGGAAGTTTCGTCATGTAAACGGTGAAATGGAATGGTATCAGGCTGCGTTTTGTCTACTTTTGTCTTGACGTAAATGCACAGTGATGTTCACTCCACATGAAAACATGGCGGCTCTCTCCTGTACGCCTCCTCTTCTTCAGTGCATCCAGTAGGTGCGCGTAACTAACAAGCTGTTGCTTGAATAAAAGTGTAAGAAAAATGTCAACGGCTGCGCAAAACAGACAATAGACCTCCATGTTTTTAAAGTCGTGATTGATCTGCGCGTGTCATGTGTCTGTAAAACATCTATTCTGTTTAAATGTTGTGGCACATGTTAACACCAGATTGGAATAGATCACGTCACATGTAAACAGTTGACGAGAGATCTTCAATTGGGATTATTTCAATCCGAATGAAAAAAGATTTTTCCATTGATTCTTAGTCAAGGTCAGTTTCTTATTAAGGCCACTGGAAAGACCAATAATAACATAAATCTTAACTCAAATTGGTAATGAAGCCATACACAAGTGAGTCTAACTTTATTATGACTCAGATAGACCTTATTGATGCAGAGATATACTCTATTTAATTTGGGTATGTCATTTTATTGAGCAGAGAGCCAGAAAAGAGATCAGATTAAAGTGTCAATGAGATGTCAACCAAACAAACCACCGATTAAAGATGGGATAACTCCATGATAAGTGACACCAATATAAAGTATGATGGATCTTAACCTGATAGAATGGAGAGAATCAACGTACATGTGCACAATATCAAAATAATGTGTTGAAGATAATTCCACCATTATATATCACTGTTATTTACACTATAAAGTTACTTTTATGTTTCTGTGGTTGGTTTGCGTAAATTTTGGCTGTCAAAATATTAAAGAAATGTTGATTTATGGGTGAAAGTGCTTCATTGACTCAAACTCTGTCTGGATCACATTCTCATTCCCCTATTATTAAGTATCTGCCGCTCTTAATTGGCAGTTAGTTGTGGCAGCCGTCATATCTCCATGGTGGCAGCACAGCAAGTCTTTTCAGGCCACATTTATTTTACTTTCAGTCGAGATAGTCATCGAGTGAGACAGCAAACTGCTTTTGTCTTTTCTAGTCAGTCTGAGTGTTTTTACCATGAAACACATACGTCATGTTTCATCTTCAGAGACCTTGTTCTTAAATGTACCATCAAACCTTAGACTGCTCTCTAAAAATGCTTCTTCTTCTTCTTACAGCAAATACAAATTTTCAGCATTACTAAGAGATGACAGAGCTGTTTGTCATCTTCAGTGCTGTCGACCGGGTTTGTTTCACCACAACGAGGAGGTGTGAGAAAGGAATGAGGAGGAAGACGAGGAGGAGGAGGAGGAGGAGGAGGAGGAGGGGCTGTGAAGCTGAGGCAGAATAGAGAGAAGAGAGTGAAGTTAAAGAGTTCATGGTAAAAGCCTTCAGTAGTCAGTCTCATATTAATCTACGGGAGGAGGGGAATAACTAACCCTGAACCTTATGTGTAGCAAAGTTAGAAAGTGCACCACACTTAAAAGAGCGAATAGATGATGAAGAGTATACGAAGAGCTGCGCATGTCCTCCAAACAAACCTGGATGACTGCAGTGGATGGCGAGTGCTCTGGGTTAACTGTTTTCTATTATTTTCAGCCTTAATCATCTCACCCTGAAAAGAAAAACAGCACAGGAGCTTGATGAAGTGGCTTTAAAGATGGATTTTTTTTTCACTGCTGAGTGAATCATGAAGAGCTATTTTATGCTCTGTCCTGAAATCAGGCAGCTAACACAAAGAGACACGCCGTTACCCCAAAAAGCCCCTTAGGGAATCTTCCCTGAACCTTGGAGAAAAACAGGGATGTCAGACAGATCCCTGCACACTTTAAGAAAGAAAACCTGATACTGACAAATTATTTTCAGGTAATAACTCCATGGTTAATAACACAACTTAATAGTTCTTCTCTGATAATAAAAACATCACCTGGTGTCGCCTCATGTACGAGCTTTACTCGTTGACACAGCAGGAGGTAATTTGATTACCATCCACAACCATTTGCTGCTTGTCATTCCTCCATTCTCTACTTGAAGAATTTCCTGTCTCGCTTCAGCTGTCCTATCTAATAAAATGTAAACAAATCCCCCTAAAATAAAATGTAATTTTAAACTCCTGAAGCATATCTATTCCCATCACACTCAATTTTCCCTTTATTGAAAACAACACAAAGAAAACAATTCATTGTGTGGGTTCAGACTGAAAGTGCGAGGCCGTGTATAGACCCTGACCCTTTTCTTTTGTGTAATAATAAATAAAACATCTATGTTTATAATGGCCAATGCCAAGTCTTTGTACTTCAGTTTTAAGTCTTTTTAAGTCTTTTGTTGGCATTCAAGCACAAGTGCGAGTACACAATTAATGTTTGGTTAGTCTCATCGATTTGAAAGCATTTTTGCACAGGGTTAGGGTTAGAAAACTGTAACACAAAACTCCAGAAAAAAACTTTCTCAAGACAGGGAGGCACTGGAGAACTCAGAGACAAGCAGACATGACACTGATCTGTCAACCAACTCAACTCAACACAGACTAAAATAGACAGGGGAGTAATCAAACACAGGTGTGACACAAGACACAGGTGAAACACATGAAGGCAATCACAGAGGGAGGAAACATGAGGGCAACATAAGAAGAATAAGATTAATGCAGGAAACCTGAATGACGCGAACACATGAAAAATCACACAATATACACTAATGAGCATGACAACAGGTAAACTAAACACAAGAAAGTCATATGACCAACACAGGAACTACAAGAAAACCTAAGCTATGAAACAAATAAAACACAACCCAGGGACTGAATCATCACATAAACATTGTGTACATTGTGTACACTGTACATACGTCTGTACACTCAGTTTTTTAGGAAAAAAATGACCATTGACCATTTGCTTCAGTTCTTGATTATTTTACAAACCAAAGCAGGTACAGTGGGTGTCTGGAAACAGCTGGGAGAGGTCATTTGATTTGTGTAAAGGTGGCAGCCACTCTTCTTTCAAGCATTACCTCTTGGACTCATCTTTGACATGGATCATCAAGAAAGGCAGACACACAATTTTCAGATTCATATACACTGTCTGGCCATTGAGGAGGAAAAATACATTGATAGAATAACCTGGTCATTCAGTATTATATATATATGTACCTGGCTGGGTCACCTGGGAGAAGGTGTGTGATGCTGGCAGACCCGAAACGCCCAATGATCTCAGGCACATCACTGAGGATGTGTCCCAGAGCATCCTAGGATGTATTTTTCAAACAAATATATATATACATATAGGCTTGTACAGTAGGCACCAAGCATGATGGATGCATCACTTCACCTGCCTCTCTTCTTACCCTGATGCGCCCATCACTCTGGAACAGGGTAAATCTGGACTCATCAGACCACATGACCTTCTTCCATTCCTCCAGAGTCCAATCTTTATGCTCTTTGCCAAATTGAAGCCCTTTTTTCTGGTTAGCCTTACTAATTAGTGGTTTCCTTAAGGCTACACAGCTGTTCAATCCTAATCCCTTGAGTCATATTTGCATTGTGCGTGTGGAAATGCTTTTACTTTCACTATCAAACATACTCCTGAGTTCTACTGTTGTTTTCTTTGGTTTGATTTGGCCGAGCATTTAAGTGATCACTGTTCATGATCAGTCAAGATGTTTTTTTCTGACCAGATATCTTCTGCTTAGTGGACACTATTTTTTGGCCAGAGAAATCCATTGTTATTATTATTATTATTATTATTATTATTATTATTATTATTATTATTATTAATATTATTATTATTATTATTATTATTATTATTATTGTTATTATTATTATTATTATTATTATTATTATTATTATTTTTATTATTATGTAGAAGTAATAGTAGTAGCAACAGTGATATCTGTATTGGTATCATTACAAGAGATGGAGGGTTGACAATTTAATAAATGACCAACAAAATCCGACAACACAAAATTTGACAAAAAACCAGGAGAGTTTCTGACTTTAATCATGAAGAAATGAGGCACAGCAGGTGGGAACAATGAGGAATTGGGATCACAATCACTGGGGCAGGAAGAGAAGTGTGCTGAATTGAGAAGAGAGACAAAATAAAAGCAGACGTGAAAAACATGAAGAACTAGACTGAAGAACAAAGTGCAAACTAAAAATAACCAATGAAACATAACAGCCTTTGACTAAAAACATTAGAGAGTAGAGAGGTACCATTTGATTTTGTTGTATTTCAGAGGCTTTCAGTGATATTGATGTGTTGATTAACATTAATGAGATCACCAGTTCAAGCACAACAAACACAAAACAGTTCCTGTAAGTAATGCAATCATTTCTGTTTCTGTACATTTGTTAAATCAGGCATCCCAGTTCTAAGCTGACACTTTATAAATTACTCAGAGTTTGTTTCATTCACTGCAAGTAGATTAAACTAAATCTGAGTCCAAACTGTGTATCTCCGATGAAAAGGCCAGTTGTCACCTGATGACTTGTGAAGATGTTAGCTAAAATGAAACAGGGAAGAAAACCTACTCCACATGAGTTTATCTCCCTTAAAAGCTTGCTGTTATCTATAGCTTCAGAAAGAGAACAAAAACATCTTAAAGTCTCTTAAAGGCGATGGAAGCGAGGGGTCAGGACGAGCTTTAGCAGTGACCAGTCGGGCCCTGAGTGTGACAGTCAGAAGACAAGCAGCCGACCTCTCTGAAAGCCCTCAGTAAATCTGTCTGCATGCCATTTAGAGCGCTGGCCTGACCCAAATGTCAGAGCAACATTTGACAGCACCAAATAACTCTCCTTCACTCTCGCTCTCTCACTCCTCCTCTGGATTACTTCTCATTCGCTCTGCAGTGTCGCCCTTACAAAAGGGTTAAATCAAGACACAGCTGTGCCACAGACAAGTAAAGGTTTCGGAAGTCCGAGGGAATTCTGGTGACTTTTACCCTTAACCTACCCCTACCCGAATGTTTCGATGGGTGACTCGAAAAGAGTTAACTTATCTGCAGTTTCTTTGATTATATTTGCCTCGGCTTTCTGCTAGTCTTCTACAAGTCTTCACTTTCAAAAAGAGACTGGTCGACTTCTACTTGTGTGAAAGATCATATGACCAGAGAATCTTCTTCTTCTCTAATCAGTCTAAACAAAGATTCATCACACTAATAATGAAGTCAGCTTAGATTTGGTTACCAGTGAGGGGGAAAGTCAGGATAAATTCATAACTTCATGTGATCAGCCAGTTATAAGACATTTGTGTTGACTTTTTGGAATAAACAACAGAGCGGTGGCCTCTCTGACTCCGACCTTTGACAACTTGATCCTGCAACACCAGAGCCAAAACACAGGGGCGTAGGAGTTACAGTATGCTAGAGGAGTGGGAGTGGTTTTTGCATACATGCCAATGCAAACCAGTCCTGTTGTTTTGCCACATGGAGCAAATGTAACCACATAGAAATCACAGTTTCTTAGGTCACCTACAGAGACAATGCATGTAACACATATTTTCAGAGTTGCTCAGCAGGATGATGACCAGAGTGTTAAAACCAGCTGTGAGGAGTTTTAGGAAAGCTAGCCTTAGCCTTACAGATAAAGACTCTGGTTACCTACTGTTGTGATGAATCAAGGCATGTGTTAGTATCAGTTATTGTTTGTTTCGGAGAAATGAATAGTGATCAGATCCTTTTAACTCTGCTTTTCTTTGTTCAAGACAACTTTTTACCTGATACAATGCAATGGGGTAGTATATTTTTTTTAACAGTTTCGTTTTGCTGTCGTTTGAAACATGACAACAACTGTTGAAACACAAGACTTTAATAGGCTTCAACATAACCAAGAGGGAACATTCTCTAAATGTTAAATGTTTGTTTCTGGTGAAGACCTACCAGTGCTCATCTACCACATAGAGCAAACATAACCTGGCTCTTCATTTTATTGATAGACTCTCAGGTTTGAATAGATCACTGCAGAATAACCGCTGCATGTGAGTTAGAATGAATATTATAAGAGACAGCTTAATCCTGTTTTAGCCTTTGGCCTGTGCTCTATCACTCTCCTCTTTAACTTTCTTTTGTTTTGTTTCTGTCAGGCAATCTAGCGCCTGTTTCCACCATTATTATGGAATCAATCACAGAACTTGTTTTCAGCAGAGGAAAACACAGACCTCTCATCTCACTGCTAAACTTTGTAAGGCAGCATAGCGTTGTAATAGACTCCTGCAGAAAGTCAATTTGGTCCTGCTCAAAGTGACCAGGAAGCTTAGATTTAGCATTTAGAAATAACCTATTTTAAAGCTGACAATCCCATTTTCAGTTGTAGACTATACTCAGTAATATATGTAGAGATGAAACTTTTTCAAAATCACTGAGAAAGTCCTCGCACTCCTTTGAAGCAAGAAAGATGTGATTTTCAGTTTCTGATGTAAGGATTCTTCCACTTCTGATGCGTTTCCTTGGGCCTTTTGTGATGACGTAAGGCATTTTGAGTGGCTTCATCGATAAAATATGATATAAGAAAATTCTTGCCTTTACAAAGACAGCTCTGTGACTGTAGCTTAGAAAATATGTTAGAGATATCTTGGGAAATAATCATTTATGTCCTCCTTTCAGCTCTACAAAACCTAGGAGCGTTATGAAAGGCAATCTGTGTTGGCACCGTTTTTTCAATTCCAGTGTTAAATTCTGCACCGGTGCTTCAAGGACATTTTTTGTAGGTTGCTGAAGCGGTGAGAAGAGTTTTATAGAGAAAAAAATATATATACATTTTTCTTTTTGAAGCGTATTTAAAACCATTTTTTCCCGCATCAGAGGTTTATACATAAGGAAAAATCTGATGGTGAAATGTCTCGTTGTATTCAGCTTGTTTAGAAATGGAAGATTGTTGTGACAGTGTTTGTTGTATAATACATTTGTCCTTTATAAGAGGAGTAAGAGAGATGTATACACATATAAGCCTCTGATTTCACTGCCTGCTCTTTACAGAAGGATGGGATTCTGAGGCTGAGAGCTTTGGACAGAAGGAGCAGATTTTTGGGTGAATCATTCCTGAGCATAGAGCCAAGGTAAAACTGTGTCATGTTCCGTGCCTGTGTGAATGCCTTTCCTGCATCCGTGTGTGTACATTTGTGCAGCCTGGCTTCACGTGTTTGTGCACTCAAAACAAAGCATCCGATTGGTCCGACCTCAGGGTATGAAGCATCAGTATGTTTGTTTCTTACATGCGTGTAATATACGGCTGCGTGTGGGCAGGTAGGATCACACAAAAGGAAGCACCATATTGAGAAACAACATATTGTTGGCAGGCATGAACGGGTGTCATCACAAGCCTTTCCTCTCTTGCTCCATCAGCTCCTCTTTTTGAGGAAAAGGTCATACATTCTCTCTCTCTTTGATTCTACTTCAGTATTTTTTTCTTCCTTTCAAATTGTGTTTTTCTTCCTTTCTGCCAGCTTTATTCGTTACCTGATTTAACCCTTCAGTTTGAGCCTGCAGGAGTCTTCACGGGCTATTTTAGTAGGACTGAATCACACCACGGTTTCCATGTAACAAGAACTCATAACAAATTTCACATACTTTAAAGGTATTACAGTAGATTCTGTAACCTGCTGGTAAATGAAAGAGTTGTGTCCACTGATGTTTCAGCCTATTCAGGTGGATCTAAAACCACAGTGGTGCTTTCAAATGCTCAATTTTCCTTCATTGAATGGTCGTATTTGGTGCTCTCCTTTTCACTTCTGTAACACCAATCAGTTCTTTGATGCTCTCGCTTGAAGCCATTACTCATTTCCCTCTCTGTGTCCCCACTTCACCTCCCTGTGCTCCCTTCTCTACTCAAATATAGAACTCGCACACACACACACACATACACACACATGCACGCACGCACGCACACACACTGGCGACACCATTGAAGAGAGAAAGAGACAGATGGAATAGAATACCCAGGGTAGGGATGGGGAAAGAGGATTGTGACAGAAAGATGCAAAGAATTTATGAGGAGCAGCAGACCATGTGGAAACATGCATGAATGAAAGGATCACTGGGAGACAAAATTGAGGGCAAAAAGATGTATGGTAGCTGTGGAGTGTTTTCTGGTTGGATGGCATCAAAGAGGAACTCTAAAGGGTGGAAATAAAAGGAGGATGAGACTGATATGTGTACATTGCAGCTGTGTATGAGGTGACCCTGAATTAGATGGATTTTTATGGCTCTGCTGCCATAAATCCTCACTGTTAGGATGTTTTTATTGGTCTTTCTGTCTGTCTTTTAATATGTCTGGTGTCTGTTACCTGATGTGAATCTGTATTGAGGTCTTTGGTTCTTTCAGGATTTACTCTTTATAGGTTACTATCAAATTAGCAATGCTAGTTATGCAAGTTAAATGAATATTGGAGGCTGAGCTGGTACTACTCTGTTTTTGTGTGTGTTTTTTTTTTGTAGTCTATGATTCACAGAAGGATTGTGCAGCTTTTGGATTTGCAAAACATGTGCAAATGAGCCAGTAAGACATTGTTTAATTCACAAAGCATGTGCAATGAATCAACCCTCTGAATAGTAAGCAGTTTCTGGTTATTTCTTGCTTCTGTCACATTTTTTAATCACCAGGGTCTTATTTTTTTTTATTCTTTTAATTTTTATTCTCCTCAAAGTAGTGGTCTGTTACTGCAAAATTTGGTATTGATCCAATACCAGGTAAAAACAAGGCCAGTATTGCAGATATTGATACTGACGTTAGTGTTTCTATTCATTGATGAAAGTAAATAACTAATTTGTCAATCAGAAAATAACTATCTGGATTAACTATCATGGAGACATAGGAAATATTTAGGAAACCAGCAATGTACTGATAATTTAGGGCACTGGTGGCAACCAACTTACACTGGGTGGTCCAATGAATTTGTTTAACTCTATATGTTCAACATTTTTGTCTTTATGTAGTTACATATTTTCAGTTCCAGCAAATTAATTCATAGTAAGACGTTTGTAGAAGTTTGTGGTGTTGCCATAGGACCTTGTTTGTTTTCTGAAAACCTTCCAGCTAGCATTGTGTGGTATCCAGCTGTAAAAAAAACGACACCAAACAAAGCTCCTCACTGCCATCATGGAGCAGGCAGTGCATGTCCGAGTGCCGTGACTGAGCATAAACACTCACAGCAGAGCATGGAGGGNCTTTAGCAGTGACCAGTCGGGCCCTGAGTGTGACAGTCAGAAGACAAGCAGCCGACCTCTCTGAAAGCCCTCAGTAAATCTGTCTGCATGCCATTTAGAGCGCTGGCCTGACCCAAATGTCAGAGCAACATTTGACAGCACCAAATAACTCTCCTTCACTCTCGCTCTCTCACTCCTCCTCTGGATTACTTCTCATTCGCTCTGCAGTGTCGCCCTTACAAAAGGGTTAAATCAAGACACAGCTCACGGTGTCTGTTCATTTCCAAAGCCTTCAGGCTCCCTTAAGACCACTGAAAATGGGAATTGGATGGGGATGGGCTTACAAAGCTACCCACTGAGCTTTTCTCAATTGAATAGACGTCAAAGAAACTAATATAAACGGAGCCGAAAGACGATCAGAAGATGTTCAGAAGTGAAAGTTTTTCTCTGACCAGCTGAAGATGCTGTGTGAAAGATCATATGACCAGAGAATCTTCTTCTTCTCTAATCAGTCTAAACAAAGATTCATCACACTAATAATGAAGTCAGCTTAGATTTGGTTACCAGTGAGGGGGAAAGTCAGGATAAGTTCATAAATTCATGTGATCAGCCAGTTATAAGACCTTTGTGTTGACTTTTTGGAATAAACAACAGAGCGGTGGCCTCTCTGACTCCGACCTTTGACAACTTGATCCTGCAACACCAGAGCCAAAACACAGGGGTGTAGGAGTTACAGTATGCTTGAGGAGTGGGAGTGGTTTTTGCATACATGCCCATGCAAACCAGGCCTGTTGTTTTGCCACATGGAGCAAATGTAACCGGCCTCATAGAAATCACAGTTTCTTAGGTCACCTACAGAGACAATGCATGTAACACATATTTTCAGAGTTGCTCAGCTGGATGATGACCAGAGTGTTAAAACCAGCTGTGAGGAGTTTTAGGAAAGCCAGCCTTAGCCTTACAGATAAAGACTCTGGTTACCTACTGTTGTGATGAATCAAGGCATGTGTTAGTATCAGCTATTGTTTGTTTCGGAGAAATGAATAGTGATCAGATCCTTTTAACTCTGCTTTTCTTTGTTCAAGACAACTTTTTACCTGATACAATGCAATGGGGTAGTATATTTTTTTAACAGTATCGTTATGCTGTTGTTTGAAACATGACAACAACTATTGAAACATAAGGCTTTAATAGGCTTAAACATAACCAAGAGGGAACATTCTCTAAATGTTAAATGTTTGTTTCTGGTGAGGACCTACCAGTGCTCATCTACCACATAGAGCAAACATAACCTGGCTCTTCATTTTATTGATAGACTCTCAGGTTTGAATAGATCACTGCAGAATAACTGCTGCATGTGAGTTGGAATGAATATTATAAGAAACAGCTTAACCCTGTTTTAGCCTTTGGCCTGTGCTCTATCACTCTCCTCTTTAACTTTCTTCTGTTTTGTTTCTGTCAGGCAATCTAGCGCCTGTTTCCACCATTATTATGGAATAAATCACAGAACTTGTTTCCAGCAGAGGAAAACACAGACCTCTCATCTCACTGCTAAACTTTGTAAGGCAGCATGGCGTTGTAATAGACTCCTGCAGAAAGTCAATTTGGTCCTGCTCAAAGTGACCAGGAAGCTTAGATTTAGCATTTAGAAATAAACTATTTTAAAGCTGACAATCCCATTTTCAGTTGTAGACTATACTCAGTAATATATGTAGAGATGAAACTTTTTCAAAATCACTGAGAAAGTCCTCACACTCCTTTGAAGCAAGAAAGATGTGATTTTCAGTTTCTGATGTAAGGATTCTTCCACTTCTGATGCGTTTCCTTGGGCCTTTTGTGATGCATTGGGCATTTTGAGTGGCTTCATCGATAAAATATGATATAAGAAAATCCTTGCCTTTACAAAGACAGCTCTGTGACTGTAGCTTAGAAAATATGTTAGAGATATCTTGGGAAATAATCATTTATGTCCTCCTTTCAGCTCTACAAAACCTAGGAGCGTTATGAAAGGCAATCTGTGTTGGAACCGTTTTTTCAATTCCAGTGTTAAATTCTGCACCGGTGCTTCAAGGACATTTTTTGTAGGTTGCTGAAGCGGTGAGAAGAGTTTTATAGAGAAAAAAATATATATACATTTTTCTTTTTGAAGAGTATTTAAAACCGTTTTTTCCACATCAGAGGTTTATACATAAGGAAAAATCTGATGGTGAAATGTCACGTTGTATTCAGCTTGTTTAGAAATGGAAGATTGTTGTGACAGTGTTTGTTGTATAATACATTTGTCCTTTATAAGAGGAGTTAGAGAGATGTATACACATATAAGCCTCTGATTTCACTGCCTGCTCTTTACAGAAGAATGGGATTCTGAGGCTGAGAGCTTTGGACAGAAGGAGCAGATTTTTGGGTGAATCATTCCTGAGCATAGAGCCAAGGTAAAACTGTGTCATGTTCCGTGCCTGTGTGAATGCCTTTCCTGCATCCGTGTGTGTACATTTGTGCAGCCTGGCTTCACGTGTTTGTGCACTCAAAACAAAGCATCCGATTGGTCCGACCTCAGGGTATGAAGCATCAGTATGTTTGTTTCTTACATGCGTGTAATATACGGCTGCGTGTGGGCAGGTAGGATCACACAAAAGGAAGCACCATATTGAGAAACAACATATTGTTGGCAGGCATGAACGGGTGTCATCACAAGCCTTTCCTCTCTTGCTCCATCAGCTTCTCTTTTTGAGGAAAAGGTCATACATTCTCTCTCTCTTTGATTCTACTTCAGTCTTTTTTTCTTCCTTTCAAATTGTGTTTTTCTTCCTTTCTGCCAGCTTTATTCGTTACCTGATTTAACCCTTCAGTTTGAGCCTGCAGGAGTCTTCACGGGCTATTTTAGTAGGACTGAATCACACCACGGTTTCCACGTAACAAGAACTCATAACAAATTTCACATACTTTAAAGGTATTACAGTAGATTCTGTAACCTACTGGTAAATGAAAGAGTTGTGTCCACTGATGTTTCAGCCTATTCAGGTGGATCTAAAACCACAGTGGTGCTTTCAAATGCTCAATTTTCCTTCATTGAATGGTCGTATTTGGTGCTCTCCTTTTCACTTCTGTAACACCAATCAGTTCTTTGATGCTCTCGCTTGAAGCCATTACTCATTTCCCTCTCTGTGTCCCCACTTCACCTCCCTGTGCTCCCTTCTCTACTCAAATATAGAACTCGCACACACACACACACACATACACACACATGCACGCACGCACGCACACACACACTGGCGACACCATTGAAGAGAGAAAGAGACAGATGGAATAGAATACCCAGGGTAGGGATGGGGAAAGAGGATTGTGACAGAAAGATGCAAAGAATTTATGAGGAGCAGCAGACCATGTGGAAACATGCATGAATGAAAGGATCACTGGGAGACAAAATTGAGGGCAAAAAGATGTATGGTAGCTGTGGAGTGTTTTCTGGTTGGATGGCATCAAAGAGGAACTCTAAAGGGTGGAAATAAAAGGAGGATGAGACTGATATGTGTACATTGCAGCTGTGTATGAGGTGACCCTGAATTAGATGGATTTTTATGGCTCTGCTGCCATAAATCCTCACTGTTAGGATGTTTTTATTGGTCTTTCTGTGTCTGTCTTTTAATATGTCTGGTGTCTGTTACCTGATGTGAATCTGTATTAAGGTCTTTGGTTCTTTCAGGATTTACTCTTTATAGGTTACTATCAAATTAGCAATGCTAGTTATGCAAGTTAAATGAATATTGGAGGCTGAGCTGGTACTACTCTGTTTTTGTGTGTGTTTTTTTTTTTGTAGTCTATGATTCACAGAAGGATTGTGCAGCTTTTGGATTTGCAAAACATGTGCAAATGAGCCAGTAAGACATTGTTTAATTCACAAAGCATGTGCAATGAATCAACCCTCTGAATAGTAAGCAGTTTCTGGTTATTTCTTGCTTCTGTCACATTTTTTAATCACCAGGGTCTTATTTTTTTTTTTTATTCTTTTAATTTTTATTCTCCTCAAAGTAGTGGTCTGTTACTGCAAAATTTGGTATTGATCCAATACCAGGTAAAAACAAGGCCAGTATTGCAGATATTGAAACTGACGTTAGTGTTTCTATTCATTGATGAAAGTAAATAACTAATTTGTCAATCAGAAAATAACTATCTGGATTAACTATCATGGAGACATAGGAAATATTTAGGAAACCAGCAATGTACTGATAATTTAGGGCACTGGTGGCAACTAACTTACACTGGGTGGTCCAATGAATTTGTTTAACTCTATATGTTCAACATTTATGTCTTTATGTAGTTACATATTTTCAGTTCCAGTAAATTAATTCATAGTAAGACGTTTGTAGAAGTTTGTGGTGTTGTCATAGGACCTTGTTTGTTTTCTGAAAACCTTCCAGCTAGCATCGTTTGGTGTCCAGCTGTAAAAAAAGACACCAAACAAAGCTCCTCACTGCCATCATGGAGCAGGCAGTGCATGTCAGAGTGCCGTGACTGAGCATAAACACTCACAGCAGAGCATGGAGGGGGGGATCAATATCATTACTAATGCCAGTATAGATATATTAATATTGTAGATCGATCCAAAAATAAATAAATAGATAAAAAATATATTGGTGTATAAAACTAGTTTCCAGGTTCCCTCAATCCTAAGGAACATAGGAACAAAGGGTTTGCAAATGCCAGTCACTGAGAGATGTACAAACACGTGTTTTTTGTCCTTGCCAGCATGTTTGGGTTAAATGCTTTAGAAACTGCTCTGCAAAGCAAACAGCTTCTCTGTACATCAGACTTTTTCTTTTCCATGATCCCCATTACAAAAAACTGCTAACTCGCTAAGACTGGTACTAACAGCCTGCACAGTTAGACTGGGATATTCACCATCTGCAGAGAGCTGGTGCGAACCAAAGACTATGTACCATATTGACCTGAATATAGGACGACCCCCTCCTTTAAAGATCAATCTTCGGAAAAATACTCTGATAAACAAAATTTTATTGTCTATAACCCCATATTTTTTTTGGCTGCCTGACATGATGCAGTTTTCTAGCAGCTATTAGCGCACTGTGCCTAAAGTGGAACTGGCCCATAACTTTATGAGAAGTCTTGAAGTGAAACAATGGTGGCTGCTATACCAGAAATGTTGGCCCAACCAAAAATCTGTTGGTCAACCTAACTTTATCTATCAAACCTACAACATGCTTACATGAGTCCCATCAGCAACTTAGAAGTTCCTGTTATCTTCAACTATCTCTAGATTTTAGAGTGTATTAGCTAATGTCAGCATGCTTAGCTGTAGCAGTGATATTATTTGCTCAACATTTGCACGTTTGCATTGAATGAAAACATCACAAAATAGTGTCATGGAAACTTTTTCTGTAGACTCAAGCAGAACAAAGTGAAAGTAAGTTGCCTCAAAGACACATTTCAGCCCCCATGTTGCACAAATGTGGAGATGTTGGCCTCATTTCTCTGCTTTGGTTTCTACCACAGTTGGTTTCCATCTTATTCTTCTCTTGCTGTGTTTCCCCTGATCATAAAACACACACACACACACACACACATGCTGACCCGAACACATACCCACACACCCCTTGTTGTAGGCCCTGTCTGAGCCCTGAGTCCCCTGGGTCTGATTAATGCTCTCTCTACAGGACTCCCAATGGGAGATCACTCACACAGCACACACTGCTGGTGTGTATGTGTGTGTGTGTGCTGCTCTGCTGTATACACTCACATTCTGTCACATAGAGAGTGTATGGCATGAGAGCTGCTAATAATGCATTTGCCTCCAGAGCTTACAAGGCGATAGGAGAGGGCACTGTCTGTATAATTTGTTACCCCATCAGTGTGTGCATGTGTGTTTGTGTGTGTGTGTGTAAGAGAGAGACAGCAGCACACTCTCAAAGGACATAAAAAATAATATGGTGTCCTATAATAGACCAATAGATGGTCCAGTTACTGTTTTTCTCAGAATAATGTTCCCCGAAAAGCAATCTCTCTGCTGCTTCATTCAGAGTTCATCGCGGTCCACTGGATGTTTAGAAGTCGGTGTTTCATTTGAGAAAATTGCACACGGGCACTCAAGATAAAAGGCACACTCAGCTGTGAGCTGCAGTTCAGACAGAAACCCAAACTTCATCTTTCTGTTCACTTCTTAAAGTCATCTGAAAAATCACTGAGCCTTCCTTTCACATCATGATGTCTAATTATCTCACCAAGAACAATCTCAGTTTGAGAGAAATAGCCTTGGAGTCAGGTTAATGAAATAGATGAAGGAGAGAAAATACTGATGGGGTATTCAGAATAAATTCTCATTACGTGTCAGGGAGGTGAAACATGAACTTTACCTTTATAACGGCTGGAGAAATACTCAGTGCTGCACCAAGAGTTAGGATTTTTGGGATAATAAGTGGGGAAATACTGCAGCATACAAATAGATGCTACATTAATGAAAATGTTTCATCAAATGAATGTTATTGGTCCGACTGGGAGACAGAGCTGCTAAAACTGCAACCAAGCAGAAAAATGAGCTCACAAAGGGAAACAAGACATTACAACCGTGATGCATGTACATTTACAGGGGATTAATAACTGTAGATATGCCATTTTTTTAAAAAGAGGGCATCAAAAATTAAAAATTCATCAATTTACAACAGATTTCACCTACATTAGATCTGACATCAGTGATGTTAGAGCGCACTCACGCTGGCCATTCAAACAAGTGGTGGGTGGATCGATCTAAAATATCGATATATCTGTACCAATGTTGGTATCAGTATTGATTACTACTTAAATGATGAGATTGATACTTAAAATTATCAGTAAATTGCTGACTCCCTTAATATTATTATGTTTCTTTAATATTTAATGGACAAGTATGTGCAAGCTATTTTGATCAAAATGATATATTCAATGCTGGAATATAATCACTTGACATCCATGAACATTAAAATGTACTGTTTTACAGCAAGCACAAAGTTATTTTTATTTTATTAATTTTTTTTCTGGTTGAAAATCAGTGGTTTACTTTCCTTCATGAACAGAAGCATTATGGTTAAAATGCACTGCATCCACTGCGCCCTGGCACAAAATGAAATAGGATTCATAAAGTCACTGTGTCAACTCACATTGAATCTGTTCAGTTGCGGTCCAGCTGTGTGCCATCACCGGCAAGACGCATCTGCCGGACGACGCAGCTGTGATGCATAAATTCAGTGTAGGGAACATCGAGCAGGACAGAAAGTAGTGCCTGGAAACCATCGAAAAATAGCCTGTGACTTTAAGGATAAAGCAAACTGTGTCAGAATTGGATTGTTGACAATAAATGGACACGGAGTCAGCAGGTTTAAAACCAACATGAATGAAGAGAGACTCATCTATGGAGTGGGGAGCATGGGAATTTCTTAATCTCGCGACACTAGCTGTCTGTCAGCCCTGTGATAGCTGATCTGGTGGAAGTCCGGTGTAACAAAGCATGTGTGCAGAAGCAGAGTCACCAGATGTAGATTATTTCACCACCTTTCACACTCCTGATCTTTGTTTCTATGACAGTAACAAAGCATTACATCTCTCTGTTGAGCTGGCAGCAGTTTTGACCCATTAGAGTGGGTCAGGCGTCAGATCTGTAAAGAGAGGAAATCATACCGAAGCTTTATGCCTCAAAGTGATGTAACAAAGAGGAGGAATGAGGGTTTCTGAGAGAGCTTTACCTCACCTCTCTTTAAAAGGTACAGTAACTCTACTTGGCTCTCTTTAACCCTCTCCTCCATCCCCCTGCCTCCCCCTCTCTCTCTACTAACAAGGAGCAGGAAGAAAGACAGGCCTGTTATGGTTCAGCAGATACACAGACAGGGAAATGTGAGCGTAGATGTGTGTGTTGTACTGTAAGAGGAGCGAGTGTGACTACATAGTGGAGAAAAAGGAGGAGGAGGTTGGAAATGAATGCAGTGTGCATGTATGTGTGTGTGTGTGTGTGAGAGAGAGAGAGAGTGAGTGCAGTGAGAAAGTGAAAGCAGGCAGCTAAGTCCAGTTTCCCATACTGCTTTTCACACCAATTGATTTTGGTTTGAGTGACAGGCCGGTGGAAGCAGCACCTCAGCCTGCTGCTGTCAGCTTATGTGAATAACTGCCTCTCCAATCTCTCTCCCTCTCTCTTTTTCTGACAACACATCCTTTCTTTCCCTAACACACTCACACTTCATCTTCCTCACTGGGACTTAAACAATAAAAACACATAGGTGTTTGAACTGTGAGCCCGTCCTCACCTTTCACGAACTCTTCCTTTAAGGCGCCGTAATAAGATGATATTAAAAAGCTGAGTGAATGAATGAAAAGCAGTCTGTCCACACCATCAAATAAAACATCATCACTGCTCAGCGGCGTCAGCAGTGGGTGCCTGTATATACCTTGTCGGCGAACAGAGCGAGAGGGGGCGGAGAGTGGAAGCAGCTTACAGCAGGACTGCTGTGTTGCCATAGAGACTGTCTTTGCATTGAATCGATAGAAAGGAGATTTTTCGCACACTTCCACTAAGTTTTTTTTTTCAGTCCTACTTTATTTGTTTTCATGCTGCCGGCTTTGTTGCTTCCTGTGTTTGGTGTCAACCTGCACGCCGAGACACATCATGAACAAAGGTTGTTTCCTTTTTTTTTACTCCCCAATCAAGATCCAGTTTCCTCATCTGTTTGCAGAAAAAAAGAGTCATTATGCTGCGAACGCTAAATGCTGCTGATACATACAGAATGGTAATGAAGGGACGTGCTTTTTCACTGACTTCTGACTCTTTCTCAGGTCACCTTTGAGGATTGGCAGGTTGCCTTGCATCAGAAATCAACAAAGACCTCAGCTTCTCTTTCATCCGCCCTGCTGCAAACACCCGTTTTTTCCCCCACTACCGTCTGATAATTAGAAAATGATAAAAGTGTAAAGTCTTGTACGACGTGTCATTCCAATTATCCTTTGATCAGACATGCCTTTGATTCAAAATAAGATGGATTAGCAGGTTCATTTCATAGCACGGGAACGGATGTGGGAAGGATCATTATGATTAGACTGTAACAGATGCTCGATCACTGGGAACGAGTGTGTTTTTGAGCAGCACACACTTCAGAGCTCTCAATGATTAACACGACTGCGACTGAAATCCTGGGCTAAATGAGGCTTTTGCCATGGTAACAGATCAGTCTCAGAGTCTCATGTGCTGTGCGTACCTTCGCTTATTTCCATGACAACGTTTTGTAACATTTAACAGTCACCATCAAAAAGAGAGACCTTGCTAAGTGCTCACTGTAGTCAAGCAAAGTTTTGGTTTTCAGCTGTTTTATTTCAATTTTTGTACTCAGCTGCAAAAACAAACCATGCTACTTTTGTTTGCGCATGAAAGAGGTGAGAATAGTTTATAAACCAAAGAGTAGATAAACAACATTTTTATACCTGGCTTGTGGGCTAATGACTAGGACTTAGACTCAGAGGACTTGGATTTATTCATCAATTAATACTATATCAATTTTTACCTGTCATTTCTTTTGGTATAAGGTTCTGGTAACATGAGTTTCTGGCTATGGCAGGTGCGTGTGTTTGTTTACCTGCATGTCCGTTCCAGTGTAGTCTCACCCAGCAATAGTGTGTGGCAAGATGTCAAAGAAAGTGCCACAGCTTGTATGGTTTAAAGGTTTCACAGCTAATACTGGCAAATGCAGGGTGAATAGAAGACAGGGACAACGTTTTACTTTACCAGACATCCGTCATCATGCACCCAGAGAAGTGAGTCGATAGTAATGCTAATGTTACTTTGATTGTTGATAATGTTGTCATAAGCAAGCTGCTAAATAATGACAGTAGCAGCCTCTAGAGTTACTCAAACAATGGTCCCACAGTGTTTGATTGAGTTGTGATCTGTTTTAACTTCACAAACATTCATCCTTAAATTCAGTAAGACTACATGAATAAATTCCGACCGCAGGTGCATTCTGCATATAAAGGCACTGTATTATTTTAGGAAGTTGGATAAAATGTAATGTAATGAAGCATTTATTGTATGCAATATACTTAGTCTGTGCAAATAAGCCAGGGTTTGTAATAGAGACTCTTCACTAACCTGTCACACTGTAAGATTCAGATCTACAGACATTAATGTTTATCGACTGAATGTACACAACAAAATTGTCCATCACAGTCAGTTCAAGTTTACACAGCCAATCATTTAGAGTCAAACAGCAACACAACAACTCCTTATCCTGAACTCAATCTTGGCTGTGGTTAGTTTGGGGGACTATGACTGGGGTTTGGTCCAATGAGGGCTTGAGTTCAACTTGGATTTTCTCTTTTATGACTCTAACTTTACCTGGACTGAAACACTGAGAACTCAAGACTGGACTTGTACTCAAGCTATAGTGACTCAACTACCACACTTAATTACTCTAACATTTAGCAAGTTAACATTGACTTGAATACTAATGTGATATGTTTATTTTTGCTCAAAGTATATACTTGTTTTTCTGTGTATTTGTAAGTTGGCGTATGCCTCAAGAGGACGCTGGATGAACTGCAATGCCAAGCGCTTCCTCACCAGCTTTATCTCCTATGGTTGGAAGTTGCTGCTTGCTCCAAACCTCATGCAAACACTTTTGGGTTCCATTTAAACAATCACTCACTGCATTTGTCAGTTCTGGACCTCAGTCACGTCATTTTAACTAATCATGTTGCTCTCAGCTGAATGCAGGAACACAGCCGGAGACACCAGTGATTAATGAATAATGTTCTGCCATAAAACCTTCCTGTTGCTTTTTGGTTTTCTAGCTTTACATGGTTATATACCAATGAGTTGTTGATGCTATGTGCAGTTTGTATATTTAACCAATGGGGCGGAGTAGGCGTAGAATGTTTGCCATTGCACCATCTGGCTTGATTTAAAAAGTGTTGTCACTGTTGCTTTCCCTGCCTTGATTTTGGTATTTACATACGAGTAACTTGATGTCTGTTTTTACACTCCGCACTTGATGGTTGTACTTGGCTTTAGTATATGTGTAAAGTGCTGCCAAAGCACACAGGAACAGGGCCCCAAGACTTTTGTCTGAGGACAGAGAATATTTGCATTTTGCAGAATCCAGATTAAACATCTAAAGGCCTAATCTTATTTGACTGCTTTAAGAGAGATAACTGAAACACGCCACCTCAAAATTTTTGGGAGCAATCAAACAGCCATGAAACGCTGTGGGATAGTAGGAGAGTGATTTATTTTTGGTGGAATTACTGAAGAGGCCGCAGACAGTGTGATTCCCCCATAGTCTAGACCTTTTCTGGTCTGGTTCCACAATACCTGACCTGCCTTTTGAAATATCTTGCAGGGTGGTAGCCTCTCCATTTGTCCACCAAACAGACCAAAACAGATTCAGCTATGTCAGTATATTATGATAACAATGCTTTCTTTTCATAATGGCTTTATTTTTTCTGGATGAAACACCAGACACATTGCTGTGAACGCTCAGTCTCCTCCAACAGGTTTTGCTGTTCACACTAAGAGACCGTTTACGCCACAACAGTTTTAGGCTGAAACGCAAAGCTTGTGTTGTGTTTTGGCTTCTCGTTTACACGAAAACAAGGATTTGGCTGATCTTAAATGCAAACTTTTGAAAACCGCCTTCAGAATGTAATTTTTCAGAAATGCTGTTGCACCGTTGCATTGTAAGCGGTAAGCCGGCGTTTTCAGTGAAACCGCTGACATCACCCTTAGCTTTACGCTTGCTCATTAAACTTTCATTGTGCCATGCAAGAACTGAACAACAACAATGGCCTACCCTTTTGGTTTGTGCTGCTGAATCTTTTGACTGCCTCTCAACAAAATGTGCATCTATTTCACCATTTCTGCAATCAGTAAAGAACTTTTCAATATAAACGCCGGATGATCAGCTCACCTCCTCTTTGGTCGCTAAACCATTGTTGTGTATTCTGCTCCTACGGTTGGATTGCCATCTACAGGCCTGGCATGGGCACTACAGGGCTTTCAGTCCCTCAGTGTTCCCATCTAAACATGTTTTTGCATTTTCAGGTGAAATGCTGTGAAACCTTTCTGAGTAAAGACAGTTAGTTAAGGGCACATTTTTGTTTGTTTCTTGCTTTTGCGCCTGAAATGTGATAAATCATGACACTTTAATGTAATGGTAGTGCAAAGAAATCAAAAATGCTTGGATAAATGTCCCCCCTGAGCTCTCATAGCTTTGTAATTGAACTTGATTCACAGAAAACTGAAGTTTTCTTTTATGTTGCAAATGCTGGAGGCAAGGATGACACATTGGTCTCTGACTTTGATGTAAGAGTTTGACTTGAAAACCAACCACTAATGTAATATTCTTCATGTCAAGCATTTAACACCCCCGAGTTCACAAAACAGACAATCATTTTTGTTTATAGCCAATGATAGCTCATCCATCACTTCCAAAAACCTCACACACACAGTTTGTCAGTGCTTTTTCCACCCTCACTCAATTGAGTTCAGTCCATGCTTAGCAGGCAGTATCTGCAGATGGCTGAGAGTGAATGCAAGCCTAGCAGGCTTAGTGCACTGTATGTAAACACAGAGGAAATGAGATGTGACCACTCTGGATGTGGTGGTGACACTAACAGAACACACATTTACCTCCAAGAGTGAATCCACGTACAAAGCTGCAGACGTGCGAGTACAAGGGAGAAAAAAAAGAACATATGTTTGTGACTCCTTTCCTCATATCTGTCTCACTTCCTAACAGACGTGTCCTCTCCTTCTCTCTGCCCTCATTTTGGAAAGCAGGAAAGGGGGCGGGGTGGGGATTCCATTTGAACAAGCAACCCTCTGCATCGCTTGTGGGAGACAGCTTGACTCAGAGCGAGAAAAAAATGGAGAGAGAGAAGGAGAGAAAGGAGGGAGAGAATGTGAGAGGTGTCTTCCATGCACCAGACGATGCAATCCTTCGCAGGAACAGGCCCAGTGTTCCACCAATGGCAGCTCACGCACAAGCCGACGCATGGAGGGTTTCCACGGCTACCCCCAACCTTCCTCCTTATCTCTCTCTCCTCTCTCGACTTCCCTCTTCTCTGCCTTGGAAGAAATGTCAAATGGTTAACAAACACAGCAGCTTGGGGCTCTTCCAAGTGACCGCCACGGTTGGTCAGTTTGTCGTGATTCATCCACGTAGGTACAAACTCGAGGCAATCTCACATACGCACAGGCATGTTCTCTAAGGTAGATAACACATTTTGATAAAAGTCAAATCTATCAAGAATTTGTTCATATATATATAAATATATAAAAAGTCAATGCTGTGTGAGGCTCCACTTAACCTAAACCACTTTAAGAGTAGAACTTCCTGCAGCCTTTTTGCACCACACCTTAACATTGGCTTTACTACCTTAAAGGGACTGTGAGCTCTTTATCAGTGATTTTGTAAAGGGTCTCATCACTAAATATATGTCTGATTGTAATCTTTGACTTAAAATGAAATCATCTGCACCAAATTAGGTTATGTCTAAAAGCTGTTTCTTACTCTCCCGATTTTGGTTGAGCAAATTCATTTACGACATGTGGAAGTCTCTATGACAACACTACACTGGCTGATGAAGATTAGCAGTGAGAAGAGACATCTGAGTTTTCTCTGCTGTAAAACAAATTCTGTGACAGTCTAATGGAAAAACAAACAGAAGAAATAAAAACAGGAGTGTGATAGAGCATGGGCTTATGGCTTAAACAAGGCTCAAGCTGTTTGTCATAATATTCATTCCTGTCTACATGCAGCACTTAAACTGCAGTGGTCTGTTAAAACTCAATGGCATGATGAGCCAGGTTATGTTTTCTCTGCTTGGTAGATGAGCACTGGTAGGACATAACTAAGATTCACTAACATAACACAATGCGTCAGAGCACTGAGCTGTGAGTAGCACTGAATCTTGCCACTAAAGTACGGTACAAACTGAGCTCATAAAGTTTGCTTCCCTGTGACACAGAACATATAAATGACAATATTGTATGGTTATCTGAATGTTAGCAAGAACCAACTGAAACCTGACAAAGACTTAAGTTCCAGCAATTGTTGTCACACTTCAAACAACAGCGCTACATAATTTTAATAAACACATCATCTCAACATGTTATACCCTGTAAAATGTTCTGAACAAAAGAAAGTAGTGTTTAAAAGAGGATCTGCTCTCCATTTATTTTTCCAAAACAAACCAGAACTGAAAGTAACACGCCTTGGTTCATCACGACAGTGGGATCACAGGCTTACGAGAAGCGAAGTCTTAATTGGACGTCTTCACGGTAGCTTTCCTAAAACCCCACACAGCTGGTTTCGAGGAGGGATTTAAAGCTTTCTTTAGTCTTTATTTTTGGAGCCCCTGTAGTGTCTTCACACAATTTAAAGCTCATAAAAATCCCTATTTTTCTCTCACTGGTGTTTTCAAAAACACTCATTTCAGTATCCGTCTGAAACACTTTGCCTTGGCTGCTGTCTCTTTAAGGTTCCCTGCTTCACAAACCCCACTCACTCTGATTGCCAGCCATGGAGCTTTAGGAAAACCTTAGTGTTTGAGGCCGTTCTATCCAACATAAACCAGATAGGAAGTCATTATGTGATGAACACATCATTCATGAAGATCTTTAGCTTTCCTAAAGATTCAATAATTTCAAATGGGGGGATGAGTTTTGCAAAATGTGTTGACCGTGTACATTAACATATTCTATGTGTAAGTTAATGGTTAACTATTGTATAAACACCAAAGCATTTTTAACTCACAAATTTCGTTTGTACGCAACATTTATTGAGCTTGTGTGACTTCTTAGTAATATATGTGTTTTAATATAAGTTAAATAAACCCTTTCCTAAGCAATGTGTATTTAGTCATTGGTTTCACCGTTAGTTTACTGTCAGCTATTGTATTATTGTGTTTTGGACTCATCTATGGGAGCATATGTTTTTTTTGTTGCTGTTGGAGCAAATAAAACCCTACATTTTCCCCTGCTTTGGATGTTTGATGTGAAAGCAGGCAGGCGGTCCGCTCTGCTGCTGTGAGAAGTGGCACACTCAGATCATTAATCAGACTCGACGGCACAGCGGGTGGAAGGCAAGCCACGGGAGAGCCCTAATGCATGCAAATGTATACTCGTTTTGGGGGCAGGTTGAGCCAAGGACAGAACCTAGCCAGCAATAGTCTGAGAGAACAAGTACAGATAGAGAGAGGGAACATATCAGCGAGTGCCTGAGCGGGGGCCGATTCATTCTGCCTTTGTCTAATACAACTGAAGCATGAATGTGCTCTAAATCAACGTGACAGAGGGAAAAAAGGTGAAACAGAAAAATCTTGCAGGTAAAACAAAAGCCAGCAGAGCAGAGGAGGATTGTTTTAAAGGCTTACGTATATCATATATTCTGCACTGATATAAAACAATACAACATATAAGATCTTATATCAGCAGCTCTGTAGTGTCAGACAGCATGATATGAGGATTGTCAAACAAGCTCCCCAAGCAAGTCATCACTTAGCATAGCAAATGTAGAAGAAAGAGCTGATTTTGCTGCCAACCGAGGGCACAGCTTAGCATCCAAGCCTTTATTATTCTGCTCGCTGCTTCAGCCTCATTATGGCAGGGATTGTACCTTTGGAGGAGATAACCTTACATGACTTTTGGAGATGAACCTTTTACAAAGAAGCTTAAGGGGATGTGAATACAATACGAATAACGTGACGTAAGCTTTGCTGGTGGGCGTCGGTATCGTATAAAGAAACAGAGGCACAAAAACCCTCCATTTTTTCGCTGTGTCATGTTTTGTCATTGGGTAAGCTTATAAAAAAAATGGTGGGTCTGAGTCAGAAATATCACAAAGCTTTTAAAATGCTCAACCAGATGATTAATAGCTAATAAAACTAGAGAAAGGAAAAACACTTACTGGTTGGTTGATGAACTGACTAACTTCATTTTGCAGTGCAGTCTAATGGCAGCAGATTACTAGCGACTGATTTAAAACTAGAGGACACAGTTTTCACCTGTGGAAACTCCAGTGATGCTAGCTGCAGCTTGTCTTCATCTCTACAAACTATTATCCATACTCGCGGTGCATAACTGCTAGCTAACTTCAAGATACAGTGAGTGAAGTTGTCACAAGAAAAGTCACATTGCACCATCTAATGGTGGGAGTATAAGATGCATAAGGTCTGACCAGAGGGAGGGATAAGATGTATGCCCTGTTACATTCTGTGATTGCATTTGATGGTAACTTATGCTAAAAGGAGCTGTGAGGGTTATCTCAGAAAGCCAGTGTTTATCCAGGATAAAGACTCAGCTTCCCATGAGCACTTGAACCCACTGTTATGACAACGAGATTTACCAAGGCATGCTTCAGTTTAAAGCAAATGTATGGAGAGCAGATGTTTTTTTTACTGCTACCTCTCTTTGTTTAAGACAGTTTTTCCCAGGATGCTTCAAATAAAGTATGTGTATTATGTAGTTAAAAAGTGCTTTTGTCTGAAACGTGACAACAAGCACTTTTTTTTTAAACACAGTTAGCGTAGTTTAATCCCAGGCTACATTCAGTATTGCTCATTGCCCCATGCTCTGAGACATGTCCATAATGTTCATGAACCCTGGTTGTGTCCTACCAGTGCTCATCTACCAACCTTAACTTCACCAAGCAGAACAAACGTAACCTGGCTCTTCATTTTAATGATTAACTCTCAGGTTAGAATAGACTATTGCTGTTTAACTGCTGCATGTGGGTTGGAATGAACACCATCACAAACAGTGTAACCCTTTTTTTTAGCCCATGCTCCATCACTCTCCTGTTTATCTTTCTTCTCTTTAGACCTCCTTTTTCTGTCTGACAGTCCAGCTCCAGGTTCCACCATAACTACAAATAATCCAAGAAATAACAGCTCTTTCTTCTCACTGCTATACTTTGCTGTGGTCTTGTCATTAAGACTTTGACGTGCCATGAACCAATACGACCCTGGACCACTTGACCATGAATACAGAGAGATAGCATGTACAAATAACCTACCACAGCACTCATATTCTCATTTTAAGTAGTGGATCAGGCATAAAGCTAGATATAAGACTTTGTCAATATCACTTAGAAAGTCTTCATGAAGACTTTAAGAGTTGCTCAATGTTAACATTTGGCATTGACAACATAAAGCAATGAAATTATGCAATGGTTATTTTAGCAAAGACTGGATGGTTGTTCCCTTGAAGGCTATGAAAGAGTTTCATTAGCTAAAGAATGGTTGAAGCCTGAAGGTTGAAGGTTCCTCTCCTTGGCGCTCATATCATATGACAAATGATCCGTTTTTTCCTTTACTAATACGTAGCTTAATGCTATTGCAGGTTTCTTCTTTTCTTCCTCTTGTGCACTCTTGTGGTAAACTGAAAGAATATAACATGTTTTGTAAGTGACATAGTGTTTGAAGGCAAACTTTGGAAGATTTTCTCTAACCATCTATTGTCACTTTTTATTGTTTCCCTTCTGATCACAACAAGTGCAGACAATCCTCAATCTAAAACAAAGAAAGGAACTCTTAACAGAAGAGAGGCAAATGTTGTCTTTGTTAGTGAGGTTTGTTGCATCAATGTTATTTTCAGTAATAACAGCCTAACACAGCAGAAGATAAATATCCCTGCGTCACTTTGACTTCCTGTTGTACATGTTAAGATTTATTTGTTCCTTGTGTTTTGTCCCTGGATAACACCCGTCCACTGAGCCTACGCCTCGTGAATCAAGGTTTCACTCCATCTTTTCCCTGGATAGATGTAAGGATGAAGGGAGGGATGAAAAGATAGAGCGAGTGTTCTGCTCTTGCAAACAGGCCATTCAGGGAAACCCCCCGGGGAACCGAGCTTTTTCAAGGTTGTGTCCTACTCTGCCAGCTACCTCTGTTTGTGTGCATGTGCGCATGCCTCAGTGCATGTAGTCCTCTGGGTCTCAATAACGTTCAGTCAGGCTGATATTTCTCCCTGAACAGAGAAAAAGAGAGCAAAACGTGGACGTGGGTGTGTGTGCTGACTCGGCCTAGTGCCAGAGGTTTGCACAAGTCTCCCAGGTCAGATAGGAGGTCGGCAGCTGTTGGCTAATAATGTTCTCTGCTTTTATTTTGCCTGGCACGCGAGCATGGAGCAGACATGTGAGACACATGACAGTGTTATTGTTCTGAGTAAAGCGGATGACTCTTGGAAGGAGAATGCCGCTCTATGAATGCGTGTCGCTTTGTGATTTTACATAACACAAAGACTTGCTGTCAAAAGGTTGCAGGCAGTCGGGCTGTATAATGACTTATGTGATAAGGTTGTGTTTGTCTGCATAATTCACCCGAGCTCGACAATGTTTAATAAGGTTTGCTTTCAATTTTAATCACAGCAGGCCAATTTTAGACCTCACAAGCAGCTCAGTGTTGTTTGATTGAGAAGTCATTGCAGGCAAGTGATAACTTTGGTTCAATGCAGCCATAAAAATATACAGCAGCAGCTTTGTTACGGCCCTCAATTGAAAATGAGGTTAATGCAGTAGACTTCATTTCTATCCAAAAACTGCTCTCTCCTGCAAGGCATTGTTAAAATATATTATTCTACTATTTCTGCTTGTTGTTCATATTGTTTGTTATTCAGGGAAGAGGAGTATGGAAATTGGCCTGGAGGATTTCAGAGGTTGGCAAATTGCATCTCCAATCAATGCCAGGACTCTGCAAAAATCTTTGTAAGCCCTTTGTGTAAAATCATGTTTTTATAGATTGGAGCAAAAGCGCTTACAAACAAACCAGACAAAGCAAAGGACGAGCCATTATTTCGTAGCATTACAAATATTTCTTGCAGGCAGAAAAGGCAGCACCATACAAATGAAGGCACGGCAGCAGCGCTGGGAAATTAATTAAGAGGAGGAAGAAGGGAGAGGGGAAATAGTGTGGCTTGTTTTAAAATTAGTCTCTGTAGACATCTCCCCCGCTGTTACAATGAGGTTGAAAGGATTATGTCATGAAATCCCTGTCATCGCCCCGCTCCCTCTGTGATCCTGGCATCATCAAGCAACCTTATGTGGCCTCAGTCCACACACAAGCATGCACATACTGCCACACGAGCACAACAGAATGCAGACATCGACGGCGAGCTGTGCTGAGAGGCAGTGGCTGGTTCAATGTGAGGCAGAGGATAGAGGAGGAATTATGTAACCCACGCCCCTGGATGAAAGGTTTCATCTTAACTGAAGCACTGACCCTGAGCCAATGGCTCTTTTCCCAAGAAAGGCATGAGTGTTTGGGTTGTAGCTCGGGTGTGAAATGAGTCTTGAAAAGTCTGCCTATTAGAAATATTTTGCTGTTTTTTTCCACATCCTTAAAATGTATGAGGGTTCACCTGCCCTGCAACTATTCTGCTTCTTTATCCTTCTTCTTTTACTCTTTCACAGTCTCCCTCTAAAGAGCAAATTAGCCCTAAAAGCATTCGCATCTGTTTGCAGAAGCCCAGTCAATAATGGAATAACAAGGTTCAAGGATAAATACAAATCTGAATTGCTTATCATTTTTTGTACAGTTGCTAGACATTTGGACCAGAAATAAACCTGCATTTCATCCCGCCCCATCCCCCACCACCATCTCCCAAAAAAAGGAAAAAAAATAGAGATGCCAGGAACAATGTTTTGTAAATACACAAATAGTCAAACCCGA
Source organism: Thalassoma bifasciatum (assembly GCA_008086565.1). Classification (NCBI taxonomy): domain Eukaryota; kingdom Metazoa; phylum Chordata; class Actinopteri; order Labriformes; family Labridae; genus Thalassoma; species Thalassoma bifasciatum. The sequence continues at coordinate 397,621 of RPOG01000325.1, forward strand.
AAATAAAGACCTGGCACTTACTTTTGTATTAATACAGTTTATATTATTACAAAAATGGATGAAATATGCAGAAGTAAACAGTTTAGAGTTTGGAAGGAATGTTTTGTGCCTTTAGCATCACCTCAAGGGATACAGATCCTACTTTGGGAATTCTGGTTTACATAAATACTCACAAGAAAGAAAAAACCATGCACATACACTCGGCCAATTCATTATCCAGCTCATGCTCCAGTTTTTATAGAAGTGTATTATCTTTGTAATGTGCATCAACTATGTTTCTCTCATACATACAGAATGTTAGCTTTAAGAAGACCACAGTGTTAACCATATTGGTTTGATTGTAGAAGAGTCAAAAAGTGTCAAGATTTTTAATGTATTCAAGTAAAGTTTCGAAACCCCTCCCATTTTTGTATCCTCATAGCATATTGTATTTTTTATTTTTCCATATTTTTCTTATGTAGCCAAATTTGACTGCATGTCAAGAAAGTGTGAGCTATGGCTGAACACCCAAGGCCAGGTATTATAATCTACTCCTTTATTCCTATTCACAGTAACAACAGGCTCCAGATACAAAAAAGAGAATGGAAAAAACAGCAAAACAGGGCAAGAAGAGCAGTGCTCAACAACAATATAGAAGGTTGGGGCATCTTTTTGAAGCCAGGGGTCACTGACCATACTGCCGCATTTGACAAGAAGTAAAAAGTGAGAACTTGTTTTCTCCACACAAGAACTTTTAACATCCACTTGTCTAACTTTTAAGATGTATAACCAAGGATACTTGCTTTCATAACCAGCACAAATTAAGTTCCCAAAACTGAAGTTCCAAAAAGGTTGCTTCAGACTCCAACAAAAGCCAAGAAGCCTTTTAATCATTTTTGTGCCTTTATCAGGTTGTTTACGAAGCCTTGACCAGAGAATGTCTGACAACTAGTGCTCTGAGAGCGCTGACTAATGCATGTGCTGCTGAGTCACTCCAGAATAATGATCCATGAATGTACTCGATGCATTCATCCCTCTGCTAAGGCCACTAACTGCTAATTTAGTGAGAGTCTTCATACTGCAGCCTGCTGCAGATAGGAACTCATCTTTGTGACTGTGAGCAGAAACGCTGTGCTCCTTCTCCAGTTTTGGATGATGTGTGGGAGGAGTGGTTGGGTGCTGCCTTCAAAAAGAGGAGATAAAGGACACAGACGTTTTCTAAAGAGACTAAACAGACAGTAGTGAAGTTCTGATTTCTACTTTGAATGGGATGATTCACTCTATTAATCTGAATACACTTTTAAAGGACAAACTCAAGAGCTGCCTCAGGCACACATCTTCTGAGCAGGAATATAAAGCTGAGTCAAAGTGTATGAAGATGTCTTTGCTGAAAAGAGAGAGGGGATCGGGTTGCTTTCCTATCTCAACAGCTGGTTGTGGCACACCTTTCCTGAGTCACTGATGGGCTAAAACAGGATGAAAACTTACTGCTGACTGACATTATAACATCGCAGTAAGCACCACTGAGTTCTAGCTGGAGGGAGAGACGAATTTTAGGTTTGGTCATGGTGACTGGTACAACTCTTCAGAAAATTTATCTCCTGAAAAATGCTGTTTATGATTGATGCCCTGCATCCAGACTGCTACAATCCCACAGTGTCAAATTCAGGGCAAAGACTTAAAACATCAGTCTGAATCAGGAATTAACTGTTCCGAGCCAAATTTGAGGAGGTACTGTTTCTCATGTTTTAATCATGGTTATAAAGTAACAACCCTGGATGTTCAGGCTAAACGTGTGCAAATTTTCAAACCTCTACTTACTCATATTACATCTCATATATTCGTTAGTCAAAAAAGAAAATCACAAAATTTACTGAAACAATGACATGATTGCATAAAGTACTGTAAACGAGTTCATGGCATGTTGAAGGGGCAGACTTCAAACAATAAGCTGGCCAATCAGTGTGACTGGGGTTCTTGGAGGAAGGAGCCTTAAAGAGACAGCAGCCAAAACAGTGTTTCAGACAGAAGCTGAAATACGAGTTTTCTAAAACACCAGATGAAGAGAAATAGCATTCACTGCTTTACTTATGCAATATTTACCCATCTATCATGAATTATAATGCATTGGTAGTTGCAAATATACAGCTTGCGTACTGCCAGACAAAAAAAAAAAAAAAAGAAAAAGGTCTCACATTCAAATATTTCATTGGACCACCTTTAGCTTTGATTGCAGCACGCATTCACTGTGGCAATGTTACAATAAGCTTCTGTGATGTCACTGGACTCAATGTCATCTTGTGTTGCATAAACTTTTTGAATTTGTCTCATGCTCCCTGAACCACTCTTTCAATATTTGGAAATCTAAATCCAAGGAAGAAAAGATCCATACATGGAATAACCTGGTTGTTCAGTATATTCAGGTAGTCAGCTGACCTCATTCCTTGGAAACAAAGTATTGCTGAACCTAAACCTGAGCAACTGTAGCAACCCCAGATCACAGCACTGCCCCCGCAGGCTTGTACAGTAGGCACCAGGCATGATGGGTGCATCATCACAAGATTTTTTTCAAACCACATTTCTCCCAGGAAGACGATGATCCCCACCATCCTTCCAGTTTTTAATAATGTGTTGGACTGTTTTAAACCCAATTTTAGTAGTTTCTGCATCAATCCCCTTAGATAAACAGACTAACCTATTTTCCACAACCCCAGGATGTGTCTTTCTCCATGGTTGTTTAAGAAATGAGAAGTTACTCATTGCATAAGCTGAGGTTAAATAACTTGTTGCCAGCTGGAAGATAATCACCCATGCAGTAATTGTCCAATAGTAGGCTTGTACCTATTTACTTAGTTAAATTCAGGTGGCAACCTTTTTGTGGCCAGGCAGTGTATTCCATAGTTGCTTTATTACGCTATTTTATTTCCATTCCAGCTTTAACTTAATCAGGACTTTATTGAATTGTGGAGTTTATTGATTTGACTGAACTCTCAGACACATTGGGCTCTGATGGCTTAAGAGGAAATAGATTAGAGCTCTGCAGAGGAGAAATGACATTAAAAACACTCTGGTAGGAGAGTACAGAGCCATGCCGAGTCAGACCATCCCTCTGGTGTGGTATTTAACCCCAAAGATGATTAATTTGTCGACATCTGTGTCCCAGCCTCCAGACACTGAGGACTCAGGAGTTCATATCAGGAGAAGAAGCTTGATTGTCATAGTAACATATCCTGAATATCACTCCTGGCACCCCTGCGTCTGACTGGCACTGAGATCATTTACAGCTAGTGGGTGAAAGAATATTCTGTTTTTAGAGAAGCCTGTGACCTGAAACACTGGGATCACACAGATTGAGATGTGAAAGATATATCAACATCTAAAGGAATAAAACATGTATATTCTACCTCAAGTCCTCTCTGTATTAATCTGCTGTGGGATCAATTAAGTTCTTCTGGTTCTAATATCTCATCTGCTTTTGTATATATTTAGATGACATCTCATAGACATACATGATTTATGTTTAGCCCGAGGCTTAGTGTTGTTAATGAGAATCTGTCATCTCGTTACTCCAAACAAACATTTCACTATAGCTACTATATCTGACTGGGAGTCCTTTAAGATTGAAAATAAAAAATGTAGTTTGTTTTTTTGTCTTTTCTAGTAAATATTTCAGTAACATCTTCATAAATTTGAAATTGGTATCAAGAGTCAATCTATTTCTAGAACTTGCTCCAGTTGAACACTGACACCAATGTTTGTGATGGTGCCTGGCGCCTAATAAGGACGTTTTGAGATCATGCCAACTACTTTATGTCTTAGCAGACTTGAACTGAAGAGCTCAGCCATCTAATATGCATGTGCAGCCACTTTCCCAGTCTTAGATATAATTCATTTTGTAAACAGGCCTTTGAAAGTGTGTTTGCAGAGAGAGAGAGAGAGAGAGTGTGTGTGTGTGTGTGTAAAATTCATGTGTGGATTCATAAATGAAGCGGCTGGGGACAGGTTCCTTTGTCCCCTTACTGCGTCTCTCTGCCAGAGAGCCTGTTAAAAGCCACAGAGGAGGCTTTGAGGCAGGGTCATTTACTACTCACTGCTTTATAGACTGCTGCAAGGACAGTTAAACTTTACTCAGTCACTGACATGGCTCACTTTTTAAATAATGGTTGTTGACTGCAAAGGGAGAGTGCCCATGCAGTGCTTAAATGTGACTGGAGTTAAGAAAAGAACTTTTATTTGTTGACAACAAAGCTACTGCACTTCCCACTCCGAGTCTCTCCTCGGTCATGATGGGCTGCAAAACCTTAAACCCACCAACCTCTGGTCTGGCTCCACTCAATGTGATGATTTGTTGTTGCTGTCAAGCTAAACGTGATCTAGTTTTGACACAGTTTGTTTTATTTTGAAAGTCACAGGCTCTCTAAAGGTGGTCTTGTGCATGACTTCCTGTCCCACTTTATGTTACCTACCATGAATTGTGTCACAGCTTGGGCAACCAGCAAATGTAGGACTGCTCTATGTTAGCTGCAACCTACCTAACCACAATGGAATGGATCCAGCCTGAGTTGACACATTGACTTGAATGGAAACCGATCTGATCCAGTGCTGTGATGGATCAGAGCTGGACCGCAGACACATCTGGTGTATTTCAGATGTGAGTGACTTACTATTTTGAACCTCTAATCCTGTGAAGCCAGCAAAAGAGGCCTTCCTTATTGGATCAGCTGCACAGTTGCATTACTGCATGATCATTAGGGATGCATCATTATAGGCACTGAACTACAAATTAGCCATGGTTGGCTTATAGCGGGTAGAAAACGTGAGATTTTTCGATTTGCTGCAGGCCACTGCCAGGAATGAACCTTTGACTGTCTGCTATGGCACGCTGTCTCTTGCCGCAAGCTGCTCCTGTTGGTTAAACACATCCACTGCAATCAGTAAGAGGCTCAGCTGATCCTCTGCAGAGCATTACTTGACCTGGCTGTTGGGAGAAAGGACAGACGTAAGCTTTAAATATCTTCCAGGCTTGACACAGCAGTGCTCCAGCTGCACTCTGTAATTACCAGCAGTGCAATCAGCAGACTCGTTAATTTCCCCTGACTGACAGCCGCTGACGGCTCAATTGCAGAAAATGCACTGGTACAACTTCATAAGTAAATGGAACTGACGTCCTGGAGCATTCTCCAGCCCGGGCGGTTGCACTCAAAAGAGTTCATATTAATATGAGCACATGAAGACGTACTGTGCAGATGCAGACAGTTTCTCTGCAGTCTGGCAGCTTTTGAGAAACGTTCCAAAAAAAATCCTTAAAATTCTCATTAAAATATACAGTTCTTCTTCCCTCTAAGACCAACAGATGTACGGCTGCACACCTTCCTCACAAAGCTCTTTCATTATGTAACATGTCTGTCCTGAAGTAAGAGGTGCTGCAGAGGGGTCTCACACATGGAAGTGCTCTCTGCTTCTGGAGAAGTATCGATTGGAGTGTAAACCAACGTGAAGTGGTCCAGGATGCACATTCAACAGGGAAAGTAATTGAGGGGGAGTGAGCCAGCAGAATTGGCCGGGATAAATAGGTCACTTAAAAGGTTGTTTACGGCAGTGATTCTACATGATGCATGAAAGAACAGGCAATGAGGGCGACCAGTTCAAGCAGGAAGGTAATGCAGCAGCTTAAAGAGGAGGTGTTCTTCTTTCCCATATATCAGAGACAGATATAAAAAAAAAAAACAATGCTGGATGTTTAGACTAATAGTGTGCAGGATCTCAAACCTCTAAATATTCAAATGCTGAAAAATATCCCTGAACCTGTCTGTAAACTGATCAATACTTGTTGAAATGATGAAGCAATTGCATAAGGATCTCCTTAAAGGTACGATCTGCAGGATCCTCTTAAGAAAAAAAAAATTAACTTACAGGAATCCTCAAGCTCAGTTGTCATCTTTGGCCCTCTATAAATGCACGTCAGTGTCTCTGTCTGCCTAACCCCCTCTTCTGCCTGTATGGTGATGTTTTGGTTGTCTAAAGATTTTCCTGGGCAGAGAGTTGGCACAGGAGCCCAGCCAATCACAGCATGCCCAGTATGCATGTGTCTTTGCGTGTTGATTGTTGCGAGTGAGAGAAGCTATCCCCAGCAGAGAAAGTATGACACAATATTTGCAGGATACCTGATTTACCTGCAGGACGTCAGGTTTATGGCTCCTGAATCTCTCTTACTTAGAAACATCATGCTGCAGGTGCTCCCTAGATTGGTGAGTGTGTCCACATAGCTGCAGCTGTGAGTAACAATCAGAGGCAGTGGTTGAGCACTGCCACGAGCACTGAGCCCTAGAGGAGGGACCCAGTTTGGATGTCATGTTTACAAACAGTGACAAAAATTCCCACAGACCCTACCTTTAAGCTTGGTTTATGCTTGTTGCATCTGTAAAATCCGCATGGCTCTCTTTGGACAAATGTCATCATTTTAGCAGGCGCGACCCTTTTCAGATGGAAAACTTCCACTTCGCTGACCTCCAAACATTTTTAACTGACAGGCAGAGTATGGACAACATGTTAGACAAAAAGGAGCTTTGAGTGTCTAAAGTGCAAAAATGCAGGAATGTATGATTCATCACACTGAGATCAGTGTGATCACTGTCTTGCTGCTATGCTTAGCAGAAAAAAGGAATGGGTGAAAAATATGTTGTAAAATCTTGTAAGAAAAAACAAACTTCTTCTCCTCTGGTTAGTTTCTGGTAGACTTACGTTTGCAATACAACGACCCCTGCAGTTTGGGTACAGATGCCAACTGATGTTACGCAGAGTGATTAAAAAGTATGTGAGGAAAGCATAACCCAGCCTTAATTGGTTCATGATGTATGAGAAGTGGACCTCAAACACCATGGTCTGCCCCTTACAGACCTCCAGGGCTAGCCAATCAGTGTGAAGGGGGTTTGCGGAGCAGGGAGCCTCAAAGGGTCTGCAGCTAAAAAAAAACATTGTAGGTAGAGGATGAAAAAAAAGAGTTTTTTAAAACGCCAAGGAAATAAAAAAAGAGTATTTTTCTTTAGCTGTCAACCTCATACAGCTACTATGGGACACCAGAAGGAGAGAACACAGACTAAAAAGCACAGTACCCCCTCTTTAAGCATAGTTTCTACCTCACCAAACATGAAAGCACAAACACACTCATTCTGTCCAGGATTGCAGATCTCTCACTCATGTTACCTGTGACAGTTTTTTCATTCCAGGGTTTTTTCCTGTGTGTGAATGTGTATGTTGGACTTCCACTTCCATGGAAATGAACTCCACCAGCACCAGCGATGAACCAACCAGATGATTGCGTTCATCATTTGGAGCTGCAGAGGTGACATTTACACCATGACAGGAAATGTGATGAGCTATCAATCTCCCATGCATATACATGTGCACACAAGCACGCATGCAATGAATATGTGTGATGTACTCAGCTGTCGGCCATACTTGGCGAAGGGCACGCATTAATGTGCTGCTGAAGAAATGTGATCACCTTGACTTAATCAGTTCCACTTCTCCATCTTCCCCAAAGGCATCCATCTATTTTGTTTTGGAGATGCTTACCAGAGAAACAGACGCTGATGAAATGAGACCGTAAAACACCACACCTGTGTAACTAAAAAGAAAATGACATTACGGGAAATTCATCACCTGACATGTAATTTCTCTTCTCATTTCTTAGTTGCATGATGGGGTAGTTTCAGTTTCGGGACGTTTTATTTTTACAGCCTGTCATTGAAGGTGTTTATCATACCCGGAAAACAGCAAGGACTGCTTCTGCTTCCAGATCAGGTGTTAAAACAGGACCCAGAGACTACTTTTGACTCCCTGGAAGACACTGAAACAAATGAAATCCTCCCAACAAGTCATTTATATTCCTGCAGGTTTTATTGGTGTCAGGTAACCAGGTCCACAACCTGATCAGTCTATGACTCTTTGTGGTCCAACACTGAACCCAGCTGACCCCACTGTCTCTTTATGGAGTTGATTTAGGTCCTCTTTAAGTATTTCAACACCCTGCTCCCTGCCACAAAAGACACAGGAAAATCCATTTGTCATGTCCCTCACAGTACAATTCATTATGAATGGTGCGCTGAAGCACTACAAAAGCAGCAATTGCCTTTAAAGGGTCAGCCTTTCAGTGTTCTCTGGAAAACCAAAAAGTCTTGTATTAATTAGAAGTTCTTTTCTACAAAACACGACAAACCATTTAAGTCTTGTGACACAGGTGAGACAACACCTTACTTTACTCTCGCTTGTGAACGTTTTGGCTCCCTGAACCTTCTTCATGGATACGTCAAGACTCCTGCAAACTCCTGTCCTTTGAATCTCCTCATAGGAGGTGTTTTTCTTTGTATTTACAGAAGAAAACTTTAAAATTTAAACTCTCAGAAATGTTCGATATTTAACCTTGTTTTTGAAGATTTTCACATGTGATTTTATCTTTTATTTTGAAGTATAATTTTCAATTGAGCATTGACATTTTTGTTTTCTCTCAAAATTCAGTAAAAAGAAATGTCGGACAAGCTAAATCAGTTCTTTTACCAAAAGTCTAATCAAAATAAAAACTTGTTTCAAGACTCAGAAACACACCAGAATTTTTATTTTAAAATCAACTGTTAATTCATCTGTTGGAAACATATTTTTGCCAAATGAATTTTCAGATCCGTCAGGGTTGGCAGGAAACACAAGTGGGGGAGTACCCAGTTGCAGATATGACTCAAGTATTTATTGAGAAAAACTCAAAAGTCCAAAACACAAAAATCTAAAACTAAAAATAAGTCTTACAGGGAAAAACTCTCTCGGCGACAGGACTAGACACAACGATACAAGTCAATGAACAGACAGCCAACTGAGACTAAATTGACAAAGAAGTAATCAAACACAGGTGTGACACAAGACCCAGGTGAAACACATGAAGGGTAATCAAACAGGAGGGACACACAAGGCTAGGAAGTAAAACATAACCAGACACACGGGGAGCAAGTACAAAGTAAAGCACGAGAGCAACACAAGAGGAATAACAAAGACCAACACAGGAAACCTGAACAAGGTGAACAACACACAAAAAGAAACACGAATAAACATAACTAAAGCAAGACCAGACCAAGGCCCAATTCCAATTCCTTTCTTAACCCTCAATCTTAACCCTCAAGCTCAACCCTCAATCTGAGTAGCCCTCAAAACCAAGTGTTAAGGGCTATCTTGTGACTTAGAAATGGGACACCCCTTAAATGCAAGTGAAATTGTTGTGGACTGTCTGTCAGTTATTCCTTCGGTTAGCGTTATCAAAAAAATATCTGTATAAATAACACAACCACGGACATATTCAGCTGTCACAGCANNNACCATAGTTTATTGAAAGGTAAACACCAGCTATAACTATCGTTACATAACTCTGCGGCTACAGGAGATGACATTAGCCCGGTCATCTTATACCATTATCGGCACAAGCATGTTATATAGGCTGTTATCTTGATAAAACAATTACATTACCACGGAGAAAAATGACCATTTTGTAACGTTAACTAACTTTAACGAAAGCAACATGGTTTGTCCGCACCGGACGCTATTGACAAAAGATCGTAAAATAAAAATAAATGTTCTGCAACAACGAGGTAAATAATCCATAAAATGGGTCTAAATTAAGATAATACAATGGTTTTCGTAATATTTATATCTCCATTAACAAAGAAAATACTATATTTGTAGCTCGCCTTCTCTGCCGCTTTGGACGCCATGTTTATTTACCGACAATACGCAATGCATTCTGGATGTCCCTTAATCCCAAGGGTGGTGTCGGAAAATCTCAATATTGAGGGAGATACAGCCCTCAATCTTAACCCTCAACCTCAACTTTCTGAGAATCGGGACAGCACTTACACTTAGCGGGAGCGCGCATTTTGAGATTGAGGGTTAAGATTGAGGGTTAAGACAGGAATTGGAATTCACCCCAAAACACCAAACACAAGAAAGTCACATAACCAAAACAGGAACCACAGGAAAAACTAAACTACCAGATAAACAAAACACACCAAAGACTGAATCATCACAAGACATGTATGAACAATCTGGAAGAGACACCACACAAATGAAACCACAACTTCTGATACTGTTGAACATCCAAAGAACTATTTTTATGCACCACAATATTACGGAATCTAAACATTTTTTGCTCAAAAACGGTAAAAAATGGTATTTTTCTGGTCCCTGAGTATGCATGTGCTCAAGTTAAGACTACGGAAATAATGAAAATCAGAATCAGAATCAACTTTATTCGCCAGGTATGCTTGAACATACAAGGAATTTGTTGAAGTATACTGTGCTTGCTTGTACAAGGTAGTGGTAAGGCATTAAAGGTAAAATAGAAATAATAAAAAATTTGCATGAAGAGTATTATCAGCAACTATAAACATAAAAGAATAACAAATAGACGAGACTAGTATTTACAGGCTAAAAATAAGATAATAGTGCAGTTGTGAGTAGTGCAAAAATGCAGATATTAAATGAGGCAGTTAACAAGTTGCAAAGTGGGTTGAATAAACAATAAATAAAAATTAAAAAAATGTGCATTCTGCTGTTACATGAAATATCTATGTGTTTAATCACAGCACTGTTCCAGGTTCAGGTTCTGAAAAACAGAGAGAAACAGAAAAAGCAGAGTAAAGACGGGGCACCTCCTCATCCAAGGGGGCTGTCCCTTACTCTTGGAAAGAGGTAGAGGAGCAGGAGAAGGAGAACATCTCCTGACACAAAAGTGAAGATTTTGCTCATGTTTAGTATCTTTCATTTATTTTTTGTTTCAGGAAGTACGTTTTCAAGTTTTATTTTAAAAAAGGGGGAACTTTCCTGTCAGCTGTTCCTCAGATTTCTGTCAGCCAGTCCTTATTTATTGCATCTTAGGACAAAAAATATCTATAGAACTCACAAGGTAGAAAAAAACAACAACAATTTGCTGGAAATGCATTCTCATGAAAAACCAGGCTGAGCTTCTATCACAGTTTTCCTTCAAAACTGCATTTCTGTGTATCATGGAGGCTTGTTTTGACATGTATGATATTTTTGCTAATACTGTAAAAATTAAAGACTGAAAAGAATTAATCAGCCTCAGCGAGACAAAGTTGGTGCAGATCAATGAAAGAAATTAAACAGAAGGATGAAAAGACTTTGACCATGAAAGAGACTTAATACTGAAAACTCAGGATCGTGTTCAGTCTTCTTTAGTAAACTTCACATTGGGAGCAGGTCTCTCCTGCTGAGCAGCTGGTTATAATGCAGAACACGTCTGTACTGAAGATTAATCTCACTGTCCTGTTCTGTTAGACAAACACTCTCATTTCTGGAAATTTCTCTCATCTTCTCACTGATCAATTACAGACACCACTGTAATCCAGGGTACGGCCTGCCTCTGCCACGGTGTGAAGTAATCAGTGTGAGGCTTAAAGCTTCCTGAGTTTAAAGAACAAATATATCATGAAGAGAAAACACACAGCGATAGCAGCAGAATTGGCTCTTTCATATGAGTAATGTTGTAAATAAGAAGCTCTTTGGATGGCTCGAAATGGCCATGTGGTCTGCCAAATGCAGCCATAGAGATCACACAGGGCTAAAAAAAAAAGCTTGTGTTGGAGACAAATTGCCAAACAGACAGCCGGAGCAAGAGAGAGAGGGAGATAGAGAGAGAGGGAGGGAGAACGAGTATGATGAGAAAGCCATAAGTGTGCCTATTCATCTCCCTGCTTGGAGCGGACAGGTACAGAGGTATGGCACCCCTACAAGGTCAATATTTTACTTTGACTGGTGCGCTTTAATTAGATTACAGTTGAAGTGGCCCAGGAAAGCACACAGGGAGAGATCCTACAGGGGAGACAAATTACTACAGAAGAGGAATTGCAGAGTTANCAGTACAATTCATTATGAATGGTGCGCTGAAGCACTACAAAAGCAGCAATTGCCTTTAAAGGGTCAGCCTTTCAGTGTTCTCTGGAAAACCAATTTCAGAACATAATTAATCTTCAAGAAAAGATGTTTTGTGCTGTTTGGTAAATTCAGAACACTGTGTCCACTCTGTTGTGGAATGAAATGAGAGCGAACACTTGCAAAACCGAGGGACTTGGAAGAAGTACCTATGCAGTTCTGAGGACGTTTGAGGACAGGAAACTTAGAGGAGTATCCTCCACAAAAAGAAACATAAAACAGAAGAAAACTTTAAAATTTAAACTCTCAGAAATGTTAGATATTTAACCTTGTTTTTGAAGATTTTCACATGTGATTTTATCTTTTATTTTGAAGTATAATTTTTAATTGAGCATTGACATTTTTGTTTTCTCTCAAAATTCAGTAAAAAGAAATGTTGGACAAGCTAAATCAGTTCTTTTACCAAAAGTCTTATCAAAATTAAAAACTTGTTTCAAGACTCAGAAACACACCAGAATTCTTATTTTAAAATCAACTCTTAATTCATCTGTTGGAAACATATTTTTGCCAAATGAATTTTCAGATCCGTCAGGGTTGGCAGGAAACGCAAGTGGGGGAGTACCCAGTTGCAGATATGACTCAAGTATTTATTGAGAAAAACTCAAAAGTCCAAACACAAAAATCTAAAACCAAAAAAAAGTCTTACAGGGAAAAACTCTCTCGGCGACAGGACTAGACACAACGATACAAGACAGTGAACCGACAGCCAACTGAGACTAACTTGACAAAGAAGTAATCAAACACAGGTGTGACACAAGACCCAGGTGAAACACATGAAGGGTAATCAAACAGGAGGGACACACAAGGCTAGGAAGGAAAACATAACCAGACACACGGGGAGCAAGTACAAAGTAAAGCACGAGAGCAACACAAGAGGAATAACAAAGACCAACACAAGAAACCTGAACAAGGTGAACAACACACAAAAAGAAACACGAATAAACATAACTAAAGCAAGACCAGACCAAAACACCAAACACAAGAAAGTCACATAACCAAAACAGGGACCACAGGAAAAACTAAATTACCAAATAAACAAAACACACCCCAAAGACTGAATCATCACAAGACATGTATGAACAATCTGGAAGAGACACCACACAAAACAAACCACAACTTCTGATACTGTTGAACATTCAACGAACTATTTTTATGCGCCACAACATTATGGAATCTAAACAATTTTTTCCTCAAAAACACAATTTTGTTGAAATACGGAAAATTCTTCTACCAACTTCTCTAAGAGCTAGTCAATTTTTGCTCCAAATAAATGGTATTTTTCTGGTCCCTGAGTATGCATGTGCTCAAGGTAAGATTACGGAAATAATAAAAAATCAGAATCAGAATCAACTTTATTCGCCAGGTATGCTTGAACATACAAGGAATTTGTTATGGTTTACTGTGCTCGCTTGTACAAGATAGTGGTAAGGCATAAAAGGTAAAATAGAAATAATAAAAATTTTGCATGAAGAGTGTTTTCAACAACTATAAACATAAAAGAATAACAAATAGACAAGACTAGTATTTACAGGCTAAAAATACGATAATAGTGCGATAGTGAGTAGTGCAAAAAATGCAGATATTAAATGAGGCAGTTTAACAAGTTGCAAAGTGGGTTGAATAAACAATAAATAACAATTTAAAAAATGTGCATTCTGCTGTTACATGAAATATCTATGTGTTTAATCACAGCACTGTTCCAGGTTCAGGTTCTGAAAAACAGAGAGAAACAGAAAAAGCAGAGTAAAGACGGGGCACCTCCTCGTCTAAGGAGGCTGTCCCTTACTCTTGGAAAAAGGTGGAGGAGCAGGAGAAGGAGAACATCTCCTGACACAAAAGTGAAGATTTTGCTCATGTTTTGTATCTTTCATTTATTTTTTGTTTCAGGAAGTACGTTTTCGAGTATTATTTTAAAAAAAGGGGGAACTTTCCTGAACTCACCAGGCAGAAAAAAAAAATTGCTGGAAATGCATTCTCATGAAAAACCAGGCTGAGCTTCTATCACAGTTTTCCTTCAAAACTGCATTTCTGTGTATCATGGAGGCTTGTTTTGACATGTATGATTTTTGTGCTAATACTGTAAAAATTAAAGACTGAAAAGAATTAATTAGCCTCAGCGAGACAAAGTTGGTGCAGATCAATGAAGTAAATTAAACAGAAGGATGAAAAGACTTTGACCATGAAAGGGACTTAATACTGAAAACTCAGGATCGTGTTCAGTCTTCTTTAGTAAACTACACATTGGGAGCAGGTCTCTCCTGCTGAGCAGCTGGTTATAATGCAGAACACGTCTGTACTGAAGATTAATCTCACTGTCCTGTTCTGTTAGACAAACACTCTCATTTCTGGAAATTTCTCTCATCTTCTCACTGATCAATTACAGACACCACTGTAATCTAGGGTACGGCCTGCCTCTGCCACGGTGTGAAGTAATCAGTGTGAGGCTTAAAGCTTCCTGAGTTTAAAGAACAAATATATCATGAAGAGAAAATACACAGCGATAGCAGCAGAATTGGCTCTTTCATATGAGTAATGTTGTAAATAAGAAGCTCTTTGGATGGCTCGAAATGGCCATGTGGTCTGCCAAATGCAGCCATAGAGATCACACAGGGCTAAAAAAAAAAAGCTTGTGTTGGAGACAAATTGCCAAACAGACAGCCGGAGCAAGAGAGAGAGGGAGATAGAGAGAGAGGGAGGGAGAACGAGTATGATGAGAAAGCCATAAGTGTGCCTATTCATCTCCCTGCTTGGAGCGGACAGGTACAGAGGTATGGCACCCCTACAAGGTCAATATTTTACTTTGACTGGTGCGCTTTAATTAGATTACAGTTGAAGTGGCCCAGGAAAGCACACAGGGAGAGATCCTACAGGGGAGACAAATTACTACAGAAGAGGAATTGCAGAGTTAAATCTTAGCAACAGGTCGGATTAAAAGCAATTTTAATCATGTTTCAGGAGATAAGGGGTCACATGCCTCAAACACAAACAGCCTCTGGATGTCAACACTTACTAGTAACTGAAAAATGAAAAAAACAAAACAATAATAGCAATAAACCACTCTATTGGCTAATCCAAAACCCTTGACTATGATTAACCATTTGTTTTGTAAGAGGCAGGACTTGTTTTAAGACTCACCATTCAGACTGAGTTATACACTCTGACTAAGTTTTGTAATACACTGCCTGGCCAAAAAGAGGTCACACTCTCTAATATTACATTGGAGCGCCTTTAGCTTTGATTACAACACACGTTCACTGTGGTATTGTTTCCTTTAGCTTCTGAATGTCACCAAGATCTTGTATTGATGATGGGAGAGTCTGACCACTGCACAAATTATTCTCCAGAACATCCCAAAGATTCTCAATGGGGTTAAGGTCTGGACTCTGTGGAGGTCAATCCATGTGTGAAAAAGATGTCTCATGCTCCCTGAACCACTCTTTCACTATTTGAGCCCCATGAATCCTGGGATTGTCATCTTGGAATATGCTCATGTCATTCAGGAAGAAAAAAACATGAATAACCTGCTCATTCAGAATATTTAGGTAGTCAGCTGACCTCATCCTTAGGGAACATAATGTTGCTGAACCTAGACCTGGGCAACTGCAGCAACCCCAGATCATAGCACTGCCCCCACAGGCTTGTACTGTAGGCACCAGGCATGATGGGTGCATCACTTCACCTGCCTCTCTTCTTACCCTGACGACTAAAGAACTAAAGAAAAACAAACAAACAAAAGCAAACCTGACAAGCCCCTGTTGACCATCCTGACTGCACTGGCTGAAATGTGTTGTGGTCACTTGTGAGTGGAGTTTTGGCACAAATCTTCAAAACTGACATTTCATTCTTCATTCCACCTAAAGTATTCAATCATAACAGATTCAAGAGGAATCCTTGCTGAAAAAGGGGTGAATCTTCTTTAAAAGAAAAAAGAAAAAAGAAAAAAGCAGAGGCGAGTCATAATAAAGCAGCTCTCCCATTGGCTGAACAAATCAGGAAGAACGTCCGGCTCTGACGCAGGCGCTCCAGCTTCCCCAAACTCTCCAGCAACAGCAGGAAGAAAGCTCAACATGGCTTCCAAACTTGCAGTAGCACTCTTGGGACTACAATTCCTCTCTCTGGTTCCCCCAGCGGAGGCGTACGACGCGGGGGACGCCTTAGCCCTGCTCCTGGGCACAATCCTGACCGTGGTGGGTTTCTGCGCCTTTCTCGGCTGGTACGCGCGGAGGCGGAACGACACGTACTGAGAGAGACTGTGATGATCTCCTTCATGACCTGTGCTATAATTCACCGCATTCATACCTCCCGTGGATCTGTTACTGGTCGTTTGGCACACGGTTTGTGTCGACTACGCTGAAACGAAACGTGCCTTAATGGAACCAGTGCGTCAGGCGTAATGGGACGCACGTGAATGTGGATGGAATCAACACGGAAGTCCAAAGAGAGGAACTGTTCGTTACACTTATAAAACTGAAGACCAAACACTGTTATCATCTTTATAAACATACTGCTGCACATATATTCACCTTGAACTTTGCTTCCATTGCGCATATTCTTCATGCTTTCAGTGATCAGGAGATTTCCTGATTCTGCTGCAGAGCTTCACTTCTTTGAAGCACAGTATGTCAATCATGGACACGTGATAAGACTGGAGCTGGGGTTGGAATTTCTGCTGCTAATGTGTGTGACATTAAAGCTTTGAGACGAATAAATTAATTCTTCTGATGCTGTGTTAATAATCTGCTCTGAATAATCACATTTGCCAACTACTGTTTCATGTAGAAGAGCGTGTTCATGTCTGATGTGTAAAGTGCATGGGGTGATGCATTTTTCTAAATAAAGCCTTTTTCACTTGCTCAGAGCAGTCACACTTTCAATGCAATGAAATTTACTTCAACTTCTGACAGTACAAGTGCTTCATCTGCATAAAGAAATCCTGCTTCCAACCAATGCTTATGATAGAATTAGATTTGGAAATGTTGCACAAACACTATTAGCTTTTGAGGATCATAACTGATTTCTTCACTGATAAATATATCTGTGAGAAGTTGCACAGAAAATGTATGGGATTTGAAAGATGCTCCGTCAAATGTTGCTTTCTTGTGGGGAAAATTTCAAAGATTACCTCAAACTTTGTGATAAAACAGCACAAATGAAAAAGATGTGAAGGGAATTCTCTGTCAAAGCAGACACTCCTTTTGTCAGATTTCTCTTCCTCAAAATGTCACATTAAAGGAGAGGAGCAAAAAGTCAAATGGAACGAAGCAGAAGTAAGCTACTTGAAATGGAAATCTCCAACACTGTAAAATGCAATTTTGCACATTTGTTTTTCAATGTCAGAATGATAACTTAAACTTTAGTGATAACAACAAACTACACTGAAAATATGGAATCTAAGTGAGTCATTCTTTGTTGTTTTTGAAAAAAATGTCTTATTAGTTTTGATATGACCTACATTCAAGTTACAAGTCCAGAAGCATGTCCTGTTTCAAGATATTAAAAGACAAAAATCATGCCTTAATTGCTTGCAGCAGGCCAAAAACAAAAACAAACCAAAAATGTTGTCAATGGAATAATAAAAAGTTGCTTTTCAAGTTTCTTGAAATCAGAAAAATGTCTTAATATAAGAAAGTTTTTCTAACCCATTTTTTTCCCTTCTTCACACAAGTGTTGATCAATACTGTAACCAAAGAACCAAAGTTGGAATCAATATTTTAGATTGGTTTACCCACCACGAACCTCTGTTGGTGTTAGAACAACAAAAAATATATTTTTTGACCAAACACATAATTTTAAGGCAGCCCTTTACATCATAGTTTTACATTGAAATCAGTTACATTTAACAGTGAAGTGGCAGAGAATCACCTCAAAGTTAAACTTATATTTACAGGAAATGCACCATTCACCTTTAAGCTCTCATCCTTTGGCGCATGATGTTAATATTTAATTTTTTTTGTGAACATTAAGACATGCAAATAGTTCAGGCCTTATCGTAATAAAGCTTGATTTTCTACAGTTGTGAGATAAACGCTATGATCTGAAGGTCACTGAGTCTGTGATACAGTTGGACAAGTGGTTCCAGCACATGGTCTTTATATCACAACACAGAAATCTGCATGGTGAAACTTGTTATGACACTTCTTCTACATGCATGACCATCATTAATGGATGTGTTCCAGCCCGTACAAGCGGTCAGTGTGTGTGTACATGCGGCTGAATCATTGTTCACTTGTTACACATGCACATGACATCATGGCTCTTCATACATGGCTGGGAAATCAAGTCCTATGAATATATCATGCTATCCGGGCAGAGGAGACAACAGTTTGCAAAGTGCTTGTCAATTATGCATATACAGTACAGGGGGAAGTCATTCTACCTTGAGGTGAACCAGGCTGCCTGATTTAACCCTTCACTTCATGCAGAAAGGTTGACATTTGTGCTGAGTGAAACATGAATGAGCAGTTTGGGGAGATAAATGTCGAGGTCTCTTTTAATCTAATAAGGAGATCATCAGCTTGAATACACTCTTTTTAAAACAGAGACAACCTCAACTAAAAACCAAACCCCATCTCGTTTTTGCATAATTCAAGAAGCTTTTTATTCGATTTATAAATAATTTTCCAACTTGTGAGGAAGTAGGTCTGAATCTCAATCCTTTAGAAGATTTGCAAAGATGTTTCCTTCCTGACTGAAGCACTAAGTGGAGAAAGTAATCAGTAATATTCAGCGTTACCGTCCAGCAGCGGCCCCTCTTGAGCAGATGTTACCGTGAGAGAGAGAGAGAAAGAGAGAGAGAGAGGGAGCTGCCGCTGCTGCTGCTACTGCTGCTGCTGCTGCTGCAACAAGAGACAAGACGCGTCTTGGATCACAAATAGGGATGCAGGGCGCATGCGCACTGCGCTCCGTTTACTGGAGGATATTCACCGTGGAGGAAAAAAGGGGGCAGGCAACAAACCAGGCTTTTTATTACAGCAAAAACCGACTTATGTGATGTAAATAATCTAAAGGAGGGATACAAATTAGGATTATCAACAGGTAGGATTTTGATTGATGTTGTGATCGGCTGTGTGTGTCTCTCTCTCTCTTTCTCGATCTCCTTTTTTGGCCTTGTCTTGTGTGGTGGCTGCAATTCTGGGTATTTTAAAGCGAAGACTTCGGAATTACTCGAGTCGAATGGACGTGAGCGGATCTGCTACATTTCTGCGCTTTACCCAGCGCTTTCGGATACAATTACAGCGATTTTACGCTCCTGTGTTGTTGTTTTTTATTTTTTATATTTGTGTTTTCTACGGAATCTAACGGATTCAGGCGCGCGTAAAATACTCGACTGACAATCGGAGGACGCATTTGAACGCGTAAGTAGACAACATAACATATAATACTACACCACTACAAGGTACGAGTTGTCTCTTAAACGCAAAATAATACATCAATCCAGCAGAACATCCCATAATAATATCAGGGAAGGATTGTTATTGTCACTCCCAGGCAACATTTCTCAATTTGATTTACACACCCGCGCATTAACACGACAAATAATGTCGAGATGCGGCTTTAGAGGCAGTATTACACATTATATCCACTCAACTCTTCATTCTAATTACTAATATAAAAGATGATCTGGAAAATGGAGGCTGGCTCAATAATCGCCCCTAATGAGAACACTGCTTATCAACGTGAGAGCCGTAATCCTGTTAACCTTTAATCAGACAAAAACACGGATGCTTTATTATGTATGCGCCCTCCGTCGGTTTTTGCATGAAGGCGAGGCGAGTTTATCCGAGGCATCCGCCGCGTCTGAGAGCCGTCCTCTCTTCTGCAGGGTGTAGGGTGGGATCAGGGAGGATTTTTTTTTCTTTTCTTTTCTTTTTTTTTACACTAAATTTCCAACCAATGTGTCACTTCAAAATGAAAATGTCCAAAAAAAAACCCACACATCCAAATCGAGTGTTTCTCTGCTGCTGCCCTGCTCTGTGCGTCTTAAATGCGTCGTTTCTTAATGAGGTCTGGTGCTTTGTGCGTCCATGGTGCTTTTTTTTTGTGTTCAAGAAATTCCGAAGTCACAAAGAATTCTTACACTCTAGCAGATTAATGATGAAGATAAATCAAGATCCACCCCCCCCTCTCTCTCTCTCTCTACCCCCCTCTCTCTGTATGTGTATGTGTGTGTGTCTGCCTGTCTGTCTCTAGACAAAGTGCTCAAGCTAAGCTAAGGCATTGCTCCACACTGTGCCAGTCCCAATTTAAGAAATGTAAGATAAATAAATAAATAAATACATGTCAGGCAGAGGGAATGATCGCCTTTCACTTCTACATTGTCTTGAAAACAATGCAGCTGTTGTTCACTCCACATGCTGATGGGTGGGTAATATTTTTCAGGGATTTTTTTTCTTTAGGTGTGATGAGACAAAAGAACAAAGGATGCCTTAGAGGAGAGGTCGCCTGTACGCCTGGAAACCTCTTCAAAGCACACCGCCAAATGGATCTATCGCCTCCCCCTGTCACCTCTAGATCATGATACTTGGCTGAAGCTATTCCGCTATCTATATGATCCCTCCTCCATCTATGGCGAACTATAGCCATGCAGGGGACCACACCATCTTGCAGAATGTCTCTCCTCTCGCTACGTTCCTCAAACTGACCTCTTTGGGTTTTATCATCGGAGTCGGTGTGGTCGGGAACCTCCTGATCTCCATCCTGCTGGTCAAAGACAAGAGCTTACACCGAGCGCCCTATTATTTCCTGCTGGATTTGTGTGCTTCTGATATCCTGCGCTCCGCCATCTGCTTCCCCTTCGTCTTCACCTCGGTTAAGAATGGATCCGCGTGGACGTACGGGACGCTGACCTGCAAAGTGATCGCCTTCCTGGGTGTGCTCTCCTGTTTCCACACAGCATTTATGCTATTCTGTGTTAGCGTCACGCGCTACCTAGCCATCGCACATCATCGTTTTTACACCAAGAGGCTGACCTTCTGGACCTGCTTGGCTGTCATCTGCATGGTTTGGACGTTGTCAGTGGCGATGGCGTTCCCGCCGGTGCTGGACGTGGGGACGTACTCGTTTATCCGCGAGGAGGACCAGTGCACGTTCCAGCACCGCTCCTTCAGGGCGAACGATTCGTTGGGATTCATGCTCCTGCTGGCGCTCATCCTCCTCGCCACACAGCTGGTTTACCTCAAGCTCATCTTCTTCGTCCACGACCGCCGAAAAATGAAGCCCGTCCAGTTTGTGCCTGCCGTCAGTCAGAACTGGACCTTCCACGGGCCGGGCGCGAGTGGGCAGGCGGCGGCAAACTGGCTGGCCGGGTTCGGTCGAGGCCCGACTCCACCGACTTTGCTGGGAATCCGGCAGAACAGCAACGCAGCGGGCCGCAGGCGTCTTTTGGTGTTGGATGAGTTCAAAACAGAGAAGAGGATTAGTAGGATGTTCTACATCATGACGTTTTTCTTCCTGGCGCTCTGGGGGCCGTATCTGGTCGCCTGCTACTGGCGGGTGTTTGCGAGGGGCCCAGTGGTCCCCGGGGGCTACCTGACAGCAGCTGTGTGGATGAGCTTTGCCCAGGCTGGAGTCAATCCTTTCATCTGCATCTTCTCCAACAGGGAGCTGCGGCGCTGCTTCAGCACCACGCTCCTCTACTGCAGAAAATCCAGGTTACCACGGGAACCCTACTGCGTTATATGAAGGTTTTGCTGTGGGTTTTTTCTCGTCTGTGTCTCTATTTCCCTGATTGATCTTGATCTGGGCTCGTTCCTGTTGTACAGCGCACTCTCTCTTCTATCTCTCTTCTCTTCATCCTCCGGTTTCTCCCTCTGCTCCTCCTTCTCCTAACCCTTCTTTCAGAGGTAGAAGGTGGACAGCAGATCGCGAGGCTGCGGTGGTTTAACATGAAACTAACATGGAGGCTGAAGGGAAATGGGAATACGCAGGAGGTCTGGATTCTCCTCCTGTGTTTATGTTCTAGTAAACAAGACGTTGTGGAAGGCCATGCCAATGCAGAGAAGCAAAAATCTGAAAAAAAAGAGAAAAAGAACTGAAAAACAATGAAAAGAAAACCTTTCTTTGGATATTTTTATGAATCTGTGAGGCGTGAAAAACATAAAAAAGAAAACGAACAAAAACAAAGAAATGATACCTCTCAAGGAATCACTGGAAATGTTTTACATTTTAGGAGTTGCACTAAAAAGAAGATGTAAAGATGCTTTTTTTGGTTGCTGGTTGCATAGCAAGGACAACTTTTTCCTTTTCTTTTTCCCCAAACTAAACAATGAATGCTTTAATTTGCAACAGACTACACAATCGCTGTAAGTAAAAGCAAAACTTGGTGACTGTTGGAATACACCACCACAAAAAGGAGGATAAAATGGTTTTAATGTAAGTGATATCTTTTTCATTTACTGGGCGGCGGCGGTGGTGGGGGAGGGGGGGCTTCACGCTGGGGATTTACAATGTGTGGTTTTTGAAGTTGCAACTTAAAAACTAGAAATGATTTTCTTGTAGTTTTACGATCATATGTCCCTAGTGTCCGGCATTGTTATTTTCTTATCACATTTTACAGAAAAAAAGAGGAAAAAAAGATGAAATGATGTTTGGATTTTCAAAAGAAGTTGCTTTTAAGAACAACCTTGTGCTTAAAAAAGACATTGAAGAAGTAGTTAAATGTGTCATCATATCCATGTACCTAAACACTATCATATTGTTACAGTATTGCTGATGCCACTCCGGGTGTTCTTGCCTTAATGGTTATGATATTGTCATGTTTCTTGGTTGTTGGGTTAATTTTCTGTTAATTCATCACTCCTGGAAAAGTTGTTTTTTTTTAAAGCAAAAGGGGAGTTTTTCTTTCTTTTTCACATCAATGTGAAGTGCATGTCCATTTTTTAAAAGCTGGTCCACTCCCATGAGCATCACAGGCCATAACACTGAGCAGCCCATTTTTATTCTGCAACGGTTTGCTACACCCCACAGAGTGCTCAGAGCACAGGGAGTGTGTGTGTGTGTGAGTGCGAGTGTGTGTGCGTGCGTTTGAGTATGGATCAGACAACAGTCACTTCAAGACCAGAGCCTTAGTATGAAATCTTGCACAATTTGTAAAAAATGTACAAAAAACAAAGAAAAAAAAAGACATTTAAGGCACACCGTCTTGTTTCTACTTTCCCTACATTTGCTCTCTACTGATTGTTTTCGATGACTTACTTTTTTCTCTTGTGGCCATTTTAATATTTATTATGTATTCTTTTTTGTATATTATAGATAGATTGTGTGTAAGTATGTGAGTCCTTTCATTTTTGAAGTCCCGAATGTGAGTACAGTTTCAGTTAAGATTGCATTTGCTGAAAGTTAACTGTGTAATCTGTTGCTTTTTTGAAAATAAAAAGTTTCCATTTTACAACTTTTGCTTTTTATCCCTGTTTTTAGATGAAACACATGAGAAAAACTGTCAGAGTTAACATATGAAGATCCCCCTCTTTAAGTATTTAAATCATGGAATGGTTTTATAATTTGTTAAAGATGGTCAAGTATCTTCATTTTTTGTCTTATCACTTCAATGTGCAACAACAAAACACTCAAAAACACCACATCTGAGGCAATTAATGAGCTAAAGGTCTTTTAAAGTCATGTCTTAAAGGTGTTTGTGTCTTTACATGAAGCACATGTATGTCATTTGTAGTCATGCTAACAGTCCATATCTGAGAAAATGATTTCCAAATGTGTCTTTTTCTGAAATGTAATCTCTTTTGTCCTTGGGACAGCCTGTCAAAAACAGAATGTATGCTGAACCTTGTCATTGACTGTGAAGTGTGTTTGACATTTAATGGAAATAATCTCCATGAATATGTCCCTCCGGCTCTCTCACCCTCTCGCTTTTTCATACTGTGTTACAGGGGAATACCACTGAATTTCAGATGTTATATATGCGACTGAATGAGTTCCATATGGTACCAGGGCTCAGGTCTCTCTTGTTTAAGGTCACATTGATGTGCAATGGCATAGATTTGCTTAAACAGAAACATTTAATACCCAGTATCACGGATTTCATACACATTTAGTAAGAATTCTAAAGCTTTAAATCTTTGCAAATTCAACAAAACAAATTGTATGCATGGTGAAATCAGCTCAGTCAAGGAGGAAAAGGGACATTTTCAGATTAAATTATGTCATAAAAAAAAAAAAACAGAAAACAAGTTCTTCTTAAAGGACAAAATCTAAAAAGAGGATCAAAGATAAGGGGCAAGTTTGAAAACTAGGTAATTGGTTTTGACAGATTTTTGGTGAAAAATACCTGAACAGACTTCACATGAACCATATTCACATATTAAGTCCAACTAACATCTTATTTAGAGATGTTACAAGCTAGAAGTCTTATCAGAATGTGATCAGAACTTGTAATACTTCTTGAATGAAGATATAATACTTAGCATGTTTTCTTACCCCATCTGTCAACTTACCTCTTCTAAATAAGTAATGATGATCTAATTCTTGGCTTCCCATATCTTATGTTGTTTATCTGACATAAGTGTGGCTAATATTTAGACTTTTGGTCAATCCTCTTGTTAATTCTTGCATTTTTATGTTTATCTCAAATTATGTGGTATCTCTCTGCAAAACTGCAACTACATTATGTTAACAATGTTTAAAAGGCTTATTATGTTTCCATTAACTGCAAACCAATGATGTGTTCCTTCTTTTTTGTATTATCAGATGTTATTTTAGCTTTTTTTCCTCCCTGTTTCATTTCCCCCTAAAGCTTGTTCAGTTAGGTAATAATTTCAGCCTGTTTGCCTGAAAATACAGAATATTCTGCTGTAATGGTTTGTAAACACTCCAGGTAATTACATGCCAGGATGTGAGTTTCACTGATGAGGAATGTCTATTATGAATCCATTTTCATCGTCATGTCAGAAATTTCTGCTTTTTCGGACATTGATCTGTCCAACTGGGTCCAGATCTGACCAGATGATCTGGTTCAGTCATTATGATTTCCTGATGTTGTTTTGTCCATTTCTGACATTGACCAGATTCAAACTGTGACCATTTTACTGCTCGGGTTAGGAGGCTCAAATGCTGGTTGCTAGGATGTCACACCGCTGTGGTCCAGGTTGTTTTGAGCAAAAGGTTTATTGATGTGGACAATTCAGTTTGGAGGTTAAAACCAGTAAACAGTGACAATGTTAATGAGTGTCAGATCTGTTGTTTTCAGACCACAGCTAGCTTTAGCATTCAGCTAAGAGGAGTGACTATAATCAACATTAATATTTTGTTGTTCAATTCTACTTTGACCCCAAGACCTGCAACAAGTGAAGGCTAGCATAAGCCATTAGCTATTTGTAGTCAAATGTTTGCAAGCATCCACGCTCTTTAAAGAGGGGGTAGTGTGCAATTTTTAAGTCTTTACTCTGTCCCTCTGTTGCTTATGGAGTTTCTTTACATGATTTACAGCTATGAAAAGTCAGATTTTCCCTCTCAGGTGTTTTTTTTTCTAAAAAAAAAAAAAAAAAAATCCATATTAAGTCACCACCCGAAAGACTTTGCTTCAGCTCCTGTCTCTTTAAGGCTTTCAGCCCCACAAACCCCCTTCTCTCTAATTGGGCAGTTCTCTGGAGGCCTGTTGGTGGCAGAGTTATGGGCAAATCTTGGTGTTTGAGGCCATGAGGTAGTTAGAACATCCTTATGAGAAGACCCCATCATTTCAGCTAGTCTCGTGAGGATTATGTGTTATTTTAGAATGGAGAATTTCGATCAGT
Source organism: Thalassoma bifasciatum (assembly GCA_008086565.1). Taxonomy (NCBI): domain Eukaryota; kingdom Metazoa; phylum Chordata; class Actinopteri; order Labriformes; family Labridae; genus Thalassoma; species Thalassoma bifasciatum. The sequence goes on from RPOG01000325.1 coordinate 423,330, forward strand.
TTATGAACAGATTAGGAAATTTCGATGACATATTAATATGTAGAAGTTTGAAATCTGCGGTTGTATACACATCTACTACTGGTACTTTACATTCATGTTTGAAATATTGGAAGGCAGAATACCCCCTCTTTAAAGTTAGCAAATAACACTAATATTGTCTCGTACTGGCTATATGCTCAAGTTGGCTGTTGCTAAACGATTATTAATCATCAAATTGAAATCTGGCTTAATTTCCCTCAAGATTCTTACCATCAATCAAATTTTTTAGCTACTAATTTATCCAGAAGTGTTAAATTACCGACAGCTGTCAGGTACCATAGCAACCCTGAAAAGCCATCTGTATGACTGACTTTGAGCTTCTTATCCCGAGGATGATAACGGCAAAAGCTCAGACAGGTTTTGGTGAAGAGGAAGAAGAAAAAATGAAACACACCTTTGAGGATTTAATTGTTAAACTGACTCTGAAACTCGGCTCCATGAGTCTGCAGCAGGAATTAACATCTCATGTGTGTTTTTCAGCCCCGTTCAGCAAATGCAAATCAGGAAACGGTGTCACTGTTGAGCACTGGCCCATTTCCTCACATGTTCATTTGAGTGCCCCAGTAATTCTGTTTCTCTCCACGCCTGCTGAAAGATGACAGGCAGAGGTGGTTGGCTTGAAAGCGGTTCATTCCGGCAGACCAGCTCCCATGTTAAACTCTTTTTCTCTCTGAGGTAACATATCTCCTGAGAAACATATTGTTCCCAATCAAAGTGAATTAGGGTGCTGTGACTTTCTGTACCATCTGACTGGGATTGGCTCTTTGCACTTGAGTTTAGAGCGAGCAAGAAAGCGACAAAAAAAAAGCTCATTTCTGAGGTAATTATGAGGCTTTAGTGGAGATATTTGCATTTAACCATCAGAAGACTTGGATTGGATTTTGGCTGTGGATGAATGACTGAACCATCCTTAATTCTGTGTCACTCTCCTGGTATCTCAGTGGATTTGCGCGCACACTTTCTGTGTTTAATTGACTGCCAATGGGCTCAGAGAAAAACCATCTCACCCTAGCCCTCATTTGCTGTCTATAATTTGAGTAAATACCATCTGTTGACTGAGAAACATAGGTTTTTTTTCTCCATGAAAAGGGGGGAAAGTGTATGAAATGTGAGCACTTTTAAACAGTGCATTGAGGGTCTGAGTTGAGGAGCTCTCAAAATGAAAAGCTGGAATGGAGTGGACGACTCAATCTTCAGACAAGCTACTCAGGAAAAAGGAAGAATTGCTTTTCGTCTTCACATCACCCCGCTCTGCATATTTGTTTGATTGTTTGACCGCTTTAGAGCCGAGCTGGAAATATAATAGTTCAATGTGCTTTGCATAATTTCTGCAGGGCATTCATTTTGTTTTGTGAAATGACATTTACTTACAATGTTCTTTTGTTGAGTTTTCCTTGGGATATTTGCTCAAATATTTTTTTTTCCCTCTTGCTCTTTGTGTTTGTGTATGTGTGTGTGTGTGTTTCTGACCCACATGAAAGCATGTGTGGGATTTTTTTTCATGCATTCATGCTTGTCCTCACTCACAGGTCAAACCACTATCAGTGTGTCAGAACAGGCTGTGAAGCCACACGCTCCTCTTTTCAGCTTTAGACTACACGGCTAACACTCATCAAAGTGCAGAGCTGCAGTAGTTTTCTCCCTAATGGCTTTGCAGCTTTATGGCTAATGTGCCAGAGCAAATTGCTAATGGTCAAATGAACGGTAATGTGAGGATCACAAATGTGTCTCTGTGGCTCTATATTTGTAGGTGTTTTGAAAAATGTCCCTATTTCCGTCTGTTTATTTGCTGCTCTAAAAAGAAACAATGGATTATGAATGTGCAGGGAGCAGGACAGAATTAAACTCATCGTCCAGAGCGAGTAGATATGAAAACACAAGGTCATGTGTGTCACTAAAACATTTGGGACAATGTTAGCAAATCCTTTTAGAAACAAGCTGGTTGTCTGAAAACAGCCCATTTAATTTTGGACAAATGCATGTGGAGGATTGACAAACTTTCAGCATGTCAAACAATTGTAAATCAAAATGTATTTAACTTAAACGCTTAACACGATGCAGCAAAGATCATTTAAAGTGCAACGTTGGGGTAAGATACAGGAGGGGTGAAGGGCCAATAAAACTCACCATAATGATTATTTATAATCCCTGGAGGGAAACAACAAAAAGTTGCTGCGCGTATTGTCTGACAAGCTCTTAAAGGCGCTGCTGCTCCTGAATACCAATGATCAACAGGATGCCTGATCAAAATCTGCAAGTGGGGAAAGATCCCCCCACATTATTTCCCCTTCTTCACGTCTTCATTTTCCAACTACCTCCCTTCCTGCTCCTGCAGCCCAGCATGCAAATGCCTTGTATAAAGAATATCCCTGCTTTAAATATTAACTGATTAAATTGCGGATGGAGCTTCAAAGGTTCCGTCTTGCATATTTAAACAGTATTTTTTCTCTCACCCTCTTCTGTTATGTGAGATTCACTGGTTGAATCGCATCACTGGAATCTAGCTGGGAGCTAATTTGTTGATGGAGGTCTTAGTTCTACTTTTAGCTTCACACCTGGATTCACTTGAGGGCATCTCTGGGACACATGAAGGTTCCTCACGTTATGTACATGAAATGTTACAGATGGTAGTTCAATTGTTTGGATGATGCAATCTATGTCAATGTTATCATCTGCCAACCTTAATTTATAAATGTAATGCTTGAAATGACTGCATTATGAAAGCTTGATATATATTCCAGGCATCACTGATTATTTAAGTTTTAGTGTTACTGTAAAATGAACAATACTGTACCTTTATTTTGAAAAAAATACTCTGTAAAGCTGTTTTAAAGTTATAGAGACGGACAAAAGCTATAAATGTCAAACAACCAACTCAAAATAAGCAATTAATAGGGACAAATCAGCTCGTCTAAATGAAACAACATCATCCACCTTAACACTCATAGGTTAAGTATTTGTGGATAATTTTTTACATGTTGTTTACTCTAGGTTAAAGTCTAGTTCATACTTTTGTATATACCTGAACGGAATCGTGAGCTCTATAACCTGCTCTCTTCTTGTGTCTGCATCACTCTGCAATACTCCTCCAAATCACATGAGGGTAGTGTGGTGTGTATGATCGTCATATCTTCTGATTGTGGTCTTGCTACATGTTTTGTGTCCTTTGTCACAACAAAACCAAGTGTATTGTGATAGACATTGCTGTTTATCATTCAACAGCTATTACGAGGAAGGACAAAAAGAAGATTAAGAGGAGTTAATGTTTGTGGCAGTTGTGTGGCTGTTCTGGAAATGATGTAAATATACACTGTATAATGGTTGCTGTAAATTTTACAGTTACTTGTTTGCTGCCAAGCGCCTCAATGTCCCTGTAAAATTATTTACAATATTATTACTGTTTTTTCTACAAAATGACCCGCCTAGTGAGAAACCACCCAGATGACCAATCAGGGCTTAAAATGTGCAGGGTTTCAACACTTAGTTACATTTCGGTGCATTTTGGCAATGTACATAGAGACTACGGGGTTGCTGCCAAATAATTTATTTTACTGCAATATTGAAAGGTACTGTGAGGACTTTCTAAGTGATCTTGAAAAAACATGATATCCAAATATTTGCCTGATCATAATCCACAATTCAAAGTTAGATTATTAGTGCTAAAATAGATTATTTCTTCCTGCGAACTCCTAGCCTCCAGGTCAGGTCAGCTAGACCGGATTGATTTACAGTTTATTGGTGAGAAAAGAAATCTGTGTTTTTCTCTATTGAAAATGATTTTTGTGATTTATTTAGTCGTTCTAGTGGACTCTAGAGCTGGACTGTGACAGAAAATGGACAGAAGAGCAGAGGAGAGCTAAGCAGGCGAGTGATAGAGCACAGGCTAAAGGCTAAAACACGGGCAAAATTGTTTGTGAAAATGTTCATTCCAACCCACATGCAGCAGTTATTCTGCAGTGATCTGTTCAAAACTATGAGTATCAATGCATGAAGCCAGGTTATGTTTGCTCTGCTGGTGAGGTTAAGGTTGGTAGATGAGCACTGGTAGGACATAACCAGGATTCACTGATGTTACACAGTACTAAATGGTCTCAGAGCTCTGGGCTGAGTAGCGCTAAATGTAGCTGGCTACGAAAGAACTCAAAGTTTGTCATGTTTCATACAACAGTGCTACATAATTGTTGATAAGTAAATTATCTTGTCGTGTTGTATCTAGTAAAAAGTTGTCGTGAACAAAGAAAAGTAGTGTTAAAACAAAGCCAATCCGCTCTCACTTTCACTTTCAGTGCAAATATATCATGACAGTTAACCATCAAAGGGAGTTGCTGCAATCCACTTCACCCTACAAATTCTCAATATAGCCACATTACTGAGTTTCCAGACCCCTCCCAGCAACTCTTGTTCAAAAAAATCACTGAAATCGCTGCTGAAAAACTAGCATCTTGTACAAGCTGAGAAATCAGGTTGCAGGACCATCTGGTCTGGAATAGTTTGCTTTGAAGGTGTCTGAAGAATGATAAAACCAGCTGTTGCTACCTTCAAATGTGTCGTTCTTGAGAAACTAATTTCCAAGAGTGTCAAAATGTTATCGAAAGCTAAACAAATACGTTTCTACTGACTGTTTGTGTTGTACAGCTCAAAAGATTCTGTTGTTTTTGAATGCCAAAGCGTGAGTGGAGATCACATCCAGGCTTGTGTTTGGTCGTGTAAATGTCTTTATGGTGACTTAGAGAAACAGGGGACAGCTTTCCATGTTTCACAGGAGTGGGTGCGTGATTTCATGCAGACCAATCCTGCAGGTTGATGTAAATATTGCAGCATAAAGTCATTACCTAATATTATTAGAATGGATGATCTGGGAAGCAGCTGCAGAGTCTTGGGAGCCCAGGTCAGGATGTAAGCTCCCATAGGTTGTGTTTCTTTGCTGCTAAATCCTTTCGGCTGCGGTGGGAGTCAAAAGTAAACACGTCCCCTTGGCGGCTAAGACTTAGGCTGAGTGATGAAGCCACGGATAGATCATGATTGGTGGGTTAGGACTTAAGCACATGTACGCCAAAGTTGCAATATGCGAGGAGGAGAGAGTCCTGGTCGGGGAGTAATCCTCCAACAGGGATTACCCGTGTCTTTCATGCTAGATTAAAGGGTCCCATGATACCCTGTGGTGCTGTTTGAGTCCTGATGGAGAATCAATGCACTGGGTGACAAATTATAGGTGTGTGTGAGTGTGTGTTTGCTGTGTATTGTTATTGCTATCTGCTTTGTAATGAGGGTGATTTAGGTGGCATTTTCAAACTCTAGATTCAGGGAGGCCGACCAATCAGTGCATGTTTCTCTCCGCGAGTTTGTTGAGATAATCATCTTATCCACCAGGCACCACACAAACACACATACGCGGCACACACACACACTGAAATGAGGAGCTGTGGATGACGTACCTACAGCAGTCAGCAGAAAGGGAAGGAAGTATTTGGGTCACATGAAAATTGAATAGTGTTGTGCTGGTTTTGGGTGCTGGTGTCGGTAGAGATGAATCTGCACCAATGAGAAGCCTCGTCCTTATTTTCTTCCTCTTTTATGTACTCAAATTAGACGGAGCGTGTAGGATAAAACTGACACAACTAGCAGGCAGTGCAAACATTTTCCTAACAGACTGAAATATTCAGAAGCTGCTATCGGGCTTATAGGAGCTTTCAGAGCATTATGCTTCGCAGTGAGGAGGCTAACCATATTCGCTCCATTTGCAGAGGGCAATCTGTCAGAATGAAAGCCAGAAAACATGTACATTACGGTGCTTATTTACAACATGCAATCGGCTGCTTACATCGTTGCACAGTGGGGCACATGTGCACCCACAGCGGTAAAGAAAATGAATATTAAAGAGATCTGATTAAGAAATTATATGCACTGAGAAATCTTTTTTGAAGCTTGAATGCTTAACTCTGCAGCTTTTAATAACCTTGTTCCGAGATTGGCATCATCATTTATTTATTTATCTAATTTTCCTTTCATGGCAATTGGGGAAAGTGTTTAGGGGTGTTTATTCGGGCGATTTGTTCCCACTAATTCGGCATGTTTTGTCATGAATCCAAGGGCTTTTGGAAAAGCGCGGAGAGGGGGAGAGTTAATCCACACGTTTTCTTCTGTTCCAGCCTGTTCAGCACATTCCCTTCCCTCTCCCGTTTCCTCTCCCCTCTCTCTCTCTTTCTATCTCCCTCCTTCCCTTTTATTTTTGGAAACATCTCATTCTCGTGAGTCAGGCCCGTCATGCTCACAAAGGCTCGGTCTAGCGAAGCTCTCGCCTCCTCCTCTGTTGTCTCTGCTGTTTGTGATATTAGAGGAGAAGAAGGGAGGAAACAGAACTCTTCCTCTCTCCTCTTCTGCAGGTGGGGAGGGTGATGGAAAGGAAGTAATGCTTTGTGAATTTTTAATTCAGTCTATTTACATAGCTGACAAGTAATGGATGGATGTGTTTGCATGGTCTGGTGTAGTGAAAAGGCCTCGGGAAGGTGACAGGCGACAGTTTCTAACCTGAAACTTACTGAATTTATGCTTCATTCGTGGATCAAAATCAATGCGATGATGCAACCGCATTTCTGGCATCAATCTTAATTTGTCAAGCAGCATTGATGGAGGTGTTGATTGATGGTACCTGACTTGACTGATAGACGTGTCAGCTGCAGTCTCGTTGCCCATTTGTTGTTTCATCCTCACATATAAATATATATCTTCATTTTTTTAACAGCACTGGCTCCGGAGGGACAGGCTAATTAGGATGTTTGCTATGCAGTGTCATTTCTTTGAAGAGTTTTTCTTGCAAATAAGGCAGATCACTTCCAGGGAAATCTTGCTAAATGAAGTTGCCTTGGAAACAGCAAATTGCACAACAAACACTTAAATCATCCTGCCGGCGGAGTTCGAGCTCTGCATGCAGGATAAAGCAGCTCCTGGAGACGGACAGTTTTGCTAGTTTTGCATCTCTATCATGTGCAGGAGAGTATATCTGACTCAGACAATGTTTCTGTTATCTCTGCGAGCATGCGAGAGAAAGGAGGATTCGTCCTCTCCTGTGCTAATTATAGAGATAACCTGCTGTAACGAATCAGACGCTCTCTGCGCCACACAAAAACAATAATAAGGACTTTTGTTATGTTGGATGAGGATTTCATTTGGCTATAGGCTAGAGATGAATGCTAAATGGGTTTGAATGTTGTTGATACTGCTGTGCTGTTGTGTATCTTGATCAAGATGTTAAGCTTTAAGAGTCTTTGAAATTTTTATGGATGATTTTTCTCCAGGCATCCTTTGTAGGTTCATGTCTGGTTCTAAACTTTTGCAAAAGTTACATTAGTTCCCAGGTTTTCAATGAGTTTGTTTGTAATAACAGCCTGTAAAGTGACTTTTTGGGATATGACAGCTCGCAGCTTTCACTGTAAACATGGCCGCCACAGAGAAGAAGTAATTTCCTCGCTTCTGTGTTCAATTTTCCCTTGAAGAATTATTTTGCAGCATAGTTTATAAAGTTCCCACACTGTGCAGCTCTGGCTCACACAGTGTGAGCTGTATACGCTTTGTGTGTATTTACACTTAATTTACATTACACACAAACATCTATATATGCCTGGATGTATCTCAGACAGCAGCAGCCACAGTGTAAACAGCTCTGTGTTAATTGTGACGAAGGATGCTGTGCATTGAATAGTCCCTGATGCATTTTGCATCTTTGTGTGGTGGAAGGAGAGAGAGGAGAAAATAGTCTTGAAACAGAAAAAGGCCCCGAGCCAAGCAGCGCAGAGCCATCATCATTAGTCATCAACAACAGCACATGGCCGCCTCAGAGCAGTGCAGAGCGCGGTGAAAGTTTCCCTCTGAATCACTGCAGCCACTCCAGCCCAGGTTCTCTGTGGCTTTATGTGAAATGTCTGAAAGCATTCTGCCCCACAGAGAGCAGGGACAGAGATAAAGCTCTGATCTGCTGCAGTGGTTAGTGTCATGTGCTAGTATGTGGGAGAATAGGATACAAGGGCTGAGATGATAATCTTTTCACACTCTGTAGTCTGTACACACCTTTTACTGAATATGATGGAAACGGTTCCTCTGTTATTAATGCACAATGTTGCATCTTTTCATGGTGCTGGTCTGTCACTGGGCATATTGAAATCTGACCATCACTGGGCTTTGGTGAAGAGTTGCTGGTTGTGAAACTGACTAAAATGAGAAGTGAAGTCTATTTATGGCTTGAAAAAAAAAAGCAATCAAGAAGAAGATTGTCTTTTCTCATTTGGTTGCTTTTAAAGTCAGAAAAAGGGGTTGTAGGTGTCTCTCTTCACATGTGAAAATGTATACTTACTTTTCAAACAATGTCACTGTGCTGCTCACATACTACCATGTGTTCATTATGTTGATAATGCTGTTAACAAATACATCCACTGAAGGGGGGGCAGCCAGGAGTCAAAGTTTATGACAACAACAAACAGTGACTGTGGAGGAAGTGCTGCTAATTTACCTCATGCGTAAAAGACAAAAACAAGCAGTGTAGTAGGAGGTGGTCCTGAGGCTGTTAAATATGTTGTGTTTTTCTTAAAAAAAGTTCCCCCATTGCTATTTCTTCTTTGTGTGTCTCACCAAAACTACATCTTGGATAGTAACAGCAACACTGCCCCTATGGTTTCCAGGGGTTCTGCTCTGTTTGGTCCGTATCCGTAAGCTTTGTGGAAACCTGCAGAAATATGGATGAAACGAATGCAGGGTATAGATAGAAGGCTCCACCCAAAATCCAGATTCGTATTTGATGTGAATGGACCTTGAGTCAGGGGTTATTGTAGCTGGTTATTCATCAAAATTTGTCTCAATAGTGTAGTGTCAGTTCAATGATTGTGGTGCTTCCCATTAAATCACAGTCTCCCTGAAGTTTTCTTGGTCAGCCCAGCTCTAATCTCAATCCCGACATAAACCATCAAAAAGAGCAGAATTTCCCATTTTTAGTCTCTATTCTGTCCCTTTGTCCGTGCCTTCGTAATATCTTTATATGATTTACAACTCAAAAAAAAAAATCTGTATTTCGCTCCCTGGTGTTTCTGAAAACCCTCATTTCAGCCTCTGCTTGAAACTCTTCATTTACTGCTGTTGTCTCTTTAAGCCGACCAATTTCACAGACCCCCTTCCCTTTAATTGGCCTGTGGGGGCAGAGCAATAGACAGACCTTGGTGTTTGAAGCCCTCCTCTTCAACCTGCTTGAACCGTTATTTGAACTCCAACCCAGTGATAATGTCCTCATTTTAACAAGTCTCTGGAAGACCCTCATGTTTAATAATTGGACGGGCAACAATTTATCCATGTGTTTTCAGATTTTGTGCAGTGACTCTGTAGTCATCTTCACAGTGGTTTGTTATCAATATTATCTGTTTTGATCACATTTATTTGCATCATCTCTTCCTGGAACCCAAATCATTTCTAGAAACTTGTGAAATGGGTCATTTGAAGCCTCTAAATGTGGGAAGATAAACCTTCCAAGGCCTGCCTAAGTCTTAATTTTGCATGAACACACACTCAGAGCTGTGATCTGGGAACATTCTGGCAGACCATCCGACAAAGAGGACCTTCATCTCTCTCTCATTTCTGCTCCAGTCTAAGATCAGTTCTTAGAAGATGTAACTTCACAGTTTCTCGCCTGAAGCTCGGAAGAAGAAGCGGCTTCACCCAGCAAATGTTCAGCGTTCGTGGAATCCTTTCCAAATAGTCAGCCTTCTGTGTGACATTCATGAACTTGGTGTTTTAGAAATACCTCCTCAAAGGCTTTGGCTGCCAGGATTTTCTTCTCTCTGCTTCTCAAACAAACAAGTCAGCGCTCTCTCTGCTTCCTGGTTACCTCAGGAGTTGAGCTGAGGAACCTTTTTGCAGACTGAAACAATCGGATGCAGCTCTGTAATTACCCGTTATATAAGCAGTGTCAGGGAGCTGTGCATGCATGGCTGGGTTTGACGGAAACACAAGAAAATAATGGTGCTGGATGGGTAAACATTTCTAGAAAAAGCAGTATGAGATGGACTGCAGCTTCCTGAAAATACATTCAGAGACCCCTGAAGCTGGAAATTGGATTTTTTTATCTCCTCAAACAACAAAAACAAGCCAAATTCATGCTTTTCTTTCTAACAAATGAAGTCAGGATGCTGTCCTCTTTAAAAATTCTGCTTACTGCTCCATATTCTGTTTAGTTTACTATAAAACTATGTACTCTTGGCTGTATTAGATAATCAGAAATCAGCTTTTCTTCACAGAAAAGACAGTGATGTTATTATTTCAAGGAAAACTCTTCTGATAAGCCATTACAAACTAAATTAACACAGTCATCATGTCAGCCATCTATTTATTATAATCAGATTTATTTCATTTCTCTGAGTAATCACAGCATAATCAGCTTTCCTCTTTATAAGCTGTCCACTTACTTCAGATTGAACATCATTCAAAATCTATGGAGTACCAGTGTGTCCAAAGTCAAATAACTATCAAAAGATTGTTAGTTATAGAATAAAAAAGATATATCCATTTTTTAATAGCAGAAAGTCCTTCTATCTCATCAGTTATTTGAGCTCTATTTCAATCTGTGCGTTCCTCCAGAGAGATGGCTGGAGTCCAATGAGCAGCAATAAAAGAAGTAGGACCAGATACATTTATACGAGTGAGCTAAGATTTCAGATCTAGATTTGAATGACTACAGTTTCAATCATTTAACTTGTGATTTAATTAAGTAAATAAGTTCAAGCCTCCTATTGGATAATTACTGCATGGATGATTATCTTTCAGGTAGAAACAAGTTATTTTACTCCAGATGATGCAATGAGTAACTTCTCATTTCTTAAACAACCATGGAGACTGACGCATCCTGTGGTTGTAGAAAAGATATTTGTCTGTTTAAGAAGGGTCAAATCATTGGCATCAAGCAGAGAAAACTTGAGATTGAAGAAACTGCTAAAATTGGGTTAAGAACTATACATCAGGTGATCAAAAACTGGAAGGATGGTGGGGAACCATCGTCTCCCAGGAATTAATTTCATCACTTATATATCTGGCCAAATTAAACCAAAGAGGAGCAACAGTAGAACTCAGGAGTATGTTTAATAGTGAAAGTTTGAGCATTTCCACACGCACAATGCAAAGGGAACTCAAGGGATTGGGACTGAACAGCTGTGTAGCCTTAAGAAAACTAGTAATCAATAAGACTAACCGGAAAAAAGGCTTCAGTTTGCGAAGGAGGAGGTCTGAATAGTCCAGATTTATCCTGTTCCAGAGTGATGGGTGCATCAGGGTAAGAATAGAGGCAGGTGAAGTTATGCATCCATCATGCCTGGTGCCTACTGTACAAGCCTGTGGGGGCAGTGCTATGATCTGGGGTTGCTGCAGTTGCTCAGGTCTTGGTTCAGCAACTTCATGCTCCCAAAGAATGAGGTCAGCTGACTACCTGAATATACTGAATGACCAGGTTATTCTATCAGTGGATTTTTTTCTTCCCTAATGGAACGGGCATATTCCAAGATGACGATGCCAGGATTCATTGAAATTTCAAGGCTACAGTGGCTCCTTAGGTTTCTCTCATTTCTCTGTTCTCAAGACCAGCCTGAGATGAGCTATCAACTTTTTTTCCCCCACAGTGTCAACAGGCAGAGGGCAAATAAGACTGCTTTAAAGAGACTGATTTGCATATGATGTGTGTGACTAATTACAGCCTTCTTGGGGTTTTGACCAATCACAACCAAGTGTTAAACACAGCTGGCTGATAGAAGTATTGGTTCTTGTCAGTATTTTATACAGAAAAATAATGCATATTTAGATGAGTCTGTACAGATTTCATGTTTGTCACGTTTTAAGTTCTGCACGTCAGACCTGCACTGCTGTTGATCAAGGTGTTAACAAATACAAGTGTGTTCCAGGGTAGTATTTTCTTCACCTAGCGGTCATACAGGCTAAAAGCATCTGCAGTCACAACTTCCACGCTCCACAAAGAGAGGACCATGACCTCAGTTATGAATGAAAAGCTAAAAATTTCAAAGCTATTTTTTTCGTTAGATGAATTTGAGCCTTTTATTTATACCAAAAGGAGATTTTGTGATTGCAAATATATCAAATCTGATTCCATTAAAAACATATCCAGCTCTGTAACGTCAGCAAAGCAAGACTCTGAATCAAACAAGTTGGCAGTCTTTAACCAAAGCTGTGTGTATAGTTTGAGTCTATATGGTTGCTTTATGAATCACAGGACATGTCATTCACAACAGATTAACTGTCTAGGAATTACATCTTCCATTGGGTCTGCTTGCAGGATTGATTAAAAAAACTGGTTGGATACATTCTTATTTTTCTGATTGACTCTTAAAGACCGAATTAAAACTCAACGCTACCCTCCAAGGGTCAAAACCGATGCATTTCTATCCAACTCGGCGCCGTTATATTTCTTCCAAGAGCCACTTTTAATGGCCTTTCCCTTGCCAGTTAACTGAACCATCTCCATTTGTACAGAGAAGAGCTCCAGCCTCCCTGCATCTCCTGGGACAAGAGCTCTCCCTGGCTAAATAAGATCACAAGTTCTGATCGCTCACTCCAATTATTTCAATGAACGCTGGGTTACATCAGCGCTGGCAGAGAAAAAGCCATTGGGGTGTTTGTTTTTGGTGAAACAAGAGAACAAGGGAGTTATCTATGTGTGAGAAAAACACTTATTCTACACCACATGTGCATCTCAGGTCCTTTACAACATATTGTATGGCATAATTAGTCGGTTTTCCCTTTAGTCTTTACTTCATAGAAGAAAAGTACTCATACTGCTGCACTCAGTTGAAGATATGTGTCTACAGAGTAAATGTAGGGTGTAATAATGAGCTTAAACATACCTTGAACATACAATAACAACTGTGATGTTTGATTTAAGTGGAAGAAATGAATGTAAATACTGTGTGGATTCAATGGTACTATAATCAGATCTATCAGGCGCTTGCTCAGCAGCTGAGGGCCGCTCTGTGTCACTGATATGATTACCTACTCATCCACAGCTCTGATCTCATTGTTCCCTGACATGAGGTGACGGGATAATACATGCACAATGATGTTTGAGTGTCCTGCAGATAAAGCTGCAGGGAAAGTGTAGATGAAATGTGAAGGATGTAAAACCTAATCCAAGTCAAGTGAGAAACTGGACTTGGACTGGGACTTTAGATAAGTGCTGTCAAATCTCACTAACATGCACAAATGAAGCACCTAGATTACTTATAATCCTCATTATATTATGATACTTTTTTAAAAGCTAACAGCAGCAAACAGGGATGTGCTGCTCCTCTGGTTTCTTAGCAACAGTGCTAAAACCAGTCTGAAGTGTGCCACGTTTCTGAAATTTGAAATATTTTTAGCTTCAAAGCACCACGCACTGTTGGAAATACACAAAGCATGTGAGCTTTCTGTGCAAACGTGAGATAAAGGGGTCAGCTGTGGTGAAGGCAGAGTTCTCAGTGATGTGTAACTTCACTGTCCCCGGTGGATCAGAACGGACGATAAGACATGACTGAAGATGTTTCCTGATCTGGATGTGCCAAATGAACGCTCGGGGCATCTCTGCAGAAAAGCATGTGGCAAAGAGATCATTTAAATGGGAAAAAAAAAAACACCCTCACTTCATGTGCCAAATTTGCAAAGATTCCCCATTTTCCATGCAGGGAATTTATGAAAAGACCTGCCAAAAAAACGAAGCTGGTTTCTTCTTTTGAGTAAATTAGGAGAGGATAAACCCTGACTCAAATCCAGTCTACTTTAAAGTAAGCTTCAGCAACACAAGCTGTTTACTGAAAGGAGTTAGTCCACAGGAAAATACAGAAATGAAACATACCAACCTACCTGTCACAGCCACTGTTGAAAGAGGCAGCGACAGTGACAGGTTGTTCACAGTGAAATTGCACGCCTTATCCTGTGTTGTCACCCAAATGAAACCTTCGGAAGAAAAGTTTCAGACAGGTAAACAGCTGCTCCAGACAGCAGGTCTCAGGACCTGTAGCTGCTCTGATACATCCAGGCTGACAAGAGAAGAAGTAGCAAAACAAAGCCATAGGAGAATTAATAAGTGACTGAGTCATTCTGGGGTAATCACTCTGTTGTTTCCGCTATGATCCACAGGATTAGTCCACACTGAGAATGAGTGCACCAGCTGGAGGTAAACTCAGTTGGTCTCTTGTGTCAGACTCACTCACAACCGACTTGTTGACTTAAACTAAGACTGGACACACAAGACAAGTTGGAGCCAGATTTAGGTTTGGGTTTCTGCAGAAGTTTGATAACACAGCTAGAAAGAAAAGAAATGTGGACAGTGAAATAAAAACTCAGAATTTTATAATCAATGTTAAAACATTCTGTTTGGAGAATTGAACATCCCAAATACAAAGGTTATCAAAAAGGGATGTGTGAGGTCCATGACCAAAGCCATGAATATAAAGCAGCATGATGGGTGCATTTGAGAAATTACTTCACTTTCACTGCACTGAGTATTGACAGATATTTGCATAACATGAGGGAGCAATCAGCGACTCTAAGATGGGAAAACACTCCCTGTCTCGGTCCAATTTGGCTGAGGGGAAGACTCCAAGAAAAACCTTAGAAAGTGAATATTCCTCTTCCCCGTAATGTAAACATGGATATAAAGTATCAACGTTGGATGTTCAGACTAAACCTGTGCAGATTTTCAAATCTCCACTTATTCATATGCTGTAGAAATATCTGTGTCTGTCTGTACACTGAACAGATCACTCTATGCTAAAACTGGCACTAGATCTTCAGGAGATCTTTACAAGATTGACATCTGACTGACTGAAATGATGATATCACATAGGGATCTTCTTACTGATCCATGATAAATAAAAGGAACCGGCCTCCAATATGTCCATAGCTCTGCTTCTGGACCCCCACTGGCCAATCTGTGAGAAGGGGGTTTGTGTAGCAAGAAGCCTCAAAGAGACAGCAGCTAAGAAAGTGTTTCAGACAGGCAGAAATAACAGTTTTCCAAAACACCAGTGAGTGAAAAAGGATTTTTTTTCTTTTATCTCTAAACCATGTAAAGCTACAGGCAAAATTTAAAGACAACACAAAGCACAATACCCTCCTCTTTAAAATTAAAGAGGGGGTTATTTTGAGATGTGACAACTTTTTTTTCAATTTTATTTTATAATTTTGATGAAGTGACACCCTATGGTCCGACAATGTGGAGGTGCTTAAATCTGCTGTTCACCCAGTGTTTGTTTGAGGCAGGCTCAGGAAGTCACATACACACCACGCCAAAATAAAGCAGTTTTCAGTGCAGCAATCAACATGTTTACACCCTGGTAAGACAATTGTCTCTGTCTTAACCGCCACTTTTGCAAATGACATGCAATGTACAGGAGTGTATTTTTTTTAAACTCAGCAGTCGAGAAGACATTTAATTTGCAAGCTCACCTACTCAGAGGCAAAGCTCAGCTCATGTGACTGATGAGCGCCCAATAGCTGTGAGTTTACGCACTTGTCGTGTGCCTCATTTAATTCATTATTTTGTTTCAGAACTCATTTTCAGAAACAGACGGGTGATGTCCCAGAGACTATGCCCATCTTTAATACAGTCCATGGTTTTAATTCAGGCGCCACTACCAAGTCCAAGACAATTTACCAAGAGGGACAATGAAGAATAAGCAAAATATATTGTGTCATGTTGTAATGCTTTGTTTGATCCTGTGGTGTGAGATCATATGAAGACAAGTATTGTATTGGAAGCATTATACAACATGGCATCATATTGCACTGTGATGTATACCGTTGCTATGGTGTCAATATCCCAAAATGTCATTTTCATTACTTGCAATCCAGTCAGTCTCAAACTGAGTGGGGTTTATATCTCCAGACCATAGTAGCGGATACTCAACTTTGTGGTTTATTGTCCATTATACTGTCAACTGAGAGCATAGATGAAGCACTAGGGGCTGAATTTACACATGCTTGACTCTGTTTGGTACTTCTCAGGGAACACTGAATTGCTTCATTGAGGCACTAGTTCTGTCACTTCATTGTATGCTTTCTGATGTAGGCGCTCTGCCCTCACTCGAACCGAGCAGAGCAAACGCTGAAAATAAAGCCCATGCATAATTGAGTCATCTGGACTGAAATAACAGCAACCAATTCAGTGGGAGAGAAAAAAGTCCTCCGAGGTACTAGGACTGCGATCACAGAGTGGGGACAAAGGGAGATGTCATGTTGGCTTACAAAGTGATAACTCTGCTTTCAAAGCATGGTGCGAAGCAGAACTGAATTATCTTTGTGACAGTTCATTCACAGGACATGGTAATCAAAGCAACAAATAAGTGTTGAAATAAATATGTGAATCTAAAAAGCCTCAGGGAGAATATTCTGTTACTTTACTGCAGGGGATTTCATTAAGAAGGCAGGGTTGGTTCTCAGGCGCTGGCTGATAATTCGCGCGGACACGCTGGCACACAATGGCTTTGAAAATGAAGCTGTCAGGCAGAGGTAGAGTGTCGATCAGAGTGAGAGAGCCTGAATGTTTCTGACTAGACTCATCTGGGTTTTCTCTCGCACCATGTTCCTTTCATTCCCACCATCCCTCCTAAGATTTCCCCATCTGCAGTCTCTCTGCGTTCTACAGTTAAAGCTGTGTGAGAGACAATGAACAGGGCAGTTTGTTATAGGGGATTATCACTTTGCTGCGTTGAATACTTATCCTTGATTGGTCAATTAAAGCATCCTCAAGCCTGCTCTGGCAATAAAACAAATCACTGTTCATTGTTATTCACGCAGACCTTCGAGAGAGTGAGCATGACCCTGCTGTTTTGTTACATCCACACCTGAAGTTACATCCAAAAGTTTCTAACAATGCTGTTAGAGCCCAGTGGAGCACACCCACTATGATTTGCATATTAAGTTTTGATCAGCTGTAGATTTGAAACCAGATAAGAAAAAATCATTATTATTATTATTTTATTTTTCATTAGCTTTGGGCAGTGACACTTCTATACTGTATTTTTAACATCCCAAAACACTGTCACCTCCTGCTAATGTGTTTGCAGAAATCCAGCAAAAAGGGTTAACAACAAAAACATTATGATCCAGACCACAGCTGTTCAAATCATTTCCTGCATTCAGTACAGGTCATTGTCTTTTTCACATTTATGTTTCTGAGGTATACAGCCATGACTTTTCTGTCAGAAAAGGATACATTTAAATTTTCATTGATGTTTCTTGCACTTTTTAGCAATTTATTTATTTTAGAAAAGTCTATATGTTTCATCAAAGTTTAGGATATCCGGGTTATATTTATATAAAACATGAGTTTAATGCAAAAAAATGACTCTCAAGCATGTACTAATGTGAACACACACTTGGTATGGTAAGTCTTTAAGGGGGTTAAAGTGGGGTATTGTGCTTTGTTTTGGGCTTTTAGCTGTCCCTCTGATGTCAAAATGTCTTTTGTTGAACTAATGTTCCAAAAAAACTTGATTTCAGCCTCTATCTTTGAACACTTTGTTTTTGCTGCTGTCTCTTTAAGGGTCCCCGTTCCACAAGCCCCCTTCTCTCTGATTGGCCAGGCTTCAGGTGGCTTGTTTAGGGTGTGGCTTGGTGTTTGAGGCCCTTTCACATCGTTGAGTAGTCAGTTGATCCTTATGTGAGGATCATATCAGGAAGCATTTGGATCACTTTACAGATGGGTCTCTATAACATATGTGGAGGTTTGAAACATCTGAACATCCAGTATTGGTATTTTTTAACCATCAGAATATGGAAAAGCAGTATGCCCCCTCTTTTACTGTTTTCCACTCAGAGCAAACATTCTTTTTTTATTGCCTGCAGCTTTTTGTGTCTGGTATCATCTCTTGTTTTTCCCCACTCTGTCTCTTTCTCCTCAGTCAACACTCAGACTTCAAACTTGTGTCTTATTATGATAAGAGTGGGTCCCAGCAGGTCCATGATGAGTCTGTTCTGCTCTACATGGCTGTTCTCAGCACAGCCATGTAATGAAAGCCAAGACTCTCTTTGAACTTTTCTTTTAGTTTCTCTCTTTCTCTCCACTTCTGCTCCTCTGTCCTGTCAGGTCCTGCTGCTGGTCTGAATCTCATTAGCCCAAAGCAATCCATAGCTCCCTGATGCTTCATTGATGTTCTGTGACACATGCAAGTGTAGCTTTTGCTGCTAGTCTGATCTCATTGAGGTTGTTTATACTGTCCATTTGGTCTTTTGGTATTTAATTATTGGGCAGCCTGAGTGACCCTTTGCTAAGCCTTGCCCTCTTAAGTACTGTCGCAGTGCCTTTGCTGATGCTGTGCTTTCTGTTCTCACGCATCAGATCTGCTCCCAACCACAAACATGTGACTGGAAAAGGACTCAAAGTCTGAAAATAGA